>VXBT01003509.1:0-11124 GCA_013400235.1 Oriolus oriolus | reverse complement strand
CCACCAAACCCCTTCCAGTAAGGCCCAATATAAAGTGTCCTCTTCTAAGTAACTAGTATATGATCTGTTGGTTAAAGACGTACTTTCTGTTTCCAATTTTGTTACAGGTTTTTTGCCTGTCTCTGGCTAATAGATCTCTTCATCATTCTTCTTGTGTGAAATATAAAAATATTTAGCATTTGACAGAAGGCTTGTGAGCCTGAATTTAACAGTGTTTGCAAAGTACTCTGGTGCCACAAAATAAGAGTTGTACCAAGAGAAGAGCTTACTCCTAGTTCCACCTTCTGCCTTCAGCAGCAAACTGAATCCTTGCCACAAACAAAAGAAATGGGAAGACCAAAGCTTTCTGTGTTCCTTAACTTGGTGTTTGCTGATTTGCTCTGCTGCTGCTCTAGGAGTTACACTGGTGGAAAAGGGAAGTGAGCAAGCTTTGAGGAACCTGGTCTGCTGGGGGCTGATGGGTCCATCTGTCAGAGGAGGGGAAGAGCATCTTCAGCCATAGGCTTGCCAAGCTGGTGCGGAGGCCTTTAAACTAAAAGTGCCAGTGGGAGGGGAACCTCAGTCCAACCTACTCCTACCAATTTGATAACAGTGCAGATCAGTTAGCTTCCCAGACGATTCCTAAATAACTGGAAACTATTGATGGTAGCAAAATTTTCTTCTGAGGTCAGAGATAATAGACAGCAGAATATAGTCATCTGCTTTGCTTATTCTTCTCAAGTTGTTGTTTTTTTTTTATAAATCACATCCTATGAAAACATTGAGCTTTTTCTCAAAGTAATTTTTGCAAACATTTTTTATAAGAACAGAAAGTAATAATTATGCTTGAATGACAAAAAGTAGAGAAGCATATCGCTTATGTGCACTGTTCTGCTTACTGTTGAAATGCTGGTTGCATTTAGATGCAGAGACATCAGCCACGGTAGCAACTGGCTAGAATTGGGGCTGGAAATGGTGACCATCAGTGGAGCTGAGTGTATAAAAATGGTGAAGCTGGCAATTGTGTCCATGAGCATGGACTTCATCTGCAGGATGAACAAGGACATTTGAATTTTCTTGCCTCATTATTCTCAGTGTAAAAACTTCCATTGGCTGTATAGCACGATTGGTTTCTGAAAACATTTTCATCTAATGTTTGGAGCTGTTTAAAAATAATTATAACATGGAAGTCAGGACACCAGATCAAGAAGTCTCTGTTTTAACACGAGTTCCTCCAAGTCCCCTGTCTATTTCAGGATGGGCCAACTAACAGTACTGTAGTCATACAGTGCTCAGGTGAACACTTTAGAATTTCTCTTTCATGCTTTTTGTTTTTCCAGGGTTACAGACCTGATTAATATCAGTCCCCCAGCTCTGTAACTCTGTCAGTCTGCCTCTGTGCATGAGGCCAAAGTAGCTACTGCTACACATCTAATTTATGTATTTTCACTAAATAATTAGCAGCTTTGCTGCATCTTTGTCTATACCACAAACAAAATGTTTGCTCATCAGGCAGTTCATTGCCAGAAATGCCATAGATGTAATAGAAATATTATAAACATAACACTTCAGGCACTAGCTCCATTCAGTACTCACAGTGGAAAACTCAGCTGTAGCAGGTTTAGCAAAACGTGGCAAAATACTGGCATTTTGACACAGGTGCACTCAGGTGAAGCACAGCTGAATGAAACAGGATGATTAAATGACTTTATGCAGACAAATTTTTCAAGCATATATTTTAAAATAAAAGTATACCTTTTTTAATTCACTGGAATTTTTTCCAAAATATTGTTTTATCTGCTTAGTTATTTTTTTATTTTTATGGTGAAAATTAGAATTTGCACTTTTCCAGTCCATATTCTTCATATGTCCACTTAAAATCTTCATGAAAGCAGCGAGGGTATCCACAAATCAGTAGAGTCTGAAAGACAAATTATTTGCCAGTCAGCAGAGGACAGTTTGAGCTCAAGAGTACAGAAGAACTAATTTCATTATAATTACTGTGTTAGTGTTGCCACTATCCTTTATAGCTACCCAGTTTTACTTTTATACTGGTGCTCATTGCCATCAAAGTACAGCCCTTCAGATGCTTTCAAGGTGTCCTGTGTTATAGCACTCAGAAGAAGCAGGACAGCAGTGATATTAGCACATTGTTTTAAAGATACTTCCTGCTGTTCATCCTTCCAGACTTGCCAGTGTGTTGTGTGTGCTGCCTGGATGGCTTAAGCTTTAGGCAGGGAACATGTAACATTTCGTTTTGTTCAGACTCATTCAGTCACTGCTGCCAGCTAGAAAACAGTATGTTTTTTCTTTCAGAAACGCAAAAAACCAACCAGCCAATGAAAAATCCCGAACAACCTAGCATTTGCTGCCCCCAGCCCAGTTATGGTGATAATATTCAACAGGATTTTCTTTACATTGTACAAGGAGTGAGAATTTCTCAAGAAATGGATCTGATCACTAACTAAAGAAGAAACCAGTTATGGGTAAATGCTGTCTTTTCCATGTCCTGCAGGAAGTTAGAAGGAAATTGAGAACTCTAGGACTTTGCTGAAAAACAGAATTCTCAACTCTGATGCTCGAAGAAAGCAGAGCCTTAAGGTGCACTGTCATGCTGTATTTTCTGAGTATATCATTTCTGGCACACATATTTTTAGTGACTATTTTTATGGCATCAGCTGCTTTGCTTTCACTGAACTCAAGACAGAAGGACTTTCCTAGTGAGATTTTGGTTAACTGTTCAAAATATGCCTATGATTTCCTTTCTTTAGCACTTAACAGCTCACTTCAGTAGTCTAGCTGTCATAAGGTAATGGTGAAGACAGTATTAAGAAGAAATTTCAGAAAAACTACTTTACTTAACTAAAAGTATGTGTTTTCTTAATTTGAACAGTACTTGTTGAGTGACTCTATTAGTTTTATTGAGTGTTAGATTGGACTTGTTTTTCTCTCTAAACCCACAAGAACCAGAAAACTGAGAAACAGCAAGTCCACTTTTCCTAATTGTCAAAGGAAAAAAACAATCTCATGTCACATGAAATTAGAAGTTCTGCAAAATAAAAAAGAAAGGATGAAATATGTATTTATTGTCCCATTTAATTAGATCTGTCATTTATGCAAAATACCTACTGTATGCAACAAAACTGTAGTTCATAATAGAGAACTAACATGTCTCCTGATAAATGTTATGCGAAATTTTATGCTAAAGATAGTTGTAGTGTTTGCTTACTCACTCTGCATTACTTCAATGTGAAAAGCAACACATTTCAAGTCCATTTAATAGGGTAAGATACACTAAACCCAACTTTTAATTTATTGTTACAGAAGGCAAAAACATGCAGAAGGTGAAAATACCTCCTTGGAATATGATGATTTTAAGCAAGTCAGTCATCCAAATGCATGTTCTTTGTATCTAGCTGGGTCTAACCCTCCTCACAGGTGTATTTGGCAGGATAATTTCCTGATCCTGTACCTGCTTGCAGTCAGTTGATAAAATACCTTTGTTGTCAGTGATAAGGGGTTACATTTGAGACAGGAGTATTATCTATGTCCTGCAAACATCACCAAACAAATTCAGGAGGAACCAAACAGGATTATTGTCAGCCTGTCCTTAGCTTCAGAATAACTACGCTGAAGCCAAAGAGATTGTCTGAGAGATTAATTTAATGCTGTGCATCGTGATAACTACGACTCATTCAAGTGGAAGACATCCTGAAACATAACAAAGGAAATACCTGAATGATCAATATACCCGCTGGAGAACAATTACTTGTCTGTTGGGATTTTTTTCAGTCAGGATACAGAGAGAGGGGCAACGGAAGAAATAGAGGAATTTTTTTTACTAACTTTGGAGAGTACAAATTTCTAAACGAATATTCAGGGAATGGTTCTAACTAAAAGTTCCATTTAAAAAAAAAGGAGTTTTGTAGATGACTTTACTGCTACAATTCTGTTAGCAGCCTTCCTATCCTGATCAATCAGCTGTCTGAATACAGATTAGTTATGCAGCACAGGATCATAGACCTCATGATTGGTGCTATTCCATTGTAAACAGCCTCTTTTGTCATCAGGATACCAAGAGCTTTGTCCACGTGTTAATTATTTGTTAACTATTGAAAGGTTTGTGAAGAAAGCAGCAAGATAAAGCTGCAGATATCATAGCCATTTGTGCTCTGAAGAACAGATCTTTCTCTTATTCATGTGCTTATTCTGCAGTTGTGATTTGAACTATGAAAAGACTGTGAACTGGCTGCATTGGTGCATCACTGAGCCTGTGTACATGTGGCATTCCCTGTGGCTGTGGCTTGCTTTTCTGTCTGTGAGAGTAGGGAGGAGAAAGTTGTATCCCAGTGATGCCTGTGTCTGCTGAGCAGAGCCTTGTATTCATGAACCTCAGATCAGAAGAGCTGTTTGTGTATCATCTTTCTGCCCAACACTGTGTATTGCTTCACAGGATGGCCGAATAGATTCTAAGTTCCTTACCTGTAGGAACGTGGTTAATGTTAGGCAATGGGGGTTTTTTTTGTTTTAGTATTTGGAGACATGAGTGGCTCCCTGTGAAAGATTGTTTTCTATAAGTCAGTAAGCTTGGCAAGTGGATTTGGCATGGTGCCTGCTGCTGGCATGTCCTTGCTCTTGACCACTTGGTCAGGTCTTCCAGGCTGAAGGGTGCCTCCAGGCAAGGTATCCCTGCCTGTCAGCAGGTAATAATTGTTTCTCTGACCACTTCTCTGCTGACACACTTGTATATATATTTAAAAACCTCACTATGTTTAAAACAGTTGTCAGAGGGTTAAAACAAGATGTTTCCACATCATCTTTAGGCTTGCTAACTGGCAGCTGGAGGAGCTGAGGAGAGGGAGTGTCAAGCCATGCTTTGCTTCAGTTTGGAGAGCTGGAAGGGAGGATGGGACCCAGGCACTGAAGGAGGATATGAGTCTTTAAAACAACACTGGTTTTAGTGAAGGTCATAATAGCATTTATTATCTTTTCTGGTGTTTTTATAGAATACTATTATTTATACTGTTTTTTCACTTCTTCCACTTTCTCATTAGCTTTTGCACACGACAGTCCTCTGGCTTCTATTGTATTCTGGTGCAAAGGTGATGTTTGTTTGAAGGGTTTTTGTCTTGTGTTTCGCCAGCTCCATATTTTACTCGCACAAACATAGAAACACAATTTTCTTACAAGAATGTAATTGTTTATGGGGAACTCATTCTTCTTGTAACTCACTCAGATGCAATCAACATCTTACCACAAGTAAATTTGTCATGTTAAAAAGAGATTTGCTCAACTACTCCTGGCTATGTTGCATTTTTTCCATTCTTCTCCTGCTGCATTTAAAGGTGAACTAAAGAGTAAAAATTAAAATAGTTAGGTGCAGATTTATGTGCTGCATGTATCTGAAATTCACATTGGAGCATTATGGAGGGGAAAGGACCAGACATTCTTCAGATATAAATATTGATTACCTTTTTAAATATTTATTTTTTTCTCTTCGTCTGTGAAATCAAGTTGGTACTCCCTGAAAAATGTTCAGGAATGTGTCCTTCCATGAAATCACAAATGCTAACAAAACAGATAGATTCCTGATGCTTTCAGAGTAGCTTATCAGCATAAACTCCAGCTAGTAAGAAAATACTTCAAGGACTTGACAAAGAATAGCAGATGTTTCTCTTTCTTAGAAGTGAGTTCTGTGTTAAATTCTCCTCAGTTACTGGTCTTGGGCATATTCAACACATAGAATGGGTCCAGGCTTCTGGTTTGGATTTTGGATTTGAAAAAACAGTGTTTACTTCTGCCTTCATTATTTTGAGTTAACTGTGTAATCCAGGCTTGAGAGCAGGAACAAGTCTGAATGTAGCAATACAGAATAATGCTCTGGAATGTCTTATAATTAATTTTCAAGAGGAAGTGCATCTGCTATCAAAAGGTCTGGTATGGAGAGTTTCTGTTAACAAGCACAGAAAGACTTTGAAAGTTTTAAATATGTTTTCAAGTGCTCATGTGTGCCTATCTGTGTCTCTGTGTTTGATTTCCTGATTCCCTTGTCTGTCTGGCCTTTATATTTCATTCAATACCCAGCTGAGCCTGCGTATCGCAGTATCTTAAGCCAAAGAGTCAGCATTTCCAGTCTTCCTGCCTTTTTAGAAGAGTCAGGTTGTCATTTGCTGTGTTTGGGAAATACCCTTATGTGATTTTAATTGGTAATTGTTAGTCAAAAACATACCTCTACACGTTTCCCAATTTAAAATGAGCAGTGAAGTTTCAGAGAAGCACAAACCCAAGAAGACTCAGGAAACACTGAAGAAGATTCAGCTTTTTGTTAAGACAGTGCTCACCTAAGGCTATGCAGCAGCAGAGTAACTAAGGATCAGATCTTACGTGAGCTTTGAGGGGGACTCCTCTGCAGATTTAAATGGAGAGGGGTCTGTGTGCTAAGTTCTCTGGTGCCCATCAGAATCAGTGAGAGATATTCCAGCAGGCTCTGTGAAGAGTGGGTGGTTAATTTTTAAAGGTAAGTATCTCAGAGGGGGCAGAGTCTGGCAAGTAGGAGTGGCTTGCTCAGTAACAGGCTCAGCAGCAGGCTCTGCAGCACTCAGCATGCCTTGTGCTGCCACCCAGCCAAGACTGGACATTGCGGGTATGACCCTTTCTCCTTCTCACCAGCATTTTGAGTGAAGCTAGCTTTTTCTTTGCCAGCATCATAATTATATCAGTTTCTTTGAGAAACCATTTCCTGGTTTTTTTTCTTCTCTATTGTAAATTCCTCTAAGAAAATAACAAGTAGAAGTAGGTCAGTCCCACAAAACCTGTACCAATTCACTATCACAGGCATCCTGGGCTTTTTCTTTTTTTGAAACACATCTAGTTCACTGTCACTGGGCAAAATCAGTAAAAGTTCAAGCACATATGTGCAGGAATGCAGTGTGACTGTACTTTTATGTCCTTTGTTTACCAGTAACAATATATATCAATACAGAGAATGTTTCTATGCATCAGAGATGTCAATGTTTTTTAAGGCTAAATGTTCTTCTGACTTCACAACTTTGGTGAGATTTCCAAAACTATACCCAAGCAGCTGTTGGGACAGAAGGCCTTGCAGGGAGAAAGTTACAGAGCCATTTGCAGCAATGTTCTCCTGACAGGGTGGGGAAATAGGATCTAGGGAGCAGACTGTGGATGTAACTGTAGAACAAACAAAAAAAATTCAGAAATTAAGGGAGAGAGAAGCTTGGGGAGAACTTGTATTACTATAAAAATAAATTCTGCCTCTACAGAGAAGTTAGAAATGGCATGACAGGTTCATGCTTCATGGCTGTCATGGCAAACTGGTCTAAAGCCCTCTAGTTTACATCTTAGGCATAGATCATCTAAGTTCCTACTCTGTCCTTTTCCTGGACACATTTATCCATATGCAGACTCCTACCTGTGATGCTATTGCAGTTTGCCTCCCGCTGTGCCTGAAGGAGGGTGGCCCAGTTTACAATGGCTCTGATATGGTCCACATTACTCCCCGGACTGCTTTTATAACAGGGTAAGATGATACGGTCTGACTGAAAATCACTGTTCAGCAGCAGCTGCAGAAGGAAGTTGTAGTGTTTTACCTCACAGATGTATCAGCCTTGATTATAGGGAGTACCCTCGGAACATGCAGACACTGAGTATGTGTAAAAATAGGGGCCAGCAAAGATAAAAACTGCCTTGAAATGCATTAAGACCTAATTAATCTTCAGTAGGAAGCTGTCCAGCACTGCGCGGAATTATATTTAATTCTGCATTCGGTGTTTGTTGCTCTGATGACATAAACCTAATCACAGCTATTTAAGAAAAAAAACAAAACAACCCCAAAACCCCCTGTAAAATATTTAAGGAGAAAAGGAGACAGATTTTTCAGTGAACAGTCACCTTTGTCACCTTTAACAAATTAGAGCAGAAGCCACTATTCATTCATCTTACTGTATAGATCACTGTGGAGATCACATATGACTGTATAAATTCCTGTACTAATTACCATTGTCTTAATAACAAATGACAACATTCCACTCTGTTACATGCATGGCAACAAAATAGCAAGTAATGCAAGATGAATATACAAGGAAGAAAAACTAGTTAAATGTCTGGAAAGGGAGGGAAAAGTCCCATGATTATGGATAGGATTTTAGGTGGGAAAGTAATCTGTTAAACACAGAGTAAGATGGAGTTACAAAATTGCCATGAAGCTGTTTGCATTAGATCTTAATGACCTTATAAATTATAACAAATTATTCAAGCAAGCTAAGAGATTTTTCAGAGACTTCTGATAACTTGGTAAATCTCAATTGATCTTCCAAGGTAAATGCTGTGTGGTCTGGTGTATGTGGATGGCTGTTGGTCAGATAATGCCTTTCCAGAAAATCTGCTGACAAATATGAAGTTTTATAGAATGGGCAGCCATTTACCAGAGAGTTTGTATCAGAGTAAATCAGATCAAATAAAATCCTATGTGGATCCCAAACCCCAGTTCCTAATGGAGTCTGTGAATCGTCCAAAACCCCATTCTAGAGATGAATGCCACAGCTCTGGTCCAGTCCTCAAGGTTTGTGTTCCTGTGCCCTTTGTGCCTGTGGGTAGGCAGAAATAACTAGGCAGAGAAGGTATATCTAGGACTCCTGTTGGCTGCAGGTTCAATGAGAATGATTTGAATCCTTTTTCTTACATTAAATTAAAAGGTTTCTGGCATTTGCAGTTGATTTATTTCTTTAGGTAGGGGGAGGTAGCACCATTTACCTGACATGGCTAGGGATTTATTAGGTTATTAAAGCTGTCAAAAGTGACAAAATGCTATATTTTACTTGCCAGTTATGTTCATTGTCCTTGAAAGTGACAGAGAGGAGCAGAAGCATGGTGCATATAAAACCACACTGACTTGCAGAGTTGCAGAAATATTAACAGTGAAGAGGCCTGTCCACCCTTTATCACAAATGCCATTTGCTTTTTTAATTTCCCCTTCTTGTTTTACAGAAAGAGATGACAACCAGGATGTGTCACTGAAAACTACCTACTGAAGAAAAGCAAAGTCCAATTTCCTTCCTACCGCAGAGTTCAAGAACATGACAGCCCTCATGGACTGAGCCTGCTTGTTAATCCCTGAAAGCAGGAAAGTTGGAACCATAGTTACTGTCACAAATGCTTCTCTCCAGTGTCAATGTTGTTAACCCTAAATATGCTGCTAGGAACCTCATCTGAGCAGCATGGATTACTGAGAAAAAGAAGAGTCATGTTAGTTCTAGCTCCTTTATTAGGGATAAGAACCTCTTCAGCCACAAACAATGGCAGACAGTAGTCCTGCTGCTAAAGCTTTACTGAAGTTCAGGTCCCTGGGCTGACCTCCAGACCAGTTGTTTTGAAATGAAATCTGCAATCTTGCTTTCTTTTTCTTTTGTTTCTTGGTATGTGCTTTCTTTCCTAACTGCAACAGACTATTAAGAGGTTCTGGAATCAAAGAAGACTTAGCCTTTAATGCCCCCTACCCCACTCCAGGCCACCCAAGGCTTGGCCATCATTCCCAAATGCCAGCAAGCCTTGTGTTTCTGGGAAGACAGCCATGTCCTTCAGTTGAGCAGGCATGCTTCATTGTGACTCGTAATTTAATGACAATGGGAGCTGATCTCAACTACATGAACAGCAATCCAGATATAGCTCTGCAGTGCTGAGGTATTTTCCTTGACTTCATGCTGTGACTGATAGCAAATGTTCTCAGTATCTCTATATTACGTAAAAAAACCAGCTACAGTCATCATTTTCCTGAAGTACCCTATGAAGTACACCAATCTGCCATGTAATTTCATATCCTTCTATCCCCTTAGGAAAAGGATCTTCTCAATCACCCTAAAGTTTCATCTTTTCAGAGAAAAAGAAATTTAATTTGAGTAACTTGCCGGAAGATACAGTAAAGATGAGTAGTAAAAAACATTAGAGCAGGAGGGACTGATTGCTGGTCTCTGTTGCAGCTAAACAGTGCCCAGCAATGTGACTTGCTTTATACACTGGGCTAACACAATATTTTTTCCGGAACTTAATCCAGCTTAATTAACACATGTATGGACAGCCTGGAATGATCCATTGCAGTAAATCGAGTCTTCTATGCCAAATATGCCCTGAGCAGGCTTTCTTCTGGGGAAAAAAAAAGAAAAATTTTAAAAATGAAAGTGATACTTAAGAGAGGTATCACAAGAGAAATACTTCCGAATAAATGGGAATCAAGTGGAACACATCTATGTATTCTGTGCCTTGTAATGAATTTTGCACATTTGTGTTATTGTGAAAAGTTACCTTTTCCTGAGTAAGTGCTGAGCTCTGTTGCTGCCTTCTCCTCAAGTAAGTTAGGTATGCTTACATCTTCTGAGATAGCAATAGAATAAAATCTCATGGAGTATCCAGTGACTGGAACATTTGAAGTGGAGGGGTAGCAGACATTAAAGAATAATGGCAAATATTTTCTAGCTCAGTGTTGTAGCACATTCTGATTTACTTGCCTGCTTGCTTAAATCAAGGCTTGTAAAATGTGAGTGATCACATTCTTGCTGGGAAAAAAGTGCTTTTGTCTGTGAACATTTGGTGTACCTATGGTGGGGGCTTTTCTGCATCTCTATAACTACGCAAGCAGCATTATCCTTTGCTTTCAAGGGGATGGACCTAAGTGTTCCTACCTCCTTTGGTAGCCTTTGCAATCAGGTTAATTCTTTGGGGATTGGAATGTGCACACAGATGATTTCTGTCCTGCTGGCACTTCTGCAGGATATAACTAGCTTCTGGAATTCACTGCCACAGCTGCTCCTGAGCTTGCCTCATTTTAAAGAAGATGAAAAATGTAACATCTTTGGGGTGGTTCATGTGGCTGGCAACTGCCTGGAATTACAACTTCAGCTGCTTACAAAGAGTTTCTTGAACTCCTCGAAAGTGCCTGGACTGTGGCACTGTGTTGTGGGTTGACCTTGGCTGGGTGCCAGGTGCCCACTCAGTCACTCTATCACTCCCTTTCCCTCTGGGACAGGGGAGAGAATAAGATGGAGGAAAAACCAGCAGGGTGAGATAAGACATTTTTATTACAGCAAAAAGAAAGAAAGAAGCGGAGATTTGTACGCGCAAGAGCTAAAGAGAAAA
>VXBT01003507.1:0-16033 GCA_013400235.1 Oriolus oriolus | reverse complement strand
AGTGGAGGCAAATGACTTTTACTGCTCTCTGCTCAACCACCATGCGAGAAGGTGGCTGGGAATTTGCTTTCATGAATCTGTGCTTACTACTCCAGTTGACCACCTTTATAAGTTTAAAATGGTTTCCAGGATTATTCACTCCATCTCATTCCTAGGGACTGATGTAAGACTACCAACATGTTCTCCATATCTTCCCAGTCACCTTTCATGAGGAAAAGAGGGACATTTGCTGTCTGCCAGTCCTCAGTAGTCTCTCCTGGTCATCACAATATTTCCACGATAACTGAGAGCAGCCTTGCAATGACATAGGCCAGCTCTCTCCACGCTTCTGGCAACATTTCACCCTGATTTGTGGACATGTACAGGTCCAGTTGGTTTTAGTGCTCCCTATCCTGATCCTCTTTCACCAAGGGTACAACAACCTTTCACTGGGCCTACTCTAGTCTTAGGGGCCTGGGGTTCCTAAAGACATGTGCCACCAGTAAACACTGAGGTGAAGAAGGTGTTAAGTACTCCTGTGTTTTCTATGTCCTTTGTCATCAGCTCCCCTACCACACTTACCTGCTGGCCCACATTTTTCTCACACTACCTTTTGCTGCTGATGTCTCTTCAGAAACCTTTCTTGCTGTCCTCCAAATTCAGACCTTTAGACTATTCTTGAAACTTTGTAATGGACTGTCATTGGTATCTTTTCTTAAAACCCTCTAATTAGATATAAAGTAAATCTGTAGTAGTTACACTAGAGAGCTAGAGGACACATTAGACCTGACTCATATAAATTTTAATGTGTTTTTTACATGAAATTTTAGCTTTGCCAATCATAGAATCACAGAATGGTTTAGGTTGGACGGGTCTTTAAAGATCATCAAGTTCCAGCCCCATTGCCCTGGGCAGGGACACCTTCCACTGGAACAGATTGCTCAGAGCCCCATCCAGCCTGGTCTTGAACACTTTCAGGAATGGGGCACTCACATCTTCTCTGGGAAACCAGTTCCAGTGCCTCATCACCCTCACAGTAAAGAATTTTTTTCTAGTATTTTATCTAAACCTATTCTCCTTCAGTTTGAAGCCATTCCCCCTTGTCCTGTCACTACACGCTCTCGTAAAAAGTCTCTCTCCAACTCTTGTAGGCTCCCTTCAGGTGCTGGAAGGCTGCATTTAGGTCACCCTGGAGCCTTCTCTTCTCCAGGGTGAAAACCCCCAATTCTCCCAGCCTTTCCTCATACGAGAGGTGCTCCATCTTTCTAATAAACTTTCTAATAAACTTGGCAGTACTTCTCTGGACTTGCTCCAACAGGTCAATGTCCTTTCTGCGTTCAGAATCATCCTAAAAAATACATCAAAGATTTAATCTCAGAGTTTATGTGAGATGGACAGTTTATGCACTTGGGAGGGTAACAGACACTCTACATGAACAGAATTAAAAGATAAATGATGATGTTTCAGTCATCTACTTCTCTTTAAAGATACACTTTTTATGAAAAATCTCAGGGCTAGCCAAGCATAGAAGTTTCCAGGTATGTATGAAGGATATGTAAATTTACCCACTCTTTCAGGGTCTCCTGGCAGAAGACCATGTGCACAGAAGACTGCAGTAAGGAGATGTGGCAATTTCCTTGTTTTGGAGCTTTGAGTCAGATTTTCTATTCTAAAATCATTATTTTGTTGAATTTGTTTGGCTTGTTAACACATCTTGGTGACTCAAGGGAGTTTCCACTAAAATTGGTTCTTGCTCAGTGCTCCTTTTTATAGATGCTCAGCTGTAACTGCCAACCATCTTAGGGTATGGTGCTTGTTGAGAGGTATCCAGGGGCTGTGCTCTTTTGAGTTTCGCTTTTTTTAAAACTGAGAGATGATATGGAAAAAAATTTGTGAGCATTGGATCACATTTAGAAACGTAAGCCCTATTAACATTCTACTTTTACTTTTTAAGGCCAGAAAGAATTTTGACCAATAAAATATTAATATTTCATTCGCTGTTCTTAGCTAATTATTTCTCTTTTCCAAGCTACTACTGTAAAATTGAGGTCGTTATTATTGAAAATGTATGCAGAAGTATTTGCTGTGTTCTGTTGCTGGGGGAGTGAAATAAAAACAGGAAACAGTTACCACCACAAACCTACAAAGCAATCTTGAGTCCATCTCAGTTAAGAACAGCACACTAGCCTCAAAAAAAGGTCCTTTGTACAAACACAGTTAGTAAATAAATTTACATATATAATAGTTTCTATGGTGATAAGACTTAATATAATGGTAAATTCTGAGAAGTCACAAAAAGTAGCTGTTGGAGAGACAAGTGATTTCTTCCATGTCCTGGTGTCCCTGACTCATGTGGTTTTGCCTCTATAGCCTCATTATATGAAAAGAGAATATTAAAGATGCTGCAGGGGTGTGCTGATCTTAAAATTCCTTAATAAACCCTTTCTTTCTAGAATTTTTTTTTATAAACATTCATTTCACAGAACATTTTAAAATTATTTATAATTTAAAGAACCAATGCCCATGGAGCAGAGTAGGTCAGTGATCTCCTGCTGGTTCATGAATGCAGAAGCATTTATTTTCCAAGCAGCTGATCCTCTGACACTGTTCTATTACAACAACATTTTTTCTATTATATAGAATGACTAGGGCAGGTTTAAACATTTTACCTGATGGATATGGTTGCACAGGTGTAACAGATACTGCACTGTGTGATCCAGTGCACTTTGACAGAGTTGAAAGGGGCTCTATTCAGGTCCTAGATAAATTACTAATTTTGAACAGACCTTGTTATTTGATTGGGATGCTTGAAGCCTACTTGTTTTGATGTTTCCATTCTCTTCTTCCATTTCATTTCTCACAAAAACCCAGCAAAATTTAAACTTCTAGCAATTTATAATATTTTCCACAAAACAGTGCCAAAAAATAGGCTCTTTTTAGGAAAGTGTTGGGAAAAGGAAAGAAAATTAAGAAGTATATCCTCTATAAAGCAATCAAGGATTAATAAAATTGTGTGTTACTGGGATTGCTCAAGGGAAAACATGGTTACAACAGTCTGTGTGCAGCCTGAGTTTTAGTTTAAATCTTGCCTTTGTTATGATTCCCAAAAGTGACCAGTGCCTTGTTAACAGGAGTAAAGACAGAGAAGTTCCCTTCTAGGGAGGTCTGTCTGCACTCTTATTTTTTTTTTTTTTTTTCCATGTGTACACACCTGCGACTCAAACGTCAAGAAAAGTGGTGAAGGAGAAATGTGGTTTTATGCAACGGTCAGCCTCACAGTCAACTGAACATATCTTCTACGTCACTGGCTCCTTCTATCACCCTGAGCACCTAACTGCTCTGTCTCCCTGCTGAGACTGTGATCATTAATAATTAGATTATTAGCACTTGTACAAAACACCAAGAGTCAAGAAAAGGTATCATTAGCAATTGTTTTTTGGGATATAGTAGGAAAAAAGAACTGGGTAGGAGTTACAGAAGAAGGAAGTCCTCCTAGAGACTGAGTGCTGAACATGAAAACAGATAATCTCAGAATGTACCTTTGAACATGAAAACAACATGAATTTCTCTTTTTAAATCTCATAGAACAGGAACTATAAGTAAATGATAATGCTGTGAAATATTAACCTGACAAGGCAAGTGATGATTATGAAATTTCAGAGTTATTGGGCTCCCCTTACGACTTCTTGATATGAATACTGTTGAAGCTCTTCCAGTGATAAAGAGTTAACCATCGCGATGGCTGGGTGTGCTCTTGGTTATGAAATATGTTTCTTCTTTGTCACATTCCTTCACTCCTTTGAAAGACTTTATGAGTCAGGTTAGCTTCTAGCAGTTTCCTTTGAAAGATATTTTTGAGTAGAACTATAAATCCTTTATAAAAATTTAGGCAATACACTATTTCTGATGTTGAACACTATTGGCCCGCACTAAATTAATTAAAGAAAGATTCGTTTTCATTGCTAGGAGAGGGAGAGAGTGCATAAGAAAGCAGGAAATGATCTTTACACATCAGTCTCTCTTAGGGAATAATTGAATGCTGAGACTGCTGACCAGGCTGCAGCTATAATGAGCTTTTATTAACTTTTCTATTAGTGCTCCAATTCTTTGTCTACTAAGATCCCCTCCTTTCGTATGGCAGAAATCCCAGGTGGATGACCATGCAGTAAAGAGTGGATTTTGCTCAGCTAATAAATGTGGAAATAAGAAAATGCTTTCCCTGAAGCTTAGCAGCATTGTCTGGAAATATATCCTTCTCACAGAGTATGTCCAAATGTCTGGGAACAATGTGAAGACTGGGTTCCCATCACTCAAAGTTTAAGTGTCTGTTGAAGAGCAGGAAAGAGCTGGGCCATTACTGTGGGATCATAGTTCACTATTAGAGGTGCTGTAACACTGTTGGTGTTCGGTAACAGCATCTTTTTGAAAGCGTTATGAGCCTAATGGCTTAGTAAGATCTTATGCCATTATTATTCGGGTGCATTAGTACTGCTAAAGAGCTACTCCAGATTGAGACTAGCAGAAGCATGACTGAACCCAGCTCTCTGGTTGGACAAAAAACTTTGTCTTCCTTCTTTTCAAGGAAAGTAACTTTATGGCTTTTTGTGTCCAGCAAGTTCAAAGGGAGGAGATGAATTCTGTGGAGGGTTGAGGAAAGAATTAGTTCATTC
The DNA here is from genome assembly GCA_013400235.1 of Oriolus oriolus. Taxonomy (NCBI): domain Eukaryota; kingdom Metazoa; phylum Chordata; class Aves; order Passeriformes; family Corvidae; genus Oriolus; species Oriolus oriolus. Next base: position 11,384 of record VXBT01003507.1, on the reverse strand, counting down.
CCGACAACACAGTGAAGCTTATGGAAGAGTAATTCCAGTCTAAAATGTCTTATATTTTGTGCCATGGATTGTAAAGAAAAAACTTTCCATCTAAATACCCTAGATACTAGCCAGAACATTCTCCCAAGAATACCTCTTCAATAGGGGTGAATGAGGAGGTAAGATGAGCCACAGGGAGTGTGCAAAGTACACAGGAAGAAGGGTAAGAAGCAAAAAGAGGTGCCAGTATAATTGACTACAGAAAACTTGAAGTTGGACCTCAGAGCTAAGTGCATGTCTGCTAAGTTTTCCTGTGAAGATCTCACCCACATCTCTGGCACTTCCACAGCAGATAACCTAAGCTGATAATCACCTTGGCTACATTACAGAAGCAATATTTTCAGCCGGACAAACTGTTGGTGAACAGCTGCTCCATTGAATTACTCATGCTTTCCTTTATACGCATACATGTTTTCTTTTCCATAGCAGGGATTTTTGGTTTGGTTTTTTTTTGTGCATACTAAGATACTCTCAGTCGCCCTTTCTACTGTTCAGTCTTGCTAGGTTTACTTCCAGAGTGTAGTCATGTATCATTCACTTACAGTACTTTGACAAGAAGCAAATGGTTTAGATCAATTTTGTAAAGCAATTTTGTTAGTGTGTGAGATGTAGTTGTGGGGAAAGGTTATTGCTCTTGCCATTTTACCTTCTAGTTTTTTTAAATGAAGAAAATGAGGCCTTCATGGCTATTGATACGACTCCAACAGGACCAGACTTTTTTTATCCTAGCCTACAACAGACAAGATCCTAGATATGAACAAGAGGAATTGCAAAATATTTGCACAATGAGAACTTTACTTAGAATAGCATCAAAAATTATTAAATTGGATAAGGAATCATTCAGTTGCCCAGCTGCCTCTGAAAAAAATGTTTAGCAAAAAGGGTGGGATGATTTGCACCAATATTTATCCTCCCAAAAAGCTGTCAGTCAACAATGTTTTTCTCTCTTCTTCTGAGAAACAGGATTTGTCAGACTTCCTGAGCCAGTGGTATTTAAAATATAAACAAATTAAGACAAAAAACAATAGGTGTTTTTCTACAAAGGGACTATTCATTAGTGCTCAGCTTTTCATTAAAAAAAAAAGAGATATTGCAAAATGTCTAACTACAGACCTATGTAAAAGCATTCTTGTGTAGGGCAACATCTAATTTTTTTCCCATCAACTTTCAGCTTTTGATTAGTCTACTTCTCAATCAACTTGGTCAGCAAGAAATCAGAAATCTGGCTACTTTATTCTGCTCTGCTTTTTGTGGCATTTCCTTCTTTTGATCATTGTCTTAGTCAATGAGTATTCTAAAATTAGTGGACCTATGTGTCTAGTAAGGTGTTAATGTGCTAGGCAGATGATAGGATTTGTCCTTTAGTCTGCGCTGTCAGCTGCAGACAGACACTGGAAGAAGAGTGCAGAATTACAGCTCTGAAATATGTTTCCCAGATGTAACCATTTTATAATCAGCACCGTAAAACAAATATAACACCCTAGACTGAAAACAGCTAAAAAAGTCCCTACTCCCATGCTTTACTTACGTGCTCTCTTTCATTCAAACATCCTCAGTCTCACAAAAATTGATGAACAGTGGAATATGTTTTCATTTTCATGTGTTAGGAACAGCATGACATGACTTGCCTGGGGCTTCATTTGTCTATTTCTTGTTTAGGACATTAAGTGAAAATTGCCCACCATTATCAGTTCATCCACCAGATAATAAAAGTAAACAGAGGGACAAATCCAAACCAGATCTACCCATATTTACAAGAAAAACTAATGATGCATTTTTCAGTTCTCCTCTATCTAGCAAGGAATTTGAACCCTTTGACCTTGCTGTAAAGCCTCAGTTCATGACATAAGAGGTGATTAGAAGCCCTTATTGTGGCAGGAAGACAAATACATCTTGGAGTATAGTCCTACGAAAAGCAGAAGCCTTGCTCTAGATAGTGCGGCCCCTGCGTCCCGTTTTTCCTATAGGTCCAGTATTTTCCTGCAAGGCAAAGTGCATGAGCAGGGGGTGTTCAGCACTGTCTGTTCACTGATCACCTCTTTTGCTCCCTGGCTTGATGGGGTATGTCTGTGAGTATTCTTGTGTGGAGGCTCAGTGCCAGCTATGGGTCACCATGGGTCATAGGGGTGTGCACCAGGTGCCAGCAGCTGGAGACACTAGGGGTAAATAGGGTAAGAGGTTTGGGAGCCACGAACTGGAGTGGCCTGCACTGGGTACAGTTGAGAACAGAAGGTCTGAGAGTTGTCTACTGGGCTGGCAATAGGTTCAAGTCAGCTACCTCAGAGACCCATGGTCTGAGCTGGGTAGTAGTAAGTTCCACCAGACCGAACCAGCTAACAGAGAGAGCTGTTTGTGTATGTTTGAGAATGCGTGAAGCAGCTGGGAGACACTGAGGGCCAAAGCAGCTGCAGATGTACGTTTAAGGCCAGTTATCGGAGTGATACATATTAACTTAGACCAGTGGATGTTGAAGTAACATCCTTGCCATCTTACACTTGGGAAAGCTGGGTCAGGAAAAGGAGACAGAAACCAATTTACATAACAGGCCAAACACCTCTGGTTTTGACTTCCAGAAGAGTGAGAGTCACTGCTCAAAGGCAGTGAATAACACAGAACATCTCTAAGCTCAGGGTGCCATAGGTGGAGTGGAGAGGAACAAAAGCCTTCCAGCTCAACTAGCAATGTGTCTGTGCAAGGAAGGAGACTGTAACTGTCTGCCATGCCTCAACTCAGCTGGCAGAGGTTAATAGTTTGAAAAATATTCAAAGTGAAGGCATCACAAATTTTATGCTACACATCTCAACTCAAATCAAAGAAACATACAGAACCAGGAAACTTCAAAGAAAATGTCATACTTTAGGCTGGTAGGCTGTAACACATAAGGTGTAATAACTACTATAATAACACACACTTTGTCATGTCTTGTTCTTTAATTGTCTTTCACACCGTATAGCTTTCCATTCTATCCTCTGCCTTGCTCCAAACCACATATTGAAGAAAGTATTTCTAGCATTTAGCATTAAAGTCTTTAAGAAAGACCACAGTGTAATTAGACTATTGTCTTGCTGGAGGTGCATAACAGCATAACAGCTCGGCATGTGGTTTTTCTTATACCTCATACTTGGCTTGTATCAGGAAAAAATGCCAAATGGCAACATGTGAAGTCTGTAGAAGGTGGCTAAATATATCTTAATGTGACTAGCCTGGAGATCCTGTTTTCTTGCTTCAAGCACCACAAAACAAGCCAGAAGCTGTGCAAAATGCAGGACTCTTGGCTTGACTTCCTCTGTGGCTGACAAATTCTAGAGAGATTTCCATCCTGAGTTCCTTAGTTGAAAAGAAACTTGTCAGGACACCTAGAACTTTGAACTGGCACACATGGGATCTGTGGAAGAGACAGGAGATAAATCCTGCCATGAACTCTTGTAGTATTAGAGAAAAATACTGCCCTGGCTGAGCAACTCTGGATAGTTTTATTTTGTGTGAAAGCCAGCCGGAAAATCTTCTTGTCTCAGCTGGAGTATAAAAACACTCGCCAAAACATCAGCCCAAGCTCAGCTAATCTCAATGCTAGTTATTAAATCAGTATTCGAACTGATGCCTTTTCCTGGTCTTAAAATTAAGAGAGCTGAACACAGTTAAGAGGGAAAAGGGTTTTACCTTGGTATTTATTTAAGGATCCTTAGGTGTGATGAAATGCACATCGAAATACACCCTGAAGTCCCCACTGAAGAAAATGGCCACCCACAATGTGATGTGTATACAATTATATGTCTTGCAAAAATTAGCATATCTATCAAAGATTCCCCAATGAGGGACCCCAGCGAGACCCCCCCATCTAAGGAACCTTCCCCCTGGATGGGCCTATCTTTGTTTACAGAATGTGTTCTGGAGAGGACCTTGGTGTCTGGGCTTTCTAGAATGTTTGGTCTCTTGGCTTAACGAAATACTGGATCTAAGGGAAGTTATCAAACTTAAAGAATTATAACTATGTAGGCTAAAAGCACTAAGAATATATAAAAGCTATATAAAAGAGTGTATAAAAGGGGTATAAAAGAAAAAGCAAAAAATCATCATGGCATCAGAACCATGGAGGAGTGAAGAGAATATATCAGGAAGAGTATGACTGGGGGGGTGGATGTCGTCTTCCCTTCCTTTTGCTACAAAGCAACAGCATCATAACTAATTGCTTCAGAGCTCCACATCTATGCATTGGTGTCTTTGTATGCATGATTAAATTTAAAAAAAAGATATATGTGTAACTGCGTACAAAATAAAAATACATATGCTTGAATATATATATATTCATGTATATCCTCTTCTGCATATGTATATATATATATGTCCTGCATAAGAGCAAGATCTAGTGAGCAGCTTGAAGTCTTCTGTGTAAATGCTTGCATTTCAATAGGAATTGTTATGACAATATAATTCTATCACAACAAAATCAAGTTTGATTTTTTCACTGTCATCCAAGTCTGCCTTAATGGGACAAGGACCATTGGAAACAGGCATTCTCTTTGAAGGGAAATATCGTCCCTGCTATCTTCTGTACCAAAACCCTGTGACTAGAAGAAGAGGTACTAAGATGACAGCAGCACAGCAAGTCACTGCTTGATATTTTTAGAGTCTAAATGGCACTAGGGTTTTATTGCCCTAGGTATCATTCTATATCTCAGCGTTGACAAAGATGAATTACCATTGTATGGAGAAAGAAAGAGAAAGGGTGGACAAGGCACCTGGCTGGGAGGGCTCTGCGTAGAGCTTGAGTCTTTTTTTGACATTGGTTAGCTGTATTTTCGACAAACATTCAAATTCATTCCCATGCCTGTTTTGGAGCAAATGAATTCCTGTATCAGCACAAGTGGGTTTATGCAGTTGCTGAGATACATGAAAATATACTATACCTATATGGTGCATTCAAATAAAAGTCTGGGGAATAATGCTACTCAATTAGCAGCAAACAGGAACCGAATGAAGATGATTAAATTTCTGTTGCTTGCCAGGAAGGCAGAAGCTCCCAGGCATTCAAATGAATGGTTAAAGGGACTGAGAAGACTTCAAGGGTTCTCCAAAGCTATTACGATCTTTCAAACCAATAGATAACTTAGGAATGATGAGCTAGAATCTTTAATCAAGAAGGAACTGGTATAATTAATAATAATAATAATAAATGGGAACGGAATGCTGTGTAAAACTAAATTATAGCAGTGCTCCAGACTGGCAAACAACTTTAGTTGTTTTAAGGGCAGAGGCTGCCCAGAAAGAAACTGTATTAAAAGTTCACGACTGCCCGTTCCCTTTTGTACTGCAATATTTGACCAATTAGTTTTCAGAATAGCTTACAAGGCACTCTATTTTAGGATAACTTTTCAGACTGAAAATTTTAAGGTCTATTTAAGCAATGCATTCACTTCCACACTACGTAAATCAATAAAACCTCCAACAACTTCATACATAGTAAAAAGATAATTTTATTATTTGAAAATATTGCATAGAAATATATTTCAGTGTCCATAATTTATTCAGACATAAATATTTTGCGGATTTTTTTCTCTCCCCTCCCTCACCAAAAATGCCCAAAATCTTTTATTACCTTCTTACTGGCCTGTTTTTACTACTTTTTTTCCATTTTAATGAAAATGGAAAAATAAGTACACACTTAATAGTGAACTCTCTCAGAAACCATGTTCATTTTACTGTAGCTGAAATTAACTGTTCTGATATCATTTAAATGTGTTTTTGTCCAAGTTTACTGTAAACTGCAACATTATGACATTTTTAGAGAATTTGGGAGAAGATCAATCATGACTAAATTAGGATCATTAAAGAACGCTGGTAAGAATGGAGTGTAAGTTATAAAGAACAGTAATTAAGGTACGCAAGTGAAAAAAATTAATGATGCCTAGCTTTCAGTGAATTTGAGTCTGTTTTCAACTTGCATGACTACCCTGTCATAACCTCAGTTGTCATCCTTTAGCCTATTTGTACCTCAAACTCTGTTTGAATCCCCAGTACCCCGGAGACATGCATTGTCTTCATCTCTACCTGACAGGATGGGAAAGACCAGGCAGAAGCACTGGTCTGGACTGGGATTTGTGCTAGCCTTCTAGGACAGCTATGACCTCTTAAAGCAGACATCTGAGCTACTAGCAGCCACTCTCCTGAAATAGGCACTAAACTTGAGCTTTCTTCCACTCACATTTTACATGTACCTGTGCTTAACAGATATTTGTTCTCTAGTTTCATTTTCAGGTGAAAAAGATATCCAGTGCTTTTATTTGTGTATTACTTTCAGCAGTTTAAAATAATTGCATTATAAGGTGTTATAAGATGCAACACGTGTGTTTGAGGAGCTGTGGGGCCCAAGGCTGATGGGCAGGCTTGAGAGGTTCTCCTCAGGTTAGGGTGAGTTCCCACTAGGCCTCGCATTGACGTGCAAATTCCTTGTCTTTAGTTGGTTTGTTGATTCTTCACCCTCTTTTATGTATGTTGCTTTGAATATGTATATCTTCCCCTTAACAGGTATGATTTCTAGAAGCCTCTATGCTGCTTGGTGACCCATTGGTCCCCTGTTCCCTTGTTTTTCCCCGTACCTTCCTCATTGGTTTATACCCAGTCATTCCGTGCCTTCTCTGCCCCTGGCCCTCACCCTGTTGGTTTTGGTTGTTCTCTCCCTCCGCTTGCACCGCCCCCGATATAAGCCCTGGACCCTCCATTTTGTGTGTCTTTGGTCCCTGGAACCCTTCAAGCAACAAAGCCTTGGAACCCCATACTGGAGACCCCTGTCGCTCCTTTACCTCTGGGAGACGCACGCAGAATATCAGCGACTCCAGCTGGCTTCCTCTGCTGAGGAGGAAGTGTCGCTGCAGCCCCGACAGCAGCTGCCCTGCACTCTGACGTTTGCAGGAAGCACGCTGCTGCCCTCCGGGTTGTGGGCAGCCTGACAGCGTCAATAACGGGAAAACTAAAATAATTTCATTACCCTTTCACTAAAGTAAAATAAATTTAAATGACTATGAATATCGGAGTCCGAAGCAGCTGGAATGATCAGAAGGGATGTTGCAGAAGTATTAATTTACTGGGGAGACAAAGCCATATATGTTAAATAAAAAGAATTGCTTCATTGCTTCAACACAAACTTGTTCAAGATTGCTATACAGCTCTTGGTTGTTCTTCTAGGGCTTTCTTTTGGGGGATGTGTTTGAGATGCGTCCAGAGGGGTTGAAATGTGCTGCCAGGAAATAAGTCAGAGTATATTGGGCTTTTGGTTTGGTAGGCTGGACTGCTAGGAATCAGTTCTTAGGATTTGGTTCTAGAACAGAGAATTTGTGAGAAGGAAGCAAGTGTGTTCAGGAAGCTGAACAACAGCTGGTCCATCCACAACTGCAGGTCAGTGGGAAGAGGTGCTAATAGGTTGCCTATTAGTGGATCTTGGGATGCAAGCATCCAGAGTGAAATTTTCCATGAAAGGAGCAAAAATTGCTATATGATAGCTGTGCCCAGAACAATAGTGTTGTAATGAACCCTTTATAACACTCCTGTCCCACGGAGGCTTTCCTCTATACACCATACTGTCTCTAATAACAACCCTGAATGAGAGGTTTCTCAGCTGAAAGGTTCAATATGTAGTAGGAAAGGGGTCACTGAACCTGAACTACATCCAACAAACTCTAACTGGTTAATAAAGGCCTTTTAATGAAAGATGTTTTGTACATGCAACTGGATCCCCTTTCACTGCCTCTCTTCTACCACCTGCTCAAAGAAACAGGATTCATGCACACTCTGGAAATAAAGACTATCAAAATGCTGCAGATCAATGCACTACAAGCTCTGTTGCTGCATAACAAAGAAATTTTTATTTTTTCAGTAAAGAAGCTGAAAATTTATTTCAAAATGATGAGGTAAATCTTTTCTTAATGACATGCACATATAAAGTTTGTCATAGAAATGTACTGAGATGTACAAAATATTATTTGTTTTAAAGCTGGACAGTCATTGCACAATGAGGTTACATTTAAAAAATATGTTTGAATTGGTAATAAACTGCTGAAAACATTTAGGGGGCATGTACGTTGTGATTAGAGTAGTTTAGGAGTCTGTGTGTTTGAATTCAGCAATCACACATTCTTGTTGCACAGGAGAGAATATGATCCTGCATGGGAAGTATTAGACGAGAAAGGAATGTTTTCATTAAAGAAATTCAAAACTGATTTATAGCCCACTGGTTGCATCTCATACTGAAAAAAGGAAACCCTATAAATAAAATTGCTTAGAGGGAGTCCAGTTTACTTTCCAAAGGGCCATCTAAGAAGTTTTCTTTTAAACTTTACATTAAACTTTAAAATTTAAAAATAAATTTTGAACAATAACATTAATTTTAGTCCTAGCTGCTTTTGCATGGCTTAACTGCTTTGTGACTGTATTCCTTTAAGTTTCTGATAGAATTTGCTGAAGTGACAAACTCCTGATGAAAAGACTGCCCAAAATTGATATACTAGATGGGTAAGGAAATGCCTGGATGTATCAGTATTCATTATCTCAGTAATGTCTGAAGATCTACTCATTGCAATCCAGTTTTAACACAAGATGTATTTCCCATAATATTCTTAAGAGAAAAAAAAAAAAAGAATAAAAAAGACAAGATAGAAAGAGAGAAAGAAAGAGAAAAAAAATGTTATTGGATACACTAGGTTTCTCTTCATTACAGAACAAATCTGCCTGAAGGAAGAAAGCTGCTACTGCATAGAAATTCCTTAAAGGTCAGCTTCACCATTGCTGGTATTTGGATGGTTGCTACTAGGGACTTAGATTTATATTAATTACTGATCTTACAAGAAAATGGGTTTAAAATTGTCTTCTAAATGACAGAGATACAAAGAAGAGAGTGAAGTAGAAAAAAAAAAGAATTATTATATCCTTATTTGAGAAAGAAATCTATCATGTCCTAAGACAACCTGTGACACAGAAATGAGTTTTGTGTATCTGACAAAATGTGTTTCTCATGCATAAGTTTTTTGGCATAGCTATACAGTAAAATAGTTGGCATTTCCCTTTTCCATATTAAGGTGTGCTTCTGAACAGTTTATCTTCTTAGCATAAATGGATACCTTGTCAGAAGTTGATAATATGAATAATAAAAAAATGGAGGTTTTGTGTATGTTTACAAACCTGCATCTTACCCAGCAAGAAGTTAGTTAAACAAGATCTCTAAGTGTTTTTTTCCTCCCTGAGGTGTTAAATTGAGATAAAGCTCAAGGTCTTGCTCCAAATGCTCACCATATTTGGAGAAATTCAAACACAGTGAATCTCCTCTACTTTTTGTTCTGTGTAAGAGACTAAAACAGTATCTCATTCCAAACACTGCTGCCTTGAGCAGGAGGGAAAAATTAGTGATGACAGGGAACGAACCAAATAATTTTCAATGCAGCAATTCGGAAAGTATAATCTATGGAACATGTCCAGTTTCATATTTACCAAGCAGAGAACGAGCTGCAGCTGCTTATTATGACTAGTTGTGCCAGTTTGATAGCATGGAATCATATCTGCATAAAGTTAAAGGGGGAGGTGATAGAGAACAGAGTTTAGTCATGCTTTTACCACCAGTTAAGGTCATTTCAGAGAAATTAGGTATAATTTGTTAAAGAATTCTTCCCAGTAAATGGTAACTCTGATTTCACAATTACAGGACACTACTTGCCAAGGCTCTCAAGGCAGAATAAAAGATACCTGAGGCGGTAGTGTCCCTCACTAGACAGATCTAATGTTGCTATGAAAGGTGTTTTGTCAGATTTTAGCTATACACTTTTACACCTGCAATTCCTTAACCAGAGCAGTGATGCTAATGAAGACCAGGTGCTTTTTCCATCCTCCAGACAAGGAACTGGCATAGGTGCTACTGTGTGATATCTGGGAGCCTCTCTTTGTCTCTCCAGATGCGCTTTGATGCCTGCCATAAGGCATGTTTTCAAAATTCTAGAGTGGAAAGAAGCTCAGGCCTGCAAGAAAGTCCAGTGGAACAATCAGATTAGGTCAGACAAATGTGGTGGCTATGTGTGGAACAAGCAAACATCTTGTATTAAAAAAGGTACTTCATTAAGGGTATGCACCCATTATCTATTCTTTTTGTACTGAGATCTGGGTCAGGGACCTGAATATTCAGGAAAGAGGAATAAAATACTTATAAAAACTGCAAGATAGATGTTAAAGAGATGTAGTTATTGGCAGTTGCCAAATAGTCCAGTTGAAGTGCCCTTATCCCCTTACATTTTGAACGTTTGCTATTTAATCTGGAAATGAGTAATGGATGTCTTAAACAAGATTTATTTTTAATAAAACACAAGGTTTTACTTGTGATTGCACTTACATAGTTATAATATTCCATTATGGAACATGAAAAATTTTTAAGAGGAATTCCTTACTGAGCGTTTTTCCCACTTTTCTTTGCATTTCCATATATTAATTTTGAGGTTATCCACTCCCCACAATTTACAACAGTTAAGGAGAAGTTAATAATGGCTCTGAGAAGAGGAAAAAAAGAAACCTGTTGGAGGGGAAAAGAAAGGAGAAAAGGTCTACATTTTCAGCAGGACCTTACTTAATTATCAGACTCCTTCACAGCCACCTCTGCACATGACACTACCTCAATGAAAAAAATAACATCTCTACATTGAGGGGAAAAACCAGGAATGGGCAAATACCAAAATGTGTGACAGAGTGCTTAACTTTAAAGTCCTAGTTTAGTCGGAGTGGACTTGGAGCACTGAAGATATAGGGCTTATTGTTTTCTCTTTCCTTTTAAATATAACATTTTTGAACTGAAAGTACTGAGTAGGAGTTCACAGGAAAGTTTTGTGTAAGGTAGAGTTTTGAAAGGCTAAGGTGTGGTGCAGTGAATGTAATGAATCCTCTTAAATTTCCCATTTATGAATCCTCCTACAGCGAACTCTGATGCAGCAAAAAGTGGAATGACCCAAAGTGCTTTGTTTACCTGCTCATTTATTAGTGACTTTACTCTGTGTTTGGGATGCCTACAGAGTTTTTGGCCAAAAACTGCTTGAGCCATAATGCATATAAACCATTTGAAACCAACAAAACAATCTGCATACATAATCTGAGCATTGTGGATGTACTTTTTTTCCCTGGTAAATTAGTCAGCCTCACCTTGATCCTTGATCCCTGCGAAGATGGTGGAGCACCTAATCCTGGAAAATATTTCCAAAAAAATAAAGGATGAGAAAAGGGTGAGACAATCATCAGAAGCATGGCTTCACCGCAGGAAACTAATGACTGACCAACTCGATAAGCTTCTGCAGTAAATGACTGTGGAGGCCGGTGGGCCTGTT
>VXBT01003497.1:0-10269 GCA_013400235.1 Oriolus oriolus | reverse complement strand
AGTACAAGTGTCCCGCTCTCCCGTAGTAAGGTGATTTTTTTGTTGCACTCTGTCTCTTGACATAATGATCCACATTCATCCTTTGTGCATCTGTAATGGTTACATTGGAGGTCTAATTCACACTCAGTAAAGGATAACTTCCTGAGATGCTACGAATTTTCCTATATGGTTTAGGATTTAGTTCTCATTTGGCCAGAGACTTTGGTACAGTGCAGCTAGGCTGTACCACCCTCTGCAGAGATATGAGTCACCTCAAGTCTCTTATTTCTAGGAAAAGAGAGAGCTGATAGAGACACCTGGAATGCTTTCCTGAAAGTTGAGGCAAGTTCTAGCTTTGCCTACAAAGTTTTGCATTGCTCCTTGTTAAAACTTTTGGCATTAGATTGGATTGTCTCTACTTGCAGACAGAGGAGGGCAATGAAGGCAGACTGAAAAGTGCAGGTATTACTAAAAGCTACTTCAGCCTCGTGTAAATGAGGTCTCATGCTGAATCACTGTCATGTAACTCCTTTGGGCAAAGACACTTGTAAGACATGGTGATTCAGATGAAAAAGTCTGAACTTTTCACTTTCTGGATATCAGCTTTGGATTTTTATATAGCTTAGAGCACATACTAAAATTTTTTTCAAAATTCTCAGTTGCTGTACCTGCTTGGTTAAAGAGCCCAAATAAAGCTATCCTATCACTCACTAACATAGTCCTAAAACACACAAATACTTGCAAATAATAGGATTACTTTCTTTGCCTAAAATTTTGGTTTCCATAACAAAGTTCACCAATGTAGCCAGTTGCAGGCTTCAATTAGGTAAAAGTATTTTGCTAGAGACAGATAAAGAAACCTGTTTTGGTTTACTGTTTTAATGCACAATTAGTTTAATGTAGATGTTTGTCAGAAGTGATCAGCCTAGAGTTTAGGGAATACTCAGTACAGCTACTCTCACATAAGATGATGTAAGTCTTTCAAGGCCATCTGATAATGTGACATTTAAACCAACTTAGAATGAAATCTCATGAGAAAAACCTACCTTGTAAGATGGAAAACTAGAGCTTTGAGAACAAAACTAAAGGGCTGGACTTACTCTTCATTTGATCTTGAACTAGGCATGGAAATGGCTTGGGGGGAAAATCTCCATTTCTTGTCTTCTCTTAGGGTTTGAAGGGTTGTAGGGGCTATGCAACTATATGGAATTAGGTACCTATGGATAGTTGTACGTAGTCTGAAGGGGCAATGCAGTTCTCAAATGAGTCACCCATAGGTGATCATTCTTACCTATAAGATGGAGAAATGAAGTTCTGATACGCAATTCTTATAGAAGTTTACAGGGGTGTCCTGGGGTGATGTTATGAGGCTCCTTTATTCCGTAACCGTCTGCTTAGTGCCCAAAGTACCTGTACCTTTAAGGTGGGCCCGGGGGGCGGGGCCGGAGCCGCGAGGCCCCAGGTGCGGGGCAGTTCAACGGCTCAGCCCAACGGCCCGGGGGGAACGGCTCGGCCGGGCTTGGGGGCAGGGAGCGCACTGGCCACGCTATGCTCTCTCTCTCTCTCTTTCTCTCTCTTTTGGATTTCAGTTGTTACTGAGGCTTAGAAAAGGTTTTGTTTGTTTTCCCCTTTTTCTTCCCCCTGACCTCCCTGGTTTCCTTCCCTTATCTCCTGCCGGGGGGCCTGTGGGGTGGCCCCNGACCAGTTACCGGCTCCTCTCGGGCATCCTTTCCTTTTTCCCTTTTTGTTCTCCCAGTCGTGTTTTGTGTTAATAAATAGTTTATGTTTTTTTCTTCCACTTTCATTATTTTTGTTAATTTTTCCCCTTTGGTGGAGGAAAGGGGGAGGCCCCTTTCCCTTGGAGGAGGTGCTCATTCCAGAGCGTCTCTTCCTAAAAATTTTGTCTCTAGAACCGGGACAAGGGGTTATGTGGGCATCAATCTCACTATTGCATCACTCCTCACTATTGCACATTAAGGCTCATGATTTCTTTGTATATTGAATACTTAAAATTTCTGATCTGGCCCTTTATAAGGTATCCACAACCTGTGCTTCTGAAGACTTCAGTAGAGCATGTAGTGCATGTGGTATGGTATGTGGATTTTTTTTTTTCTTGTTCAGGAGAGTGTTTTGTTTCCACAATTGACAAAATCCTGAAGAAAAACATGCTAATTTCCAGGGTATGCATAATTATTAAAAAAAACCACTGGCCTGTTGACAAGGATGCTACATAAATAAAAGTACTTTTGAGAGCATCCTTGCTAGGTGACAGCAGTCAATCTGAATTTAATAAGTTCATTTTGATAGCTGGTAATAATGTTGCCACACGAGCCTGTTTGGCCCTGTTTACTTATCTTCTGAAGCCAGAGCAATTCCTAAGAACATAGAGAGAAGCAGAGGCAGAAACAGAGGCAACTAGGGTCCTGGTGTGATACAGCGTGCACACTTGTTTGTCCGCATTCTCATAGGCAGGGCCTGGCCTTGCAGCTGCTGGTGTACTCAATAGCTGGGAATGGAAGTACAAAGGAGTACAGGCTGCTGCCAAATGCAGACACAAGGCAGAGGCTGAACTTCATTAGTTACAGTCCAGCCTAGACAAAAAGCAGCATTTTGCTGCCCTGCCCAAAGAGCTGCTCTGGCCTGAGGGTTCTCTCCTTAAGACTGGTGCCTTTTCTCCCACCAAGCATGCACTTACAGTTTCCTGGTGGGGTTTGATTATTAAATTATTTTAAATTGGTTTGCCCCTTTCTGTCTTGTTGCAATGAGCACATGAGCAAGCAGGGACAGGCAGGCTTCCAGCATCCTTACCTGCTCCTTCTTCCCTGCATCCCTAAACCTATGTGGGAGGCAAAGAGAGAGAGACCTGTCATTCCTTCTGTAGCATGCCCTCTGTGGAGGGCTCTGCAGTGTGAGTAGGCCCCTTATTTGCTTGAAGTCATTTACAAATGCATAAAGAAGGAATAAGATATTGGATGAAGCCATCTTGAACACACCTGCCCTACACAGAAATCATGTGAAACAGGTCAGGAGTGAAGGGGACTGGTACAACATCTGGCTGCATTTGGCTTCTTCCATCTGCACTCAGCAGGCAGCCTTGGTACCTTTATCAGAAAATATGCACCTTCACCCATACCCCATCCTATCCCAGCCCCATTACAACTGCTTCCTGGCAAATCATGTGAATAAAGCAAGATTACAGTGGTCAGAGTAGAAAATAGATGTCCTACAAGTATAAATGCTCTGTGTTGCTGCTCTGCACTCCAAACCTTTAATTACAAGTTTTACTATATTTTTTAACATTACTGTGTTGGAGTGATGCCTTCCAAGGGTACAGAAGACAGCTTCATGCTAATGGACAGAGTTTCTTCTTCAATTATTTAGGCACTAGGCTGCTCTCCACAGGCATATTGTCAGATCACACTGATTTTTACTTTTATAACACATATTTAAATCTTCTTAGCAAATACTTAGATATTTGAAAACCTGATCCAAGTGCCTCCCTCTACCCAAAACTTTTGTTACTAATAATGGCATGGATGCAGAAGTACCACAAAGTTGTCTGGGAGCAGTTTCTTGTCACAGACAGTGTGCTTCTGGGTGCTGTTTCAAAAACTCTGGCTGGTTTGTGGACTGATTCCCGCTACTAGCTATACACTTGTAAAATAAATAAAAACATTTATTTTTTTGACTGAAAAAAGTGAGATACATTTGCACAGGTTCTGGTCACAAAGTTTTTGTCTTTGGAGATAATAAAAAATACAAAGTATTCCCTAAATTTTTCCTCGAGGTACAAATTAACCCTTTGCACATGCCAGACTTAGTAGTGAGATAGGATGTCCTTATACCAATTTCCACTTTGCTGACTTGCATTTTCTGGTTGTGAACTGTCCCAGTAGTTGAAGATAGTGCTTTAGCTTTCTCTAAAACACTCTCTTCCCCATTGCCCTATCCACGAATTCCAGACTCAGTTCGGTCATACCCCAACTTTCCCCATATGGGACCATACCCAGCCCATTCCCTATGCAGTAGGGACTCTGTGCTTTCCTGCTCGTCCCCAGAGGTGATAAGGCAACTTGCTGGTAGTGGCTGCTAAAAAAACACCAAAACAAACAGACAAATCCACATCCACCCCCCCTCCCCCCCCCCCCCCAAAAAAAAAGAAGAAAAAATAAATCAAGAAGCCAACCAGCCGGGAGGAAAACATGTGGCTGAAGTACTTACTGAGTGGTGTGAGGTAGTGGGGAGGGTGCAGTTTGTCGTCGGGGCTCACTGGAGGATCTTTCTGGACTGGGGCTGCAGCTGATGCTCTTGCCTGTCTTATCTAAGGATAAGTGGGAGGCGTCACTATGGCAAAGCCGCACTCAGGCATCCTCCTGGAAGCTAGGGACCAGCACCACTACTCCTTGCCCCACCAGCAGATTCTAATCCCGTTTCCTTCCTCTTCCACAAGTTGCAGAGGCCGAAGGAGAGGCAACAAGATACGAGGCAGACCAGCAGTGCCTCAAGGCTGAGGCATCATTCCTGCCAGACGATCAAGAGCCACAGATGCTGATGCTCTCAAAGAAGCAAGGGAGGATGTGAAAGCTTGGGCACAGAGAGCCAAAAGGTGAGCTGCAGCTGCTGTGTCTAGACCTGCAAAGAAAATCACAAGGGGAGGGAGTAAGGCTGATGCCGTCAGGGACCCAGGGGAGAGTTGAGAATAAAAGTGGAGCAAGAAGGCAGGGCACACATCCAGGAGCAGCACCATAAGCATAGAAACAGATGGACACTATCTCCAGCACTGAGGTTCAGTGATGACTGCATTTTTTTGTGTATGTATCTAGCCACCACTGGTTATATAAGCATGGTGTTTATGGGACCATAAGGAGCCTTCCATGCCTGCCAGTTGTTTGCCAACAGAGACCAGTCTCTCTTATTTTAGCCCATGCCTTTGGATGGAACTGTTGTTTCAGATGAGGGAAAGAAATTAAAACATGCCTGACATTGGAAAAGCTCTGGAAGAAATACTCCACTCAGTGGTGGGACTGTGAACTGCCTGTCTCTTAGTATTCATTTGCAACAAAAATGCCTTTGTCTATAAAAAATCTGAGGGCTCACAGTTTCAGTTATCTTCTTTTCTCCCACTCAGTGATTGCAATTCAAAAGCACCAGTGTGCATGGCACATTTTCATTCATAAACAGTATATCTGACAGAAAGCCCAAAGGCGCAAAGTGCTAACTGCCAGCCCTGCAAACTGTGCTACACCCTTGGATCCTTTATGTATCATATGTGGTTCTACAAAATGCCAAGCATGTTAAATGCTCTAAAGGCACTACCTGAAAGAACTGTGAACTTTCTTTATTGATGCCTGGGAGAGACAAGTACATTCATTACTTTGCAAAGTGTAAGTCACCTGTGCTTATGTGTCTTAGTGGCCCACTTTTAAAAGCAAGTTCATAAATGCTTAAATTATTCCTGAAAAAATGTAGCAGAGGCTCCTAAGAATTTTTTGTGAAATTAATATTTCTAAATTTAAAAAAACCCCAAGAACCCCCAAACTCCCCAAACCTCCAAACTCCTCAAACCACACAAACCCCAGCCTTTCTATGAGTTGCCCACCTCCATCATTGTCCAGACCTCTCTTTTGCAGTGAATCTTAAATTAAAAACCCTGTAATTTTCACTGAAATGTCTTTTACTTAGAAACACAATTATTTCATATTTTTCTGTGAAGTCAGAAAATCAGAATGAGGTGAATGAAACAAAGTGGTCAAATCAGAAATATGTTTTGAAACTCAGCTGAAGATTGCCTTTTTATTGTCCTGATTGAAAAAGTCAGTCACTCATTTATAGCACTAAGGAATCCCCTGAGGACAAGAAAATAATTTCCTGTTCTAGACCCCAGATCCCAAGGTTGCTTTGGGAATATTAAAAGATAGGTTTACTCAAAAGGAAAGCAGTCTATCAGCTATCTCAGCAAGATTACACATCTAACCCTGGTCACCTTTTAGATTTGTTACCTATCATGATGCCATGAAGCATTTAACTGCAGCAGCAGATTTATCCCAGTCTCTACAGGATGTCTATCACATTATCAGCATGATGGAGGATTTACTGTCAGATGTGGTCTTTAAAATGTTTGCAGTTGTTGTCCTGCTTGTAAGAGGGTTGGGACTCCTGCCAATTCTATTCAGTTATTTCACAAACACAACCTGCAAAATAGTCCTCTTCATATGTATACAAGTACTCCCATCCGGGGAAAAGGAGTTCTCGGAGAGCTACTCATGTAATTAAAGATAAGAACATGTCTTAAAATTTCCAGGCTAGTGCTTTGGAAGACAAGTGATGCAGCTTTGACAGATAGGAAAGTAGAAGATATAACAAAAATTTCAGGTAAATACAACACATACTCAAATATACACACACACACATGCACATATGTACATATATGCATGCATGTATGTGTATGTAACTATTGCCTTACTGTGCATTTGTTATTGGTCATGGGTGTGGAACAGAGCAGCTGATGCTGCCTGCAGAGGCTAGAATGAGTCTGCTGGAAAGGAGAGAATCAAGAGCACTAGAGATCACCAGGTAAGTCATATCACAGTACCTTCCCATACAAAACCCTGTCTCTAAAGAGGTAAAGGTGAGCGTGATTATCAGTACCAGGAAGGCCTGTTGCCTTAAAGATGACGTAGTTGTCACCTCTGTATGTTCCATATCTACTGAAGATGGCTATGAAAATCTTATAAAACTAGTATACTAGTAACCTTGTGTACAATCAAAGACACACGTTCCACTCTGGTTCTGTGGGGATTTGTTACATTAAGTTTACATTAAGGTTTCTTCAGATTTTACTTTCAACCCTGGCACTACTTTCAGATTAAATAAGAGGTGCTGATAAGGTGAAACTGAAGTGTTATTTTATTTTAACAGATCTTAGGTATCATAAAATTGTTAATGATTCAGCCTCAATCACTTCTCTAAGCAGTAGCATGTGGTTACATCCAATATAATACTCACTCCAGGTAAGAAAACTCAGGGCTCAAACTCTCCTGATGTGCTTAAGCCCACCTTCAGCCTGTGCTCTTACTGTGCTTTAACGTGTACTGCGCTGTAAATAAAGTTTGTTCCAGGTTTATGCTAATTCCTAAGCTGCTGCATGCATGTTCATGCTCAAAGTAAATTTATATGTGGAAAATTAGGGAACTGTACCTTGTAAAGTCCCTTTATAAATGTTGTCATAGGTATAAAACAGACTGCAGTTGATTAAATAATTTACTTTGCAGCTATAACAGTTTGATCAATAGGTCAATGAGCTGTGCTGGATTTTTAATCAAACAGATCGCCTGATTGTACAGTCAACACTTGTCTTTGGTAGTTTACTTTTAAGCTGCGGAGGTTAAAAGTGCAGAAGACCAAAACCTGCACTCAATGCACCTCACTTTTCAGACTTACTATTGTAAACATTTACATTTCCCCCTATATGAAATTGTATATGCATATATGGACATAAGTTGCATTTATCACAGACACGAACATAAAAATATGTCATATTTTTGAAACAGGCGGCTTGATGAAAATCATTGCCACATCCTGAAAAACAGCATATTTGTCCCAGGTCCAAGAGGGAAATAATTTGTGTTTATTGTACTGCTGAGTAAAGCCTTTAAGGCTGGAACACTCTAAGGCTCAGAGGAGTCTGAGATTTGTATCTACCCTCACAGCTGACTCTCATGCAAATGTCTTTCCTGCTGCCCCTAGAAAGGTTAGGGGCATTACAAGGGAAACTTAAAAGTCTGGAAGACAATAGCCCCATTTAGAGTGGCAAAGGAAATTTCTATGTCAAGAATCAGGGTCATGCCCAGATTCCTCATGCAAAGCCAAGGAGAAAAAACTATCACACTAAGGTGACATGAAAATGTGCTTTACATTTAGATTAAAAAATTAACATTTTCTGATGTATCTAGTTTATAACAAAGTCTTCTTTCTTATTTCAGGAGAAGCAACCCAGGAGAAAACATAGAAAGAAAAAGATGTGGCTTTTCATGAGGGAGAAAGATTTTCATGTTTGTTGCTTGTAAAGACTCCAGTGCAGAATTTTCATTCATCTTTATATCAGAGGGCTTTGGGAGAGTTAATTTTAGGGAAAGACAGATGTAAAATCCAGCAAATGGCAAATGGTAGTGAAAAACTATATTCCAGGGAGACTCAGAACAAAGCAGCAGCAGATGACCTCTGACCCATGTAATTTCTGCTTCTCCTTATATCCATCACTCTTATGCAGCATGGAGCAAGGTGGGAGCTGGGATGAGGTTAAAGCTGGCCTTTACCTCTGTAGCGGGTTTAGTTCGAAACCGGGCGGAAACACTAATTAAGTGTAGTGGTTTGATTTGCAGCTTTTAACATTTTGTGAGATAAGAATTAGAAGTAGGGAAAGCAGGCACAAACTTTAGAGAATATAAAGAAGTTTATTACTAACAAGATTAAAAGTTAAAAGAAATAAGTTAAAAAAGTTAAAAGAAATTAAATCAAAAAACCTTCTTTTTCTCCTTCTAGTACCTCTCACTTTACTTAAAGTGCATAAAGCACAACAACATATAATATCGGTCAGATGCAGGTTTCAAAAGTCTTTTCTATATTTGAAAAAAAAGAGGTTTCTTCTGCTTTCGTGGTTCTCAAACTGCTACCAGCAAAACAGAGTCTCACCTGGAGGAATACCTTGCTGCTGTAACATTTCTCTCTCTCTTGAACACTGTAGTTTTCCCACACTGCTTTTACATGGGGTATTATTTTTTTAAGGATAAGCAAAACTCCAGCCTGGAAAGCAATGGCTCTACAGAATTTTTAAAAAGTCTTTTACAGCTCCAGGTGGCCTGGCATGGCCACATCTTTTCTCTTGCAGGCTGCACATAGAATTTTTTTTTTCCCCCACGTCTTAGAGAGATATAGAACAGTCTGTGAAATTACAGTTTCTACCACGGCATGCAAAAAATTAATTTAAGCTACGCGCGAGGAAAAACGCCGCCGCCCTCTTTTTTTTCAGTCTATCTTCAGCTCTGACTCACGTGACTTAGTTTTTCTTTCTCTCTGACTTTGAAGCCTCTATGTTTGAAAAGCTGATGTTTCTTTTCGGGCTTTTACGTTGGAGAAAGCTTCATTTCCTTTATGCAGCTAGCCAGTTCAATGTTTTTTCGGAGATTAGCTCCTGCCAGGTTTTTTTTCAGAGCTATGTGAGAGGGAGAAGAGAAGCTTATCAGCTCTTTACAGCAAAAACCGCTCCGGTGGTTTTCGGTCAGGCAGCAGTTTGATGTGTCTCTCAGCTGCCTGCGGTTCCAAGAGAGTCCTCCCACAGCCATCGGCACTGGAGAGCAAGCACAGGGGGCCCATGGCCTGGCAGGGCCCAACAGGGGCCCGGCCTGGCCTGACAAGGGCCCCGGCCTGGCCACCCTCCGGTGAAAACCAGAGAAAAAGCCAAATTTCCCGCCTCTATGCTGCTTTTTAGATATGCAAAATTGTGAGAAGCAATTGGCTCAGAACTTTGTCACTCAACTCAGGTTCAAACCATGACAACCTCCTAGAGAAGTCTCTCTCTCTCCCTTTCCAGGGGCATTTGATCTGTAAAATTGCTCCTTTTCCTGGAGTTGCTGTTTCTCACTCTTAAGTTCTTGCTCTGGTTAATTATGTGCTGAACCAGTGTCTTCCTGTGAATGGATACAAAAGAGTTTTCCTGCTAAAACACTGTGGACTTGTCAAGATTACATAACTTCCAACTCTACATCCAAGGATCTTTTTAAATAGCATCACAGTTCTCCTGCACTTGGAGCTTATATTATTAGACAGCTTCTAAAACACTGCTGTGTTCATTCCCCTTTTTAACACCCTCCTAAATGTCTGCTTTATTTTATTAGATTGAGAACCTGGAAAGAAAACAACTTTTCTGACTGGAAATTACACATATGAGTGTGGGAAACATCAGTGCCTACAACACATGCCTATCTCACAGATTAGAGACAGAGACTCATTGGTAAGCTTGGGCTGTCCCTCAGCCTTTTTGTGCCTTGCAGCAGGATGGCAAGAGTTGCAGCTGTCTGACACAGTCTGTGAACCTCCCTGGCAAAGAATATTTCTGCATGTGTTATCCAATGAACTATTAAAAGAGGAATAAACTAGACTTGATTGAAACCACACCAAAAGTCTATCCACATAGGACATGAAACAAAGAAGCAAGGAGCAGAGTGATCCATATAAGAGGGTTTTCTGAGAAACTCAGGGAAGGTGAATATCGGCGACTGAAACACGGACCCA
>VXBT01003453.1:48963-64019 GCA_013400235.1 Oriolus oriolus | reverse complement strand
CTTCTAGATGTCTTAAAATGAAGGCATTCAGTATTCAGCCTTTTCTTTAACCTTTTTCACTGTTTCCCCCTGCATGCAATAAAGGATGGAGGTTCTCACTGGCCCTCGGTTTGTTGCTGACATATTTGCAAAAACATTTTTTGTTGTCTTTTTTAGTAGTAGTCAGACCAAGTTCTAGCTGGGCTTTGGCCCTTCTGATTTTCTCCCTGCATAACCTCACAGCATCCTTGTAGTCCTGCTGAGTTGCCTGCCCCTTCTTCCAGAGGTTACAAAATCTCTCTCCACACATTGCAACCAAAGCTCTCTGTTGAGCCAGGCTGACCTCCTTGTCCTCATTTTTCAGCACCTGGGTAAACACTGCTCCTGCACCTCTGGGATTTCCTTCTGCCTTCCTGGACTCCACTGCCCTTAAGGACTACCTCCTAAAGGACTCTCTCAACTAGTTGCCTAAACAGGCCCTAGTCTGCCCTCTGAAAGTCCAAGCTGGCAAAGCTGCTGACCCCTGTGCTTACTTCTCCAAGAAGCAAAATCTCCTTTTGTGCTCACTTTGCCCAAGACAGCCTCTGACCATCACATCACTCACCCATCTTTCTCTGTTCACAAACAGCAAGTTCCCACTGAAAGCTCCAAGAACTCTTCAAGCTGTTGTGAATCTGGCTTGAAAGGGTCCTGCTACTATGCTGCGTAGTTAAATCTACTCTTTAAACAGTAACATTGATCATGGCTGTTTATGTTCACATAACACTACTGCACGCATAAAAGACTTGGGAGTTTACAATTCTGTTAACTTCATTTATGAATTGAGATATGATGCATGATAATCAAATTCGTTCCCTCAAAAGTTGCTGCTACCACAAGGAAGTTTATCTTTAGTGAGATAAAGGATCAGTAAGAAAAATTCTACAGGAAGTTAAATGTAGCACACCTCTATTCTGAGATGACCTTAAAAAAAACGAAAACAAAAAGACAAGATAATTAAAATTAGTTCTCAAGGTTTTACATACTTTTATTGAAAAGAAGTGATTTCCTGGGCAATGCAAATTGCAGCAGCTCACAAATTGTTTCTGCTAAAAGAGCCCTTTCTTTAAAAGAATTTTTATGTAACATCCACATCTACTCAACACTCTCAGAACCAGACCCTCACAGTCCACAGTAATTTTGAAGGTAGAATACAGAAACAGTGATAAAACATGACTTTTCAGTTAGCCTAGTCATACTATTTTTGAAATGAGGTTCTTTAAAGAAAGCCACAACACAGTCACTGGATGTTGCATTTACTCGATTTCAAAATTACGTCAAAATCCTTTGAAAAGTTATTCAGTCTTTCCAAACAGTTAGCAACGCTTTAGTGAGTTCTAGTTGAGGCAATATTCCAATTACATACTCCATAAGTCAGTACACTAAAAACTAAAGTTCAGTAAAACTGATGAAACAAGCTTAAATTTACATCTGAAGCAGTTTATACGTTGTATTAATGTATAATATGAATAAACCTCTTAGTGTACTCTTTACACTGAAGAGTTCACAGACAAATGCAACACTTTCACATTTACTTCAAGTCATCTTAAATAAATTCAATTTAAAAACACTTGCATGGTAGCATTCCATGTGTCACAAGCAATCACTTGTACTCAAAAATATGCATAAGTGAGAATTGTTCCTCTGCCCTCAAATTTAATGTTATATAAAATACAAACTAGTCACCTTGAACATTTTGAAGGAGAACTATACTGAGCAGCATATGTAACTGAAGCCTAAGCCAGCTAAAATAAAACTAAATTGAGATTTTTCTAAAGAATGCATGTCATCTGTTAAAAATATTACAAGAAAAGGTATCTACCATCCTTAGCAGAACTTGTTCATATTTCAAAAAGAGCTGTGAAGGGACAGTCAGCCCTAACTACATCAGGGGTTGCTCTGAAGAACAGGCTAAGCAGATGCTCAAGTAACAGCCACCAACTGTGTATTGTGCAAGAAGTTACAGGCTGGGAAGGATGAATATTTTAAGTCTGGTACGTGCAAAAACCCCACCTTTCACTCCGTTATAAACTATTTCCAAATTTATCCAGTTGTCTGAAGAAAGAGCAAATACCCTGCCTCAGTACCTATATACATGTGTAGGCATTGAAGACAACTTCACAAACATTGAACTACTTTAAAGCTTAGTGTTCCTTCAGGTATTATTCAAGTCTTCAGACTTGCTGAACCTGAAGTTGCATTTAACATAATTTACCTGAAATTTAAGTTACAAGAATACTACAAATGTCATTATGAGGAAGTAGTTACATTAACTGCTTCCTCTAGAAGAAAAGTGCAAATGTACTAAATTATTTGTTTATACATTCTTGGCTTTACCTAAGGTATGTAGTAGGAAAGCAACACAAAATTCCTAATAATACAATGAAAGCAAAGCCACAGATAAGGGGATACACTTTCTTTGCTAGGTGAGGTTCAGAGCTCTCACAGGTAAACACTTTACAGTGTGGCAAAAAAATCTCCACATCTGTGAAACAACACTGTTCACTTGCACTCTCTAGTTCTGATTCACCTCTACGCCAGTAAGTAAAGTGATGATACAGAGTTTTGATCTACTGCTCACACTCATTGTAGGTCCTCTACCAACACAAAGAGGATCCATGGCATGGCTTCTTCAACTGGCAGTGGCCATGGACTTAAAGAGAAGGGCAGAAGATTCTGGTGTGCACACCAGACACATAAAATCATTCACAGAGTTGCATGTCCAGTAGAAAAAGAGATCACTAAGTCATTGCAACCTTCTCTAAACTTAAATAGCACTACACCCATATTTCATGGGTTTGTGAATGAGTAATCTTCAAAAATAGAGGCATTGTTGACAGTTCCATGTAGAAGATAAAGTAAAAATTGAAAATCTAATTATGGAAGGTTTACATCTCATTTTACCATCTACCCTTCTAAAGTAAGACTTATAATTAGTATACACTGGTTTTACATCATGTTATTGAATATTTTAAGGCCACTACCTTAATCTGGAAGCATGACTTCTACATAAAAGCACATAGCTGGACTGACATTATACCACACTATTTCTTTAAGCAGTTCTTTTTTTTAACTTAATTTGACTTGAGGAGTAAACTTAATCTCTAAAGGCAGATTTTGTCCCCAAGTATGCACAAAACACTTTCACCTCAGTATCACTATAGAATGTCCATAAATAATTCAGCATGAAAAACCCAAGTAACCACTGTCCCCAAAATATAAAACAAGTTGCTAAACAATGATACAGCCCCTTCACTCTGCAACACTTGTCTCCATTCTGAGTTTTCTTCATGCAGTTATGCTGCCTTTCTGTAACAAACAAGGAGATTAATAAATAATAAGGGAAGCATTTTCTTTACATGGTGTAGCTGCATGTAAGTTTCAATGCCACCTTTAGATTTATGGATTCTTTAGATATTAAAGAGTAGCACCATTTATTTCTAACTAATAGAGCTGACTATTCTAATAAACTTGAGATGAATTTTGAAATAGTTTAATGGGAGAGTATTTCTAAACTACTCAGAATTTTTATAACACAAATTAACTACTGTAACCTCATTATAATTATTATATGAAATCCAATGCACATTTTATCTGGGAAAAATTTTAAATTGTAACAATATCACCAAAAGGAATTTCAAGGCATCTTTGTAACACTCTTCCATTCCCACTAAGTGTAAATGTACAAGTTTCAAAAACACTAAAATGACACAAGTATACTGAACCAATTATCCAGTCTAGGACAAAGGTTTATATTTTTCTGTAACCACCAACTTAAATAAAGCCCCCTCTTCAGAGAGCACACCTGGTGACAACACCCTAAGTCGTGCAAACAAAACAAAACCATAAACTACAACATTAAATTCCAGCTGACGTAAAGTTAAGCCACATCCAGGACACCAGCAGCCACTAGCTGCCTTGAAAGCCAGTCCAATCCTTCATAAAGTCCTGTACCACTTCGGGCATCACAACCTTGAATATACCAGCTACGGCCACAGCAGAGCTTGTGGAGACTCAACAGCTCCGTGATTTCTTCCACTGAGAGAGCACCTGCTACATCCTGCAAGAGAATCAGGAGAAACAGAAGAATCAATTATTCTTCTGTTTGAAGCCATTTTATTGGCTTCCACTGAAGCTACTGATCACATAAAAGCTGTTCAAACACAAAAGACAAATCAAACAGCTAAGCATTTACTACTTGTTACCATAAAAACCCCTGGTTGTTCAGTCTACTAAGCACTCTTAGCACCAACACTTATTTGACCAGCATTACATATAAGGAAAACATGTACATTTTATGCTATCCACATTAGCGCTCCCTACACAACAGAGGGTTCAGAAGGTTGGAATTTGATACACAAGCTGAGGAAAAGAGAGTAAAACCAGATCACAAGTACCTGTTTATTAGCAAAGATCAAGAGCAAGGCATCCCGCAATTCCTTCTCTGTTAAGAGTTTTGCAAGTTCACTGTACGCTTCACTGACCCTGTCTCTGTGACTGCTATCAACAACAAACACCACCGCTATGAAAGAAGAAGAGAAACGTTTTACACATATTCAAATATAAACTATCTTTCAATTGAAAAATCAGCTTTCAACTTAAACAATTCCTTTTTTCTAGAAGCTTCTTACGTGAAGTTTCTCAGCAGCACGCAACTTCAATTTTAAATCCAGGATGACTTAAATCCAGGAGAAATTCCTTACATACTTTTATATTTTAAACAGAAATCTAGAATTCATCCTAAAATAGGGAAAAAAGTCTCTAATTTTTTTTCCTAGTCTAATATAAAGGCCATGATATTTTAAATACTTAGGTCTAAAACCAGATTTACTATGTGTGGATTAAGTATCTCAGTTTAAACCATTTCTTGATCCATTTATACTCCATCAACTCCCAAGTGACTGTTTCAGTTTCCCTTAATGGGCTGTAATATTCACAGGTTCAGCCAAATCAGTGCAGCTTGCTTCAACTACAGACTACACAATCCAGAGAAGATGGCCATGGACCCAACATAGCAGCCTTAGATTTTACTGTCCCCTGGAGACAGTAACTAAGATGCCAGAAAGAGTGGAGAGTCAAGGGGGCAGAGCTAGCAGACAGTATTTAAAAATCAAGGGTTTTGCAATGAAAAAACCCCAGCACCAAAACTAAATAAAACCTACTTTAGTTATGTACCAAGGGTAACTGCTTAGCTTTCTCACCAACATAAAATTCCACAAGGCAGGCATGATTCCACACTACTTTACACAGTATGTTTTAAGAGGGTAACAGAAACCCCAAAATACAATTTTTAGAAGTTTGAAAATATCAGTAATTTAAAATGTTAAAGTCTGCATTTAAGGCTGAAATAATGCACAAAGCAGAGCACATGAGCTGGTCTTTGTAATTCCTAAGTATTTCAGATAATTGTGAATTAATCAGTTAAGAGGAACTTCTTTCTGAGCTGGAAAAAACCTATGGAGGATTTACAAAAGGACAACATGAATTTTTAAGTTGACACTATGTATATCAATGTTTTCAGAATCAGTAATCTAGTCTATAGTCAGACATCACACTGCAATAGCAAGTCAGAAGTTACAGAACTTAGCAGAATTTTTGAAGTTGCTATGTAAAGGCTCCTAAAAGCTGAGTATTTTCAAGTGCTATTTATATTTCATACCTGGCAAGTACTGCTTCTCACTATGCACACTTTGGAACGCTGTACCTTGTCTGTTGTCAGCTAGAACCAATTTAACAAAGGTTCTAATTTTGTTTGGCTCCATGAACTGTCTGATGGATTTATGGAGAATGCACCTTTATCATGCAAGTAGACACTATGACCAACCAGATTAAAATTTATTAGCTCATGAATCTAGCAGCTGTACTTTGCATTAGATGAACAACTGTCTACTGTCATAAATTATTTCTATTAATAATCTTTCTGGCTCTGAAACACAAACTAGAAGACAAAATGCAGTTTAAGAGTTGTATCAGTATTACCTTGTGTATTGAGATAATAATGTTTCCACAAAGGCCTCAATTTGTGTTTTCCTCCTACATCCCAAATAGTAAACTTTAAATTCTTGTATTCTACTGTTTCAACGTTAAAACCTGGAATAAAAATATTTAAGTTTTACAGTCCTTCTCTGCATGAACATAAAATAACCAAAATCAGTAGATAAATCAAACATTCAGAAAAGTCATTACATTTAAACTGTAGCTACTAACCTATTGTTGGAATTGGCTGCATGAATTCATCTTGCTTTAACTTAAACAAAATAGTTGTTTTGCCAGCTCCATCTAATCCTAAAGTAACAACCCGAATTTCCATTTTTGGTCCAATATGTACCCTGTTGTCCTGGAAGAAACAGCATACATAAAACAACAGCAAATCTAGGAAATTCAATCTAGAAAACCCTTATGTTTAAAACACATATTTTATCACCATTTCTAAAATGATTAAACAGATGGTCTCCAAAAGTACAAGGCACAATCATCAATCACTTCCAGCAATAATAGAAACAAAAATATCCAATAATCTCTGTAGTGAACCTGTAAGTTCTACCTGAGTCTTCCACATGTCTTTTAGAAAATCAGGCAGTTTCATTACAGTATGTCTGTATTTGATAAAATTTCAAATTCTTTCATCATTCTTGGCTGAAACCATGTGAGGAATTATTTGTAGCAATTAATTAGAATTCTCTGTGATTACTGCTTCATTCATGGAATAATGAGGGTTTGCAAAAGAGGTTTCCCTGGCCCTACCAGCTCTGGTCTCTGCTGAACAGGAAAGAGACAGGCAGAAGTGAAAATGTTGCATTAACATGGAAATTCAAATATACTTAAGTTATAAAATAAATTATTTTGAAGAAATTTAATTTCTTAAGTCAACAAGAACTGACATAGAATCCCCATGGAAGCATTCATTTCCTTACAGTGAATGCTTCAACAGCTACAGGTAAACCCTCATTTTTGTCTCAGCAGCAACAGAACTCCTTCTTCTTTCACCCATCCAAAACCAAAAAAACCCCATACATCAAAGTACTTCTTGTTCCTTGAGTTTCAAACTTATTTACTTGCCTATGAAGAAACTATCATAAATAATAAATACTATATATATACACACCAAAATAGAAGTACCGTTATCAAATTTTGAATAACTTCAACACTTTCAAAGAAAGTGGTACTGAAATTATATTGAAGCAGTAACAGCCAAACCTACTTAGAAGATGAACCATGTCTAAGCTAAGCTATTAGTGAATACAAAGCAACTATAAAACACATTACTGTTTAATGAACTGAAAGAAATATTTTTTTTAAACGTTATAACATGAAAGTTATAATAGTAATAGTATATTTAAAATAGGTGAGCGATTGTCAGGAAATAATCAGATATGTTTCCAAAGAAAGGTGTTTCTAGAACTCACAAATGCTATCCAACATATTAAAAAGAAAACAGCTCATGTTCAAACAAAGTTACTGATGTCGTCAATGTCAAATGTACATTTCTCACTCTAATTATAACAGCACAGCAAGCACAGTGGTTTGTTGCTCAAATACCACATTGCACTCATCATGTGATGAGACACTGTGGCTCTAACTGATACTGAATTGCTTCAACTTGTGGGAACAAATATAGCATCATAATGTACGTATATTATTCCTGCTTTATTTTAAATTAGATTTGGGACATCATAAAGTGGATAGCTGTACTTCCATGAGATTAAGAATACCTTTGTAAAAGTGACAGGTATGCTAGCATCCAGCTGTACATGATCTGCAAGTTCTGTAAACTGCTGCTGCTGTTTCTGTAATGTCTCTAGCAATCTTGTAATTTCCTGTTTGGCCAACACTACTCTGCAGTCATCCTAAATAGACAAAGAAAACAAAAGCATGCCTTTCCTTTAGTAATTTACTTAAAAAAACCCCAGATAAAATATAGATATGATTGCTAGAAAGAAGGCATTTTAAATAGAAATACTCTACTTCAAGAAACTAACATTTACAATATAGACTCATTTAAAATTGCAATACAAATAGGAGTAT
This sequence comes from Oriolus oriolus, assembly GCA_013400235.1. NCBI lineage: Eukaryota > Metazoa > Chordata > Aves > Passeriformes > Corvidae > Oriolus > Oriolus oriolus. The sequence goes on along the minus strand of VXBT01003453.1, from coordinate 55,976 downwards.
CTTAACATTTTTCCTTAACACTAATAGAAACTAAATAGCTCTGCATGTTAAAGATAAAAACCAACAAACTTTCTTTACAAGGCATATAAAGTAATATAAATTATGAGAAGCAATAACAACGTAACATATTAAGAATATTTATATTTTTCCTATATCATTCCAACAGATGGAATAGAGCAAGTACTTTGCAGTATTCAGCAACACACTTAAGAGAAAAATAGTATCCATCCATTCATGCTCAGAACTTTGTATAGCTAAATCCGACTAAGCAACGAAACACAAACTCTAAACAAATCTGGAAAAAAAATGTACAAATAACACATTCATGGAGTAGCTTCTCACACTTGGTTTACCATCTGCTACACATACTATTTACTTTTTCCTATCATTAAACTGAATGAATAGGGGATCAGTCAGATATTCTCATACAGCCACTTTCTTCATACATTTAAGATGTTGAATAACCCATGTTACAAATACTACTGAAAGAGTTTAATCCCAAAACATTTTCTTCTACCAGCCATGTATGACTACCACCTTCAAACATCTGTACTTGGAATTGCAACTAAAACCCTTCCGATAAATTCTGTAGGGTTTTTTTTGCTTCAGTCTTGGCCTGCCTTCCCACTAATCTCACAGAAATTTACACAGAAATTTACACAGAAATTTACACAGAAATTTACACAGAAATTTACACAGAAATTTACACAGAAATTACTCCAGAAAAGTCATGCCACAGGGTTTCCAGTAACTAGAGGACTCTACACTTCTGTACTGATTATCTTTGTCTAACACTGCCTTGTAATGAATACTTAAATCTCATGTTATATCACGATTGTTTTATTCTTACAAGAAAATAATGCAGAGTACCATCTAACCTCTTTTTTTGTAGTCTAAACTTAATTTGTACTTCCATGTATTTTTCCATATGCTGCAGCTCACTTGTCAACCTACCTGCTGTAAAGTCTTTTCACAGTGAAGGCAAGCTGTTGAAACCTGTGACAGGAGAATGGTCATGTCTTCTTGCTGTTGCCTTAGCCAAATCAACTTCTCTCTCACATGAGCATCAACAACACTAAGAGCCATTTCCTCCTGACGACAAAGGGTTTCATGAAGATCAGAAAAATAGGCTCGGACACATGAGCGAGCATTCTCTGCAGTTCCTGGTACCTAGAGTGTTGCAGCAAGGAGATCCAAGAGATTAAGGACATCAGTTGATTCCAGAATCATATTTTAAATTTCATTCCAGATTCTAATTTATTTTCACATCTGCTTGGCTACATCACAGTTCAAGTCCCAGCTAGGGCTGATAAGACTTGGCATAATACGAAGACCGTTCAAGAAGTTACTCCTATAATCAAGTAGCTCATTTGCATGTATAGACAGCTCACTAAAAATGACCGTGGAAAAAATCCTCAGTAGTATCATACCACCTGAGAACATACACCATCTGTACACCAGCAGTTATACAACTTTTCCCACTGCCTCCATATTTTCATGTAGCCTAAAAACATTGTAACACACAAGTTCCCACCTACCTGCTGACCTAAGCCTCAATACTGACTTGCTAGACAAAAGAATTTGAAGTCTTGTCCTATAAAACCTATGCATAATTTTCCTTATCCTAGTAATTACAAAAATAGCAAATAATCTGTGCATGTGGGGGAAATAAAAATTTTAAAAAAGCATACATGTTCAGTATGGGCCATTCCAACTCCATCTTCAACTACTTGTTCTCCTCCTTCTATATGCTGAACAATTCCAGCTAGTTTTCTGGAATAATCTGAGATTTCTTCTGTGAAAGTTCTTATACAGTGAGCCATGTCTAAAATGGATGCACGAATTTGGTTCGCTTCTGGTTCCAAGACAGAGTGCTATTAATTAAAAGCAACATATTAAACATCAATCATAACTATCTTCCTTAATAATCTTTTCTATTTTACTACATATTTAATATATATGTGCAAGTATATGGGTACATATTTACACATATATATAGGAAAGCCTAATAAGAACTTAAAACCATCTTGCAATTTAAAAATACCATCAGGACTTACAGATTATGCTGAAACTAACTCAGACATCTAGCAATTACACAAGTAAACAAAAACTTGCCTGATTATCATAATTTATTATAAAAAAAGAAGGATGGTTAGACTGCACCAGTTATGCGATGTGTACAGAGTGCCTGCATTATTAAAACAGCTTTTAAAACTGATGGCTCAATATTATGAGCAGTTCAGAAAAGCATCAGATAAAGGGACTGTCCTTCACATATATACACATATTAGTAACTCACTGAGTTCTTAGAAATTTTTTCTTTATTTTACCATGGCAACTATCTGACATGAAGGGAAAATGAAAGAATGGGATGAAGACACATCAAGAGTCTACCCTCCTTTCTTAACAACCTTTTGTACTTTATTTGGATAACAAGCCACCCCATGGCATGACTAGAAATTAATTACTAGCAGTACCTTATGACCTTGATGCTTCCCATACTCTTTGCAGACACAACACATGAGAGGACTCGCCTGACAGCCCTCTTCTAAACAAACAAACTCAATGGCATGCACTTGGTGTTGGGAGCACATCGTCTTCTCGTGAGGCTTATCAGCAAGAGGTACACGCCTGTGCTTCGCTAGAGTCTTAGTAGAATGAGTAAGCTGGGAACAGTCTGCACATAGGTGAGTGGCACAAACAGTGCAATACACGGATGCAACATGGGCTTCATCTTCATCGCAACGAATGACACTCTAACAACAAAAAACAGGCAAAACTGAAGTTGTTAACACTTAATCTCAAAAACGGAGCAAAAATCAGAAGACTTGTCAACAATATATGCTTTCTTTAAAAGTTATGCACTAATAAATATTTGGACTACTGCGAAACTTGATTTTAAGTTTCCAATAAGCTTTTAAAAAACTAAAGTTTAAAGTGTTCAGTGATTTTTTTACATCCAAGCTTCAGTGCAAGTTGTAAAGTTTTGGAGAAAATAATTCTGGCTCCAGGAATTTCGTCCAAAGCAGTTGTAACAGAACAGAGAATTGGTTACAGAAAAACAAAATACCAATGGTATAAACACTTAGGAAAGCTATCTACATCTAGAAGGGTACTGCAAGATATTCAGCTGTTAATACTGAAATGATAAAAGCAGCTAGTTTCGGTAATGAAGTACTACATGATGTAATAAAATGACTATAAAAGGCAACTATTGACAAGAAGAGCTGAAGTCTTTAGGATGAATTCCTAAGGAGTTTTAAAAAACTGTGTCCATACCACTACAACTAAATCAAAATGAGTAACCTTTTCTAAAAATCCTAAAGGCATAAAAAAAGGGGGAAATAGTATGCTTAATTAACACGTGTTTATTTTCTGCTTCAGTCAAGTACAAATTAGCATTTAATTATGAAGCAATTAATTGAAGCCTTAATAGTAGATACTAGAAGAAAAGAATAGTATTATTGGTGAAATTACATTCGGCATGATTTTCAATTTTTTTCCTTTTTACAGATACTTCCTTACAAATATAACAAATTTTTTTTGTCTTTTGTTTAAAACTCAGTACCTCTCCAGACAGACCAATGCCTTCTTCAGCTGTCCCATACTGCCCAGCAGGTCCATTCTGCAACCGTTCCAAGAGTTCCAACAAAGCAAAGTTCTTCTTCAATCCCCAGACACCAGAATCTCCTATTTTTGACACACAGTTAAACAAAGGGGAGGAGAAGAAGACAAATCTGAACATATCATTTTGAGAAATTCCACAAACTACAGTTGAGATTCTGACAAACATTAAGAGCACATCAACTACATTAACATTAACAAAGGGAGATACAACTAACATTTTTTCTGCAAGCTCACTCCATCCTCTTCCTTCCTTCGATCATAGAGCTATTTAGTATTTAGGCACATTTTCCCTACTTAAAAGATGCCAAGACTATTAAAAATTCAGAGAAACTCAGTAAAAATACTTGTAAAATAATCTGTAATAGCTAACACCTCAAGAATACAAGGAACACACAAACACTGTGTACCATAACAATTATTATTTTCAGAGGTACAGTGAACATTTGTACCGTACTAATGGAAGCCATGAAGAATTCCCTACTGACAAACCTTATTCCCTGAATCACAAGATGCAACACCTATTGCAGATCCCATTCCAGCAAAACCTAAGAATTAAAACAATATTCAGAAAGAAAACCCAAGGTACTACACTATTCGATAAAAAGGAAGATCACTCACACTCCATAGAGCAAAGCAGAAATCCATGTCTACTCCTGTACGATCCTGATTTTGTAGAAGTTAACATGAAGCAATGAGATGAGAAGCAAAATCAGAACTCCATCCCAATAACTGCTGCTAAATGGCATCTGTATAGGCCACATGGCACATGAGAATCTTAGCGGTTGCTTCTTCACAGAATTATCATCCCTTGACTTTTTTTCAGCATAATTGTCATAAATTTAATGACATTTTCTCTGTTGCAAGGAAAAGGTGGCTCAAGATCAAGCATCAACTCTGAGCACTGGATCATTACCTTTTAGCCGTACCAAAATCACAAAATTGTTGAGGTTGGGAGGGTCCTCTTCACATCACTTTGCCAATGACACCCAGAGCTGGTTGCCCAGGACCACACCCAGGCATTTTTTGAAGATCTCCAAGGAGGGAGATGCTATCACCTCTCTGGGCAACCTGTGGCACAGCTTGGTTACTCTTACAGTCAAAATTGTTTCCTTAAATGCAGACAAAACTTCTATGTTTCAGTTGGTGCACACTACACACCAGCTATCTACATGAACTCATGAAAACAGTATTCCCACGTGTTTTCCCAGAGAGCCCAGACTACTTGAATTGTCCAGTTGTTCCATGTTGTTTCTTAACTCCTAAATTATGCTGCCCTGTGGCACTCTGGTAGGAGTATGTACCCTTCATCCTTCTGGAATTCAGTGTCATCTCACTGATCCTTTACAGACATTAAGTCTTCTTTCTTCAATATGGAGATTTATCAAACACTCCATAGATTTTGATTTATCGTTAGAGTGAAAGTGCAGTTCTAAATTACCAGACAGACAACAACCACGCAGTAATGAGAAATATCCACTTAGTAACCACACTGGATACCCCACTGCTTTATGTAACTTCCAGTTTAACCTCATGAAACTTTCTTCCATAGTCCATCTTCCTAACAGTTTAAACTATAGACCATAATACTCTATTTTGAATTTGGCCACTGGAAGGTTATGTGCCTCAAAGATTAAAGGCAATAAATGGATGCTACTGTTTTCCTCCAGCTATAAATGGGAGCATTTTTTAACTATTTTATTCTCCAACAGGCTCAATGGGTACAAAACAACACTGATAACCTGTTTAAAAAAATATGCTTACTGGTAAAGACCATGCATTTGCTGCTTCCAGAAATGTACCTATGAAAGCACTGGTTAGTAACTCTGAAGTTAGGTATAAAGCAAGGAGTCAGTGCTTTTAAACTCAGTGATCTCTGCAGTTATTGGTTCCAAGTTCCAAGCTTCTCTGCTACAGAGAAGCACTGCATTGCCAACACCCAATCTAAGATCAGTGCACTCCACAAAATAAGTTGCAAACAAACAAACAAAACTTTTTAACTTTTGTTTACCACAGATCTTAAAGGCATTTACAGAAGGTATGTTCTGTCCCTCCACAATTACACTGAGCACCAGCAAAGTCATCTGCCTTGATATACTCTGGCTTCAGAGCTTAGTAATTTTTTAGCTCCACCACTCCTATCTAGCAGGATCACTGTTTTTTCATAACACAGAGCAAAGAACAGCCACCTCTTATTACAAGCTGAAGAAATACAGAGCACTATATCCACTTTTAGAATATAATTTACGTCAAAACAGTTGGTAAACAGAGTCTGGATTTGCTAAATATGTATCTAGACAGACTACCCCTCAGAAAACAAAGCACTGAAAAGTGGCTACATGGTTCCCTTCCAGGATGTTCAGCACTTTCCCACAGCAAACTGACTGTGCACAACCTTCAGCTTCTATAGCATAAAAAATACTCACATTAACAACACACCAATATAATGACTGCTGATACTAACACGGACCTCCTATTTTTAGATTAGCCACTAATCCAGATAGCCATTAATAGCCCAGTATAAATGGATGTACACGCACCAAAAGGGTAAACCTACTTAAGAAACAGATTATAGTTTCTAGTCTTTAAGCAAACATTGTCTTAGCCTTTAGGCAAACACTGGGTAAGGCTGAAAGGAAGAAGCTATTCAATTACTACAGAGTTTCTTACAAAAATATTTTCTTTCACAGGTTTTAATATTTATGAAAAAAACCCTAGACACTAAGTACTCTTCTCAGTTTACAACCCTGTATCTCATTTTGATCACATTAGTTCTGTTCCATGTCTAGCAGTGAAGAGAAAGTCAAAACAGAACTAATTTACTGAATTGTAACCAACAAGATCAGAAAAGGTAAGTCTGTAGCTATTCTGAATTTCTGTTCTGGTTCATAACTCTATGCTGTCATGAGAAACAAAGTTACACGGTTCTTACATTCTTTCTGTTATGTATCATGACACTTGCTAATACGAGCACTAGCAATTGCATAACATGTCCATCTTGGTCACAGATCAAAAACAAGCAAAGCTTACATGCTAACTTTTAATCTATTAAAACAGAATTTATAACCAGCAAGGATCCTGTAAAACATAGAATCACAGAATAATCTTGAATTGGAAGGGACCCACAAGGATCACTGAGTCCAACTCATAGCCCTGCACAGGCCATTCCCAATAACCACACTGTGTGCCCCAGAGCATCCTCCAAATACTTCTTGAACCCTGGCAGACTTGGTGCTGTGACCACTTTCCTGGGGAGCCTGTTCCAGCGCCCAACCACCCTCGAGTGAAGAACCTTTTCCTGACACCCAACCTAAACCTCCCCTGACACAACTTCAGGCCATTCCCTCAGTCCTGTCACTGCTCACCAGAGATAAGAGATCAGCGTTTGC
>VXBT01003453.1:0-34597 GCA_013400235.1 Oriolus oriolus | reverse complement strand
ATATAGTTCTGGGAGAGACATTTTCCAGTTATATTAGTGTGCACAATGATAGCAGTCAAGTTGTCAAGGACATACTGGTGAAGGTATGTGAATAGGAATCCACTTACAAAAGACTTATAAAAAACCCAATATGATGATTATATTTTCTGACAATATATTGTATGTTTAATGCTAATACATAGACTTTAGGAAATATATTTCACTTTCTGCAATCCAGAAAATATACGTGGAAGCTGGAAAGAGTAAGACATAAAAACAGAAATTATTATAGAAATCTTCAAAGATTAAAATGAAAAACTAGGATTGTATCAAAAAACGGATTTGTTACAGAATCATGGAGTTTAAGTTAGAAAAGACCTCTAAGATGAACAAGTGCAATTCTTAACCCAACCCTAGTCAAGTCCACTGCTAAACTGTCCCTAAGTTCCACATCTACACAGTCCCCTGCAGGGATGGTGGCTCAACCACTTCCCTAGGCAGCCTGTTCAATGCTTGACAGCCCTTTTGGTGAAGAAATTGGTCCTGCTTTCCAATCTAAACCTCCCCTGGTGCAACTTAAGGCCATTTCCTCTTGTTGCTATTGTTTGTTACTTGTGAGAAGAGATTGACTCACACCTGGCTACAGCCTCCTTTCAGGTAGTTGCAGAGAGCAATAAAGTCCCTCTCCTGAGCCTTTTTTTTCATGGGTAAACACCCCCTCCTCCATTGACCTTCTCTGGACATGCACCCTTGTATTTAAAACGTCTCTGAAGAATTGGTGTAGCAAAACCTCCACNATACACTGATTTGTATACTGTATAAGTTACTTTCTAGTGAATTGGCTTTTTGCGTTTACTGCTGAACAAAGAAAACACTGAGAGTAGAACTTTCAGAAGTCATTGTGGAACTCAATGTAAAAAGTAAATAGAGATTTTGTAAGCTGCATGGTAAAGGACTGGGCTATTTATATGTTTTGGAACTTGTCTTTAGATTTGTAAGTATCTCATCATCTTAAAATATGTCACGGAAGGTGTCTGAGTCAAGAATATCACAGAATATTCTGAGTTGGAAGGGCCCCACAAGGATCAGTAAGTCCAGCTCTTATGTCAGTAGCCCACGTGGGGATCGAACGTGCGGCCTTGCTGTTGTGAGCCCCATGTTCTGACCGGCTGAGCTCCTACAATATGTATGAAAGCACGTAGGGTACAAAATGCTCAGTGAAACCTAGTATAAATTACTTTTCCTTAGATTGTGTTGAACAGCTGTAGTTCTAACCGGTGCTTTGTTTTTCTGTGTCCAGGCTGATCTTCAGACAAGTTCTCAACGTTTGAACCTTTCAGCTTCAAGTGCTGCAGTGGCAGAACTTAAACCTGACTGTTGCATTGATGATGTGATCCATCATGAAGTAAAGGAGATAGGAACACACATGTAAAATTTTAAATTTTTCTGTTATTAAATGAGCTTATATGAAACTGCAGTATGTGCATGCTATTCTGCTTTTGATACAGTACAAGATTTAGACTAACACAATTTCTTTTTTCAATTGGATTTTTTCCAGCTTAGTTTGTGCAGTAAGTTATACTACGCAGACTGGAGAGAAGATGTATTTCAGAAAGTTCTTCAAATTTCAGGTATCTCATGAAGTATTTTACTGTACTCTTAGTAAGTGTGTGAGTCTGGAAAACCCAGTTTAAAACATTTGATACTTCAAAAGCATTTTTACATACCAAAAATCTGTTCACTTTTAAAAGTGAACCATTAAAAGCCAGTGCTTCAAACTTCACGTGAGCTGGTGGATTCTAATAACCACACAGTTAAACATCTCAGAATTAGTAAATATTACATCTAATATTTTTTATTAATTTATTGAGAAAAAAATCTACTCTTAAAAGGTCCCTCTTTATACCAGACAGCTCTATGACTATTTCTAAACACAACAGTTATTGGTCATCCTGGCTTTGATACATCTAACCATAATATTGTAACCATTATACTGTAAAATTCTGATTTTTCTTTTAGTGTGTGTAACCTTATGAGACTGGAATGAAGTAGTTTGGTTTTTAAAGGAATCTAAGTAAAGAAGTGTAATGTATTATATGTAATACCCACAGAAGTAATTGACAGAATTTAAACCTTTTGTTCCATCACACAAATTTCAAGACTTAAGAGTGACTGAGGAAAGCAGGAAACTACTCTAATCTGTGGACTGGTTCTGGCAAGAAAGAGGCTGTTTACTGTGTATTTCATGGATTTTAAATTTTTTAGAGAAATATATCGAGATTTGGATATTGGTGGACTAATCCTCATGGAATGGAGGATTACATGACATGCTTTACTGAATACATTTTTAGATACTCTCACAGAGTGTCTGGTAATACCAGGAGCATTATATAGTTTTGTCCTAAAGCTGTGTCAGGGAGGTTTAGGTTGGATACTAGGAAAAGGTTCTTCACCCAGAGGGTGGCTGGACTCTGGAACAGGCTCCCCATGGAAGTGGTTGCAGCACCAAGCCTGAGAGAGTTCATGAAGCATTTGGATAATGCTCTCAGGGACATATTCCTGGGGGTTGGAGTTGATGGTCCTTGTGGTTATCTTCTTACTCAGGATATTTTATGATACTATGGGATGATTGCATTTTGCTGTCTTTTAGTATTCTGTCTAGATACTTCAGAAAAAAGAATTTCAGTCTTTAGAAGGTTAAATTGCCATGCATTATGAAGAACACTTGAGTGCCGTTAGTACGTTCAACTTGAAATGCCGGGTATTGATTAGTCAAATGTGTTTCCTGACAATCCTAGGGAAATAGGTTCCATATAAATTTTTGTATTAACCCTCTCTCTGAAACTAGCATCTCTGTAGAGTTTCTTCATCTTTAGTGAAGCTAATTTTCATCTTCATGTGCTTTGTCTTGCTCTCCTTGTGAAACTTTCCATTTCTCCATTCTTTTCCTCTGTTCAGTGTTCTGTTTCTCTGTCCCTGCTAGGCTTTCTCTGATTGCTTATATATGCATGTGCAAGCTTCAGATCTCATCGTCTCTCTGTTCCCTAATGTTGCTCTTGTCAGAGCTTTGTACAAAATGTTGATTTGTCTCCTTTAGATTTTGTATGCAAACTTATTTGTGCACTTTTTTTAGGATTCTGCATGCATGGTATAATTGCCATTGTTTTTAACTGAATCCAGCACAGGCAACTGAATTGTCAAAATAGTTGAAGCCAGCTGTCTGTCAAATATGAAGCCCTTCATTCAAAGAAGGAAGCATAAGAGCTTCTCAGAAAGTATATATACACTTCTACACCTTCTATAAATACTCTCTGATTCATTATGAGAAAAGCATTGCACTGAGAATTTTGGCTGTTAGTTTTTAAATTTGACATGGAGACACCAGTAGAAAATCAAACAAAAAGAAGTGTTACAGAAAACTGAACTATGTCTTTACAGTGAGAATTGATGGCTGCTAGTGATTGAGATGTCACCAGCTATTTTAGAACAAAAAAATAACTCTTTTACAGATTCTCAGATTTTTCAGTTACATTTTCTAGCATCTTTTAAGTTGAACTGGTTTTAGTAGGTTTTAATCAGCTCCTTTTTTAAACCATTATATGTAGTTTTATGCTGATTGATAGTGCCTTTCTGTTCCAAAGCTTTCTCTAAGTAATTAACAGCATTATGTTTAAATGGAGAAGGAATGCTTCTTCCTAGGGCTTGGTGGTTGTTTGGTTTTGGGGGGTGGTTTGTGAACCTCACAACAATTTTTTGTATTTTACTGGAATGCCAATTGAAGTTTACTGCAGTGAATGGAAAGACTTGGTTTATCAGAATAGAGAGAGAAAATATTCAGCAGGTACAAAAATTTATAAGAAGCTCACTGAAGAAAAATATTTGATAAAAAAAATCCTTTCTCAACCAACAAAGACCTAAATTAAAATTTTTAATTCTTTTTTTTGACTAGAGAGAGAGAGAAAGTTATGAATACTTGAAAGAATTGAACTTTATGCCTGTTAAAATGCAGAAATCTCTGTGAAGACAACTTTTTGATCTTGAATTCTTCAGTGCTGAAAAATTTGTTGACAACTTGGAACATTAGAGATCTCTCAGGATGGAGTACACTTATAGGCAATCAGAAAAAGTCCTGTGTAATGGGAAACAAGTGTCTTCAGAAACAGAATTTAAATTTGTTTTCCTACAAGTATGGTAAAAGACTATTTCTTTCAGTTACATCACATTATATAAATCTCAGATTTGAATATGTTAACTGCAGCGGCTTTATGCACAAAACTCAAGCACTTAAGAACCAACACTTTATAGTTTGTAGTTTATCATATAACACTTCATATTTTATAACATTGAGTTGCTTTTTTTTGCTGATTTAATCTCGTGAGATTAATATGATTTGTTATTTATTTATTTTATGTATTATGATTTTTAAAATTTTTTTGAAACAGCTGCATTTTCAAGATGGAAATGAAGACTAATAAAACTAACAGATAGTGCTCTGTTGCGTTTATGTTTAGAGAAGCCCTCAGTAACTTTTGCTACAGAGCTCTGAAAGACTTGTAAATGTTAGAAATGTTAGATCTTGCTCACAGTTGAAAGCAAATGCAGACCACTGCAGGACCCAGAATGGATCTATTGGTTTTTTTAAAGACACAGATCTACTTAGAGCACTGGATTTGGGCAGTTTCACAAGAGGCCACTGCTTAGGTGGAGAATTACTTGTTTTCAGTATGAGGAAACTTCTTAGTAGGAAAGCAGTCAAGTGTGCACAAGTAAGAAGCAGCAAGGATATGCTCTGGAGTTGATTCTGTCATATATTCTGTCATGCACGTGCTATGTGTAAGATCAAAGAGAAAAACAACACTTTTTAGTAAAAGACCTTAGCACTTCAAAACAGTCTATGCTGAAGTTGTCTGAAAAACCAATTGTCAATCTGTCTTTTTTTCCATTTCATTCAGGTTCTTAAACCACTAGATGTGAAAACCAAGTTCTACAATGCGGAGGTGAGAACTGTGTGTATTCAGGTTTGTTTTGGCGTGCTGGGTTTGTTACTTAGATTAAATTCAAAGTGCTTTGTAAGTGCACCTTTCTGAGAAAGGTGATCAGTTCTAAAGGGGAAACGGTGGTAGATGTATATGGTTTAGTTTAAAAATAGATAGGCTTTTGATTAAGGGGCAAAAGAGATGTCAGGACCTTAATGTAACTGACTAACAATTTTGCATATGTTCCAGTTTCCCATTAACTCAAATACTTTCAGTTATTGCTTGTATCTTTAGGCTGATAGAGTACTTACTGTAAGGGGGTTTAACTGTTCATAAAGGAATGACAATATATCAGAGTGGGGAAAATTTAAATTACTTAAATTTAAATTTCCCCTATTTAAGTATGATCCTTCAGTTCAGTAATTTAAGTTTTAGGTTTGTAATAGTTACACACAGTGCTTCTAAACTAAATGATCTTTTATATGCCTTGCATATTTATTTGGACATACTTACATGTCAGCCTTTGGCTATTTATGGGAAGAATTTGGTACCTATCTGTAGGCCACAGGCTTCAAACCATACCTTGACCAGATGTAAGGTACCTGAGCAGGATTGGAGCATAAACACATAGCACTGGTTGAGTCCTTTGTAGAACTGCTATTATCTATAAGTGGGAATGTCTGGAAATGTCTACTGCTGTGATTTAAGAATGAAAATAACATAGAAATGAGGTCATTTCTCTGGAAGCAAAATAAATCTCTTATTTAGTGTGTGGATTCTGTTATTGTTTCAGATATAAAGTATGTGGTAAGGAAAAGAGGGACAGATATCTTGAATGTTGCTGTCTCTTTATACTTCATGTGTAAATTTAGTGATTAAACACTTTATAATTAATGGAAATTAAAACCTCTCTAAGGTAATTCTGGGCAAACTTTTTACATGGATGAAAAATATTGGGTTTTTTCCAAAATTGTTACACTGGCTGGTCTTCATAAGGGTCTTAATTAACTCTCAATTAGCCACCAATTCTTCATGGTAAAAATCTATGAGAAGCTTTGGTGTTTGAGCTGGTACATGAGGGTTTGGGTTTTGTGGGGATTTTTGTGGGGTTTTTCTTTCCCTCTGTAGAGTTTTTAAAAGGCTCTTTGATGCCATTTGTTCTTCCTGTTCATGAATTTATGCAACTCCCTTTACCATCTTACTCATTCAATTGATGGGAAAAAAAATTTTTAAGAAAGATTTTGGATTATATTAAGTGAGCAATTTTCATTTGCATAGCAAACTGTTATAGTAGCCCTCCTATCTGATTTCTGAAAGTATATAAAGTGTTGCTATGTCCTGTGACCATAGAATTCAACTAACTTTTAAAAATCTAGAAATAAGTCTTTGGTTAGATGTTGTGTGTGATACTACATTGCTGTGAAAGCACCAAGAAATTCATCCTGACTATTATCCTTGAGAACAGGGGAGAAAAAAATGGTATGTGTCAGTTATTAGTTAAAACCGTTATCATTAACATTACAAATTTGATGCTGTCTATTCATAATGCCTGTTACTAAAATGATTTTCTATTAATATTCTAATGATAATCCATAATTTAGTTTCTTCTTAGACAAGGAATGATGCTGAATCTTAATCTTCTTGCTTATTGCTTATATTGCAGTATGGAGTTGATGGAGTTGATCACTGAAATTTATGCATAGAACACATGCTCTGTTGCCCTAACCTGCTGCAATCCTGGGATTGAATTACTCTCTCACTGACTTTAATGTGCCTTGAAAAAGGCTCTGTAAAAGGTTCTGTTCCTGCAAGCATGCACAGGGAGGCAGACGACAAAGTTTGCAATTAAAGTTGGGTCTTTGGATTGACAGATAATGGAATCTTTGAAATGATGGATGGAAAAAGAGTTTTTCTTGATGATATTATGCCAAATTTTGTTATACCTTGCAACATGGTAGCTTTGCTAGGACACATTACCACATTATTTTTGAGACATTATATATGCAGATACCTCAAATTATCTGTAAGGTGACAAGGACTGTTTTTCCATTTCATATACAACCCATTGCATGGATTTAAATTCAGGACAAACTTTAAACTTGCTCAAAAACTAACTCCCCTTTTTTTTTTGAGTCAGTTTATTCTACCATATCTTGTCTGTGACTTGTGTGCCTTACTTTGGATTGGTTCTGAAGCAAAGCTAGTAAACCATGTAACCATACTAGCTATAAGTTATTAGAAATGTAGTTGTCATCTTTGTTTGCATCCATTTTTTATTTATGTTTCTGTCTTACTAATGCTGTCTTGTTTAAATGGTGCAAAAAAATGCAGAAATGCATTTTGTTTGGAAGTTAGCCTCCTTTTTCTTTAACATTTAACCCTAATTTCTCTAATGTGTTCTTTTTTTTATTTTCCCATTAGAGTGACCTCAGTTCTGTGGTAATTTTTATTTATTTTTTTATAAATATGTATGCTTTTTTAATTGCTTAACTGTCTCTGTGCTTGTTATTGACATTCTTTACAAACATAATGGAAAAGCAATGTTTGTTCTGCATATCATAAACTGATGTTTTCTCGTCTCTATAATGTGCAGCTAATCATTTAAATGGTTAGCTCTTTCTTTAATACCCATTGTTGAAACTAGATAGTTACAGATTCTTGCTTGTGGGGGTCCTCCTATAAAATACATCACCAAAATTTCATTGGATCTATTATTTGAAAAGAGAAGTTATTTCCTTCTAAAATTTTTCTGCTTTTGACCCATGGAAATGTAGGTTTCACTGCAGCACTGCTTGTGTAAGCTGTGACAGAACTTTTCACATCTGGTTGGTGGAGACAGTGGGTTTGAGGAGAGAGCAGCAGTTGGATGTTCTTCCTTCCTTTGGCTAGCTGGAACTGCACTTCACAATTTTAACTGCATGTAACAGTTGATTGAGTTACTATGTTACTTCCGCAGTCTGATTTCACTTTAAGGCGTGCCTTGTATTAAAATAAACTGCATATTTTGAAAAGTTACTTTTTTTTAAAACCATGTAATATTAAACCAAATTAGAAATAACACAAAACTAACTTGCTTTTTCATTATGCTGCTTGTTTTTACTTTTCCCTTTCAAATTAGCTTTTTTAAACTTCTGCCTATGGTTGCTGCTTTGAAAACTACTAAAATTTGGGTAAATGGACACTTTGAGCAATGGATTTATGGGATATAAATGGTATCAATTTAAGTGACAGTCAGGTGGTAGTAGTAATGATTACTGAGAACCATATTTTAGTTGGAGTTATTTCCAGTTCCTGCAAGCCTCTGAGGTGTTTCTGTAACGCACTGAGGTTGCACAGTTTTCATTACTATATATGTGGTGCTTTGTATTTAATGTGTTTATAAGGCAATGCAAAGAGTTACACAACCATTCTGTATTTGTCCTTCTAACAATTTTTTGAGACTAAACATATTTTGGCTATTTTGTCCCACTTTTATTTTATAATTTACAAGCAGGACTTCATTTGTATAAAGAACCATTTATTTACACTGATCACAAAGAAACTGTAAGTTTTTTTCCACCTTCCTCACAAAAGTACTTTCTTAAAATTTATCAAATCAAAATACTCAAACTGCTTCAATCTCAATCTGTAGAACAGGCTATTTCAGTTGGAAGGGACCTACAAGAATAATTTAGTCCAATGGTCTGAATCAGTAACTCTTGTAAATGCAAATTTGGTATCCCCCTTTTTTAAATTAGCACTTCTTTAATTGTGGTTTTCACTTTTCTGGGGGCTTATATCTCTAATAGACTGAGTCTTCCATAATTATTCTATCCTGAGATTTCTAGAGACACAAAGTGACTTCACTGGTCTGCAATTCCACAAAAGAAGTGAGTCAAAATGATCTCTAGTTCAATGGCTTTTCATCTTCTGAAGTTTAACAATCTATAGCTTTCGTTTCTATACTAGAATTGGTCCTTCGATACCATCTTGAGGCATTAGCTTGAGATGTCCTGAAGGTAGAGCACAGTTAAATTGTTGGATGCATACAATATTGGTAACCTTTGGCATGATGCAGCTGAGTGAGAGAAGGGGCTGGATTTTGCATTTTAGCTAGAATGCTAGTATTTAATAATAAAATCTTAGAGCATGTACCTGAACTATTTTACTTCAGTTAAAGAAAAACACACACATTTACTTTATTTTTTTTATACAGCTTGATGCACTAGTTATCTGGCATGGCATGTTGTTGTGCACTGCAATTCTTTACCATTTATTCAATTTTTTTAATAATTTGGTTGAAAGCTTGACGCTATTAAGTTGATGAAAGTCTTGAGAAGTGGTGATTTGATGCATTACAAATAAACAAAACTAGAACATAGCAAAATTATCCCACATCCATTGTTTGGCAAGATACCTGTTGACTAACACTTTCGCTCCTGTTGTTACTGGGATTAAGGTTTTTTCTTGCATTAATTAATTTGATTTGCAGGCATGAACTAAACATGTGTGAATTTTTTTTAACAATAGGACTGCCTCCTCTTTTTAATAACACTAATCATATTTTCATGAACTTGCACTGTTCATTTTTTTTCAGACAGATGAAGTGTTTCTGGAAGCTCAAATTCAGAATATCACTACCTCTCCAATGTTTATGGAGAAGGTTTCATTAGAGCCATCTATGATGTACAATGTTGCAGAACTGAACACAGTTGACACAGTAGGGGAAAGGTATGTTTCAGGACATTTGACTTTGAAACTCTTTGTATTAGTATTTCATGAGATGCAATGATTAGTTAGTCAGTTGTCTAAAATGGGAGGATTGCACGTCTTCGCTTGAGTAAAAAGATCAAATTCCTGTTATGTATTCAACTGGAAAATTTGTTAGTTTTCTTTTCATAGAAACTATTTTTAAAAATCTACAATTCTACGTAATAGAGAAATATCCAGCTTAGACCTCAAATAATTTGTAACAATGAGGACATGGTAACATGAAAACATACTATTTTTTCAGTATCTCCTATACGAAATTAAACCCAGATCTGGTTTTGACCTGATCTCTGTGTACATACTTATCCTTACAGAACCCATCTGACTAATCCTTGCTTCCTATCAATAAATGAACTATTTTCAGTTGTTCTAGTAATGATCTAGCAAGGCACCAATCAAGGTGAATCAAACCCTTATGGGGTCTTAGAATATAAAAATTTTTCATGCTGAAATCAATTAGATTTAATTTAGTTTAACACCTAATACCAGAATTGGATACAAGAGCTTGTGAAGTTAACTTTGGGTGTTTGTGCTTTGCAGTTGCTTGAGTTTTTGGAGGTGATATTTGAATGCTTCAGCATAGTGGCTGAACTGAAAATTCTGTCTTCCCCTTGCCTATTGAAGGATTCACCTGCAGCATAATGAAGCATTGTTCTTACCAAGCATTTGCATTCACTGTTACAGTTTTTCTCCTAAACAGGAGTCTTAGTTTTATGACATTGAGATTTACTGTGAGGGAAGAAAAATAGCAGAAGAAAGATTGCCAGCATTTTTATTTAAATACTAAAATGCCAGATAATAAATTATAATGTAGGAGAGTGGATTTCTCTTATTTCTGTCTGGCTGAGAAGAACAGGTTTTTTAATTTCTCCATGGTCTCCATGGTGCTACATAAATTCTAGAATTGTTTTCTGCTGTGAAAACAAAAAAATATTCTATGTTTTTAACCATTAACAATC
The DNA here is from genome assembly GCA_013400235.1 of Oriolus oriolus. NCBI lineage: Eukaryota > Metazoa > Chordata > Aves > Passeriformes > Corvidae > Oriolus > Oriolus oriolus. The sequence continues at coordinate 23,934 of VXBT01003453.1, read as the reverse complement.
TATGTGTACATATACAGTAAGACTGGTTGGGGATGGGAAAAAGGGTTGAGTTTTTAAGTCTTCTTTAAAATAACTGTTTAAATTAAAACCCAGTGGTTTTTTCCTTTCAGTGAGTCTACTTTTGGTGCAAGGACTTATTTACAACCTATGGATACACGTCAATACTTATACTGTCTTAAACCAAAGCAAGAATTTGCAGAGAAAGCTGGAGTAATAAAAGGTGTAACAGTGATTGGTAAACTAGACATTGTATGGAAAACTAATCTGGGTGAACGAGGAAGGTTGCAAACTAGCCAGCTCCAAAGAATGGTAAGTTTACCTTGAGTGTTAATTTAACTTGGCATTTGTTTTTAAGGAAACTTAATGAACAATTTAATAATGACTTGGAAAAGTGCGAGCTGCTTACTTCCTGAGCCTCATTTTTTTATTCACACCTTTCTGTATGTATTAGAGAGTTATTTCATATATTTCTTCAGTGAAGTGTGGATAAGTTAATGGATTGAGTACTTTAATTGTCAGAATCCAGTAACCAGTGTTGCAAAATACATTTATTAGAGTAAAATTAACTGCTTGGATACCATTTGGCAACTAACTCACAAAAGAACCTCTTTAAATATGCAAACTCTTGACATGGAAGTTGCTCCCAAGTTCATACAGATATTTTAGCTTGGAGTAACCTTTTTTAATGCATAATATTATTTCTCTTTCATGTCCACGGTTGTGATTGAATCTGTCCTATTCTGGTTGATTCATAAATTATTATTGAATTTTAAGTTGTAATTGCTTAAGTCTTGCTTAAGTCAGCTCCACAGCCATCTACTCTAATGCCTAAACCTGACTTGCATCTTCCAACTTGAGGATGGTGAGAGACATATGGAAGAGTAGTTAAAAAAAGCTTTGACAATTGAATCTCAGTCAAAGTTTACAGAGCTTATGATTGGGTCTCTGCCTCTGTCCTTCCCCCACTCCCATCTTCTAGTACATTCAGCAGTTCTGTAGGGAAATCACACTGACTTGGAACTAGGCAAGCAAACTTAGATCCTGGAAATTCACAGAAAAGTCACTAAAACATCACTAAGTCAGTGAAATGTCTCTTGATTTTTAATTGAGGTGTTGAGTATGTGCATAACCCCATCAAATTAGAAACTGCCTTTTTTCTAAACTTAGTTATTTCTGTTATTTCGAAACATGTTGCTTATTTTAACAATAAACTGTTTCATTTTCAACTGACCTTTCCTATAATTTCTCTTTAGAGACATTTGTTTTCCCTCCCTAAGTCAGTATTGTCTCACTCTGCATCCCTTGTTGAACCTCTGAGAACTGCATGTGAAGCACATACTTCAACACTTGGTCATGCATCATTTTGTGCCTTGTGATTAACAGAAAAACATTAACTGTTTTGTGTAGTTTGAGCAACATCTGTCTTTAGAAAAACAGCAGGTGGTTGGGTTTTTTTCCCCTCTGAGTTGCAGTGCAACTCCCTCTTTTATTCTCCTCATTTTTAAACTGCTATCAGATTATTTAATTTCTAGATGTCACCTGTAATCATTTTCCTCCTAATCCATTTGCCAGCACTGTAACCATTGTTTCCCACCCAGGCCCAGAATTTTGCCTGTACTGTGTCCCTCAGTCATTGTTATGGTTCACATCAGAAATGCACCTTTGAAATGAGTATCCACATACCATAATTTGTGGTTTTGGTTGGTATTTTGGTTGGGTTTTTTGTTTGTTTTGGTTTTTGTGGGTTTTTTTAATGTGGCTTGGTCTTGGAATTCACAACTACAGTCTCTTTGGGAGGCAATAAACCAGGCAGGTGCATGTCCACAGTATGCCAAGGGTGCTCCACCTGCTCACAGGCATTCAGTACAGGACCAGAGTAGAACCAGTCCAAAGTTAAAGAACATTATTCTTGAGTAGCACAAGTGGAAAATTGTCTAGTTGATTCCATAATTTGAGCAACTACCTCATTTCTGGATAAAACCTATGTTACTCCTCTTGGTGTTACTTCAAGGCCTTTACCTCTAACCATCAGTTCTTGGAGGTATCTCATTTTTGAGTTCAACAGGTATGGTGCAGTATAGGCCTCATCTACTCTGATCCTGTTTTGATTTGGCCAGTTGATGCTAAGTTTATTTTCTAAAATACTGCTTTTATTGTGGGTTTGCATCTGTTGGTTTTTTTCTTAATGTATCTCTGGTAAAGTAAGAGCCTAATGTTAACCTGTTGTTTAGGGAACTGAGTGTAATTTTTCCAGTTTGCATTTTTCCAGTGCTGAATAATTACTTCTCTTTCTTGCAAGGTTCCAAATGTCTGTTGCTTGACTAATCTGAGTCTGCATTGCTTTGACATCCCTTTTGCTTACTCTAATGTCCAATTTAATATGCTTTCTAAAATGTCATCTGTCATTAGTCTGTAGCAAACTCTGTATGTCTAAAACCTGTTCCCAGCCTGTCAGTCACTGACTTTCTGGACCTCTTTGGGAATATCTTTCAATCACGCTGTAAATACAACTTTCAGTACAGCATCCTTTCATCAGCAGAATTGGAACATGTACAATAACTAAGCCTTGGCAGGCAGGACAAATTTTTCCCCTGTATTTCCCTCATGATCTATCATTTGTGGGGATTGAAAATCTAAACATGCTTTTTCATCTGCAGGTTACTATTTTGAATCAGCCCTGCTTGGTAGTAACTAAGATATTTATTATAAGTTTATTAGAACATATGAAATGTGTTTGGCTCGTGGATAATTGACAAGTATTCCTATCATGCGACCTTCTTACTGATGACAATTAATTATTTTTGGCAGAGGCAAAGAGGACTGAAATGGCAGTTTCTCTTGTTTCTTAGGATGTGGAATAGTGGTGGGTTTATGCAGGGAAGTTTTACTGATGTTGTCCACACACATGTGTTATCTGCCTAAGAGAGGTCTTAGATTAAAGCTGATCATCTCAGGAACTGTATATGGCTATTCAAACCTTAAGGATGTAAACTATCTTGAAAAATGTAATAATAAAGATCATTCTTATCTGATGAACTGTTAAACCTATGATGAAGGTGGTCATCAGCTGAAGATGGAGAACTGCTGTGATTTCCATACTAATCAAAAGCACAGTCAGTCTTCTTTCTTCAGATTTCTCTTATTCCAAGCTTCTTCCAGGAAATAAAAACTTTAGTAAAAATTTCTACTTCCCTATCCAACATCTCAGAATATACATTCTTGTTCCCTTCCAGGCTCCTGGTTATGGCGATGTAAGGCTTTCACTGGAGACAATACCAGATACTGTAAATTTGGAAGAACCTTTTGACATTACATGTAAAATAACAAACTGCAGGTAACAATGTCATGTGATTTTTGTACGTTTTCCTGAGTGGGTGAGTTGTGGCTGGTTTTGTTTCATGTTTCAGTACTTCCTCCTGAAACTACTTAAACCTAGTCTTTACTATGATTTGTAGCAACACAAAACTACTTGAAACACAGAGATTAAAAAAAAAAAAAAACAAAGAAACAACTACAACTAAAGAACTTCTATCATGATCTTTTAATACTGTCTGAACTAGGAGATAGCCATAAATCTGTAGAAGAATTCCATGGATCTGTCTGCAGTATTATATTTAAGATTGCACCTCATACAACTCATCTTAGGGTTGCAAGAGTGACATTTAAATGAAGTAATTCTAAATAGAAGTTGAGGCCAGGGACTAAAGCATGTATGTGGCCTGCAGAAACTTCTCATGAAAAGCTTGTAGTCCATCAAAAATGTAGGCACTATTATGTTATCCAGTATTGCTAAACCCATGACAGGATGCTCGTGTCAAACAGCTCTCTGCAGCTGAATTACTGTGCATCACAATAAATACCACTTGCCGCCTTATAGTTATTTATGGATCTTGATTAATAGTAACCTGATTAATAATCAAGCTTTTACATGTCTGCAATCACTGAACATTTAAAAAAGCCCACAGATTTATTGTTGTTTTTCAATTTCCTCTAGCAGTGAAAGGACTATGGATCTGGTTTTAGAAATGTGCAATACTAATTCCATCCACTGGTGTGGAGTTTCAGGAAGGCAACTTGGAAAGCTGCACCCAAGCTCATCCCTCCATCTTGCACTTACATTGTTGTCATCAGTGCAGGGATTGCAGGTAAGTTATTAGCATTGTTTTGTTGTAACATAGCTGTTTTATAATATTAACTGTTCTTTCTAATAACAACTTTTATAAATATTTTCCCCTTCTAGAGTGTCTCTGGCCTAAGACTTACAGACACATTTTTGAAGAGAACATATGAGTATGATGATATTGCCCAAGTCTGTGTAGTTTCTTCAGAAGTCAAGCAAAGCTGAAGAAAAACATTCTGTAGTTTTGCTGAGCTTGGTTTTTTTTTTTGACCAACTTCTTGATGATTTTTCTTGATTGTCCCATTGTATTAAAATTAGTACAAACAAAACCAAATCCCTATATAGCTGTAAATGTAATAATGATTATTTAATTTCTCTGAGCATTTTTGAATGTTTTAAAATCTTTTAAAACATGCATATGCATTTTATCTACTAAAAATAAAACCTCTGAAAAAAGTGTAGTTCTAGAAAATTATATTGTATTTACATCAACTCAGGACAGGGGGATGAGAATGATAAGAAATACTAGCATTTTGTACTTATTTTTCTTATTTTAAACATTTTTAAAGTATTTAAACCCTTTTAAAATCATGCTTCTGACAAAACTGCTTCAGCTTAATGGAACTGACCTTTTACAGACAAGTTCCTGGAATCAAAATCCCTAAAAGAAATAATATGGGATACCTGCCATGGCAGTGTATTTGCATGGTACATGTATAGCCATAGGAAATAAAACCTGCCAAAGGCATGAGATGAAAGAGTGCTGGCACTGTTGAGGCACGAGGAGCTAGGAAGTGGAGTATATGCTGAAGACTGTGTTGGTTGTGGCTCACTCTTTGAAGAGGAAGCAATATAGCAAATGTGTCCCAATTATGTGTAGTCAAGCATTGTGCATCCCTGCACTACAGGGCATGCTGTTAACTGGCATGTTATTTTCCAATTAGTAGGAAATTGAAAACTAAAACAGCAGAACTCAGGTAATTTTTTATTGTTAAAGTAAGGTGGTGCCAATTATTCTTTCCATCCCACAGGCATTTAAATAGATTTTTAAGAAAAAGAAGGAAAAACAAAACCCTGCATTGTTGCCTTAGATCAAGTTCTCTAAAGTATATACAGAAAGAAGTTAGGACCTGGTCAAGCACTACACTGTGCTTTTCCCTAGCTTTGTTTTGACAAAAACTGGAAACATTTTTGGCTGAAATATCCATGATCACCCAGAGGTAGCCAGTTAATAGATAAAATGGTGACTATCTTTCCAAGTTTAACACTAGGTAAACTAGTGTTAAAGACTCTAATGAGCAGCTTCTATTTCTCAGCTACCATGCTGGCACTCAGCAGCTTTGGTTAGTTTTGACAGTATTTTACTTAAGGCTTTCCCATGTATAAGATCCTAAAGTGTAGAATTCAGTGTTAAAATATTGGATAAATTTAGGACCAGCTTTGTATATTGAGGGACTAAGTCCCTACGGGAAACAATAAATTAGAAATGCATCCTGCCTAAGTGATAAAATCCAACCAACATAAACAGGTATTTTAAAGAATGCAATTTACCTGTTACCTGAGATACATAAAAAATTAAACCAGAAAACCACAACTATACAGACAAAAAAGTAGATAACTTTATTTATAGTTTATCTTCAAGTTAAACTACACAAATTGAAGGATATGTAACCACATGGCAATAAGAGGTAGGAGAGATACAGAAATAGTAGACAGGTTGCATTATGCCAGTATGACTTTCTCTAGCCATGAAACAGTCTACTTAAAGTTAGAGCTAGTTCTATCTCAGTATGCATGAGTGATTTTACTTCGCACTTGTTACAAAACCAAGAGTGCAATTGAAACAATTTCTGAGCTGAATATTTCATTAGGTGTCTTTATGATCATAGTTAGAAGATTATACTCCCATGCAAGCAGGTTACAAGGGTTTACAGTTGATTGCAAAATATTTTCTTCTCTAACAAATTATCATAGTTACACACTGATGGAACAGTAATGATACAAAACCAATTAGGTGTAAATGCGGATTTGCTCAGTTGAATGATAAACTGCAATTGATCTTAAATTAAAGCAATATTTACAGGGATTGTGGTTTACCACTTTATCTAGCAGAATGCAAAATTGTAGTGCAAGATACAGTGCAGTTACTACACAGGAAAAGATTCCTTCCACACCCTGTAATTAAGACATGTTGCATGATTGAAACAATCTAGGCAATTCAAGGAAAAGTAGACTTTAGCATAAATGATCTCTCTGTTCCTGGTTTCAGTGGAAAAGCATGTAATGACAGCTCCTGTTACTGGTTTCACTGTTTTTTGTTTAGGCTATAAAGCCCTTTCTGTTAATACACAAGAAACAGAGAATGTTTACTAGTATAGTATTGTGCCAGTCGCTTGTAGCACATTCCTGAAGGCTTAGCTAATGCTGTTAATGTTTTAATATATACTCTGTATTATCTGAAGTAAAACCTAAACACAAAAGCATGTGAAATGAAAGTTACAACTCTATGAAGATGATTTCAAGAGTAGTTTTCAGATAACTAACTGATGCTTTGTTCCATTTAACCTTGGAGATTGTTCTCCCATAAATCCAGTAAGGTATGGAGCTTGGACTTGACAATGCAACTTCTTCTGCCCTCTTTGGATATTAACATATTCTGTAGTTCTTAAGGAACTCTCATGAAATTCTTGACACTCTGTCTTACAGCAGAAAAGTAACTGACTGCGTGAGATTGCTGTTGCAAAGTGAGAATAATTTGAGTTTGTAGAGAGACATTGGCAGAGCTGTCCAGTCCACCATGGATTTTTTCGTTCCCCCTATGAAAGTCAGTGAAATACACTTTGAGCAGTTAAAGATATGAAAGAGAATTAAAAGAAACTGTGAAATTTAACAGGATACATACTAGGTGCAATGCTTCTCTCCTGACACAACACACTATTCCAAGTAGTACCTGGACACTTTCTGTAGCCCACCCACAGCCTCCATAAATCTTTCTTCTAAATGGTATTCCTGTCCTATTCGATGTAATTGAACTTAAGTAACAGTTTCCTTGAATGGATTAGATTCAGGATCTGAGCTACCTCTGAAAAAGGATCCCTTTAGGGATTCTCTTTCTTGTCATCAGATGTTGAGTCAGAAGCTGTTACTTGAAAACGCATTTAATATAAAGCTTAAGTATCTTTACAGCTTCAAGAAAGCAGCTACGCCAACTTAAAGACAGAATTTTAAAAAGCATTTTAATGCTGTACAAAGGCAAGCTATTCAATAAAGTATGAAATGTCTTAAACTTGTTTATCTAATTAAGCTTTACCTCTTTATTAAACAGATGGTAATACGGATTTCCTAGATTTGTGTTTTCTCCAATTCCTTTCATTTCTCCTCGGATCCAACTGCATTTTTCTCTCTGGTTTAGTAGGGTAAGGTTGATACCATAGATGCATAACTATAATTTGTTAGAATCAAGTACATTACTTAGCCCCAAATTTTGCATTTGCTTCTGCTGGAGGAACTCTTTTATGAGCACAAGATCAATTAGATATAAAGTCTTAGGTTCAGGAGTTCCTGTGCATTTCTCCATTTGGGAATCTATTATTACTCCTCCACATACCTCCTCCAGACCAACTGGCCATGAGAGATCACTTTGACCAAGAAATCAAAGCCGGCTCCTCAAATTAGTTTGGATATACAAAGAAGAAAGTGTTTTGAGAACCTCCCTGGGCTCAGAACAAGTGTACTTTGTATCGGAAAGCAGTATGAACAGTAAGCAGAGTAAAAAAAGTTAACATGCTAGACATACAGAAGAGCAGCAGTCTTGAAAGACTAATATTATCTGAGCAAGAAACAAATACTATAGAGTGGAAAAATCTTTAACTTGACTATATAAGCATCATTTTAGATAGATATATGTAATTAAACTTTAAAAAAAAAATCCCCAATTGTTTAAGCCAGTGATTTATCACACAAGAATACAAAAAGATTCCTTCTAAGGCAGTTATTTTTTAAAATTTTCAGTACTAGTTACTTGTACAGTCACAGGCTCAGTTTTAGCTTATTACAGTTAAGAATTTTAAGTTTATATTAAATACTGCATACATACAGAATGTAATACAGCTTGCCATGCCTAGGAACATAGTGCCATAATTCTGATCTCCAGGGCTACCATCATGATGTGAGGGTACACATGACCGTAGAAAAGCGTAGAACTTCTTTTTACTTTCCCAAGCCAAGTTCCATTTTGATTTCTTTACATTATCCTACACAGAATTATTGTCTTCTCTTTCTCTACAATTTATGGTACTCCTTCACATGCAGTAATTTCTCTTTCTCTTGCCCAATGAAGTTGAAAAATACATCTTGTTACTCATGAAGGCTCATCCACAGCCTTAAAGAGACTTCTCAAGCATGAGTTTTAAGTACACTCTATACTCCCAACACTACTTAATGGTCATTATAAAAGGGCACATCAGATGGGCCTATTGTTTCAATATTTCAGTACTTCATTACTGTTTCAGGGAGTACAGCCATCATGATTCTCACCATATGAGTAATATGTCTTTTACACTTGCATTTTAGAAGTAGATGTTAGGCAAGATCAGCACACTACAAAACTTCTCCCCACTCAGTAGCCCCGGAGGTCAATCTAATGCACATACTGAAATGACTTGGACTTGGAGATTTTAATAAACCACCTATTCAATGTATTAATTTTCAGAGGAGCAACTATACATAAATGCTATGTTCCAAGTTATGTGCAAGAGATCTGTTTACCAGATATTCTTGTTTGCAAACACACACAAAGAATTTTCTGTCTTCTATTCAAGCAGAAGAGTTACAATGGTGCTTTTGCTACTAACTATGGTATACATTTTGGAGTTATGTATCATTCCAATTCATCTGACTCCTTGAAGTCAGGAGTGTTCTTCAGTGCTGCCACTCAAATACCTGCTCCGGATATGATTTCGCAGTTGCTCTATGAGTTCAGGATTCTGCTGCTGTATCTGCTGTGCAAACTGCTGCCCCCTGTGTTGAACAGTTTCAAGTGAAGTCAGCAAGTGAAAGCAGCATTTGTAAGAAAACAGGATATGCCAATACAGCTGAAAGGTGCATTACATTAAAATTAAGATTAAAAGATGTCTTGATTTACCGTTTTAAAGTATTTGCAGTATTATGACTTTTATCTCCAAACAGGATCATCATCATATTACTTCTACTTGATAACATGGAGGAGAAAAGTATCACCTTACAAAATATATTACCTTTTATGGTAAAATAACACATCTGCTCCAGTGATTTATTCCCTTCTTTTTGAGAGGATCCACTCTAATTGTTTAAAGTAACTGCTCTTAGAGTTGATGTGCAACCTTACATTAATGGTTCCAGAAATGCAGTGTGCAGCTGCCAACTTGTACTTGTGAACAAGATGTCATTCATAGAAAGCAAGCATACTATCAAATTTTTGTATCTTGCATGATTGAAGTAATAACAGAGCCACCTCTGTAACAGTTGTAGCTTAAGATTTAAATTAATAGGTGAGACTAATTCCATGTAAAAGATAAGTGTAACACTGGTTTACTAATAAAAAACAAGTAAGTAAAAAATATGACTTCACAAAAAGCCTAGCTTGTCCTCTCTGTTACTTCTACATTTTGTGCAAGTGGCAAACTATCAAGACTCCTTCAAACTACAGTGCAGGTTGAAGGAAAGCCACATTGTCATGGATGTCTGTGTAGTACACGTTTTTTGTGAAAATAGCCCTGGATTTTTGCAGTGATACATTTCTGTCTGTGATATAAATTATAAATTACTTTTGCCCTGAAGAGGTGAAACTTAAAAATAGTTTCAAATTGGCTAGAATGCGGAAATAAAGTAAAACTGTATGCCCTTTAAGAGATCTTGGCATATAAGCAAATGGCATGTTTTTGTGCAGACCCTTCCAGATGGATATCATCATTACACTATAAAAGCCTTGGGTCCTGGTTTTTGTAAAGGTATTCTTTATTATACTGTGTTCTCTGAAACACTGCTCATCTAAATGGAGGAATGCCAGAGCAGAAATTCGTTTGACCTGTGCTAAGTAAATCTGTAGCTTTCCTAACTAGTATCTGAGATACCAGGTAGTAAATTTACCCACAGTGTGAAAGCACATGTAGGAGTATTTAAAGATTTAAAGGAATGTTTTTAGTAAGTGGCGTTAGAAAATAACAACATATGAGAACCAGAAAGTGAAGCTGAGCACACAGCAGTTCAGTCATTCCAACTGATGGACATGTATGGAGCAAACAAGGTCCTGGAAAATAAGTCTTTGAGTTCTCAGTTTTAATAACAAACAGTGGGAATAGGACACAGTATAATTCACTTGACACTGTACCCTTTTAAACAGATGTTGCACAGTTATGCTACTACGAATGTGACAGATAAAACTATGGAGTTCTTACTTACGCGTGGATCAGGCTGGATAAATCTGATAGGCCACCAACCCCAGCAGCAGGGCCACCAATAGCATTTGACATCATCCCTGACATCCTGGAACAGTTAGCACAGTGTTGCTATTGGGTGTGCAGGGACCTCTACTGTAAGCAAAAAACCCCAGTTCTTTTTTGAATTGCTGAGAGAAACTAAGTTGCAAGGAGAAGAAACTACACTTTCAGAGTAAGCAAAGATAAAATTACATTTTCAGTAATATATCTGCATTTCAAAAATATAACTGTAAGTACTATACTTCTTTTATTAATTCAAACATCTAAAAACATTTGTTTTAATGGTACCCCATTTTAATACTTACAGTTGTTGAATTTGAGGATTTTGCATTAAGCTTGCTGCCTAGAATAGACAACATACAGCTGAAATTATAAAACATTTACTACTTGGGTATCACTGAGAAAAACATGGGGGGAAAATCCACATGCTATATTCTGTTTTATTACAAAATTAAGTTTACATGCACAGCAAAAAAAATCACTACAGCAATGTATTTCATGGAAATGAAGCTGATACAATTTTTACATATTAAAGAAAAATAGTGGTTACAGATTCAGACATGAAAAATATGATGAGCCATTGAACATAAAAAACCCAGTACCAGAAAACTAAACAAACAAAAATTGAAGAATTGCAAGGATAGATGTTTTCTACTGGACTTTTTGGAAAAAGTCTGTATTTTGTTGCTTCTCAGCCTGGATAAATTAATTTTGCAACTATTATTAGTACCAGGCGTTAACAGTTAATATTATGGCCACAAAATATTTTGGAGTAAACCAGAGTGTGGACTTACTTTGTAGCATGGTTTTGTGGTAATGTATATCTTCTCTGGTAACTGCATATCTTCTTATTTTGTAGTAAGCATGAGGCTATTTAAATTTCTCATTCATAAAGATACCTCTAAAATTATATTGGATTTACCATACTGTATGGGTGTCTCTGGACTGATACTATAGAAAAAATCATGTGATTTTTCAACGTTAGTAATGTAATTCCTACAGAAATCAGTGTGTGTATGAATACACCACCAGTAGACAAAACACAGTAGGTGCGTCTGAACTCTCTTATTAAAGCTACTACAAAAATCAGATATATCCAATATTCATTTTATTGATCAATATATCACCATATATAGATAACTCAGAAATAAATAAACTTTTTTCTCTAGTTAATAGTTAGCTATAAAATGTCACATGCAGGTCAATTCTGTCCTTAATACAGGGTTAGTTTCTTCCATCAGTAATAAGCTTTATCTAGTTTAGGGGCCCAAAATGGAGGCTACAAGCATTTTTCTCAAGGTCAGACAGTGAGGCCATTTTTTCATCTTAACAACAAAACAAGTAACTACACCTTGGGAAAAGAACTCATTCATTCCTGGATAAATGCCCTGTGTTCTATCTACTTGACCAGGCATCTTCTGGAAACAATGTAAAAAGATCCCTTCCCAAAAGGCAGCTCCATACATCACTGATTCTAAACAGACACAGGTTGTCTTGAGTATGTCACGTGGCCAGTGAACTGGTACACAGAGTTCCAGTGCTATTTAATCATAAATGCCATCAGAGAACTTGATCCCTCTTTCCTTGCCTACTGTCTCTATTATTTGGACCATGTTATCAAACCAGATGTATGGATCACTTTTGAATGCAGCGCACTTACACATAAAAGCACTGGTTGAAATGTGCTGTTCCAATGAAGCTACCAGAGGGCTAGTAAAGATTTACACTGCTTTCTTAAAGGAAATAAGTTTGGGGTTTGTTTCTGTGGGTTTTTTTAAAATTTCTTTTTATCCAAATTCCATTCTACAAAGTTAATTAATTCCATTCAGCCAAGAAAGCCATGCAAGAAAAAAAAGAATACTGAGGGAGAAATACACAATTGGTTATTGTATTGAACATAAAAGAATGCACTATTCTATATGTTATTTATATTAATTTTTTGAACTCTTAAGGTTTTTAGGGATAATTTGAAAGAGTAAAAACAGAAAGGTCTCTTGGGTAGATCACCCAAAGAAGAGTAACTTTAGCCCTTGTATCATTGTTAACTGCTCTGTGGAGAATTGAAGAAATTTTCATCATGTTGTTGACAAGAGCTTTACTGTCACACATAAAAACAGCATGGCTAATCTATGTGTGTTGTTTTCTATAAGTAACAGAGAATCAACTGGAAGTAAGACAGGCATTATTGGAGATACATGCTTCATTACTTCTTCTGAGTGTAAAATGATGTAGAAAAGTTGAAATTCAGTGTAATAAAACCATTGCTGTAATAATAATCATTAAAATTGCTTGTGTTATTGAACAACAGTTGTTCTTGGAAGTTCAGTTTTTAAAATGGGATGATGTAAACCTTGATATATACTCACCATACTAATGAAGGCAGGATTGTTTATCAAGCTTGCCATGTCAAAACTCAGTCCAGTTCCAGTCTACAAACAAATTGCAATTGAAGCTAAGTTTCCTACAAAATCCCAGTTAAAACTATTGTAAATAAATAGATACCCAGCAAACTTACAGGACTGGACACGTCTCTTAGTTTCTGTTCTGCTATTTTCAAATTTGACTTGTAAGAGTCATTCTCTGGATCAAGATCCAGTGCTTTTTGATAACTGGTAACTGCTTCTTCATATTTATTCACTGAGGTCAGAGCCAGCCTAATGTGATATAAAGAAATCCTGGTTAGAACATAAATGATCATCAAAAGCTAATGATACATGTTCTGTTCTAAGTAAAACAGTATCTCACAACTGATTTTTAGCTTGACCAATTAATTAAATCAGGTTTTGCTATTGTGGTACTACTGCTTAGTGTAAGCACTTGTTTTTGCAGAAAAGAGGATGACTCAAGAACACGTCTTGCATTGTCTGTCCCATATATATGCAAGTTTAATTAAAAACTTCTTGGTATCATCAAGTGACTTAGTCTGTATTTTAAGAGCACAAGCAGAATCCAGCATCTGTGACTTTCTGCATAAGCTGTAAGTGTTGCTTCCAGTTCTTTTGACCCAGGAGATTATTTAGAAACTTACATGGCTAAGCAGGGCAAAGCTACTCTTAATATGAGTTATGCAATATTAAGAAATTGGACCTACAAATACATTATTTATTTTTATATATATTAAAAACCATATACTTTTATATATAATAATTACTATATTAAAAATCTGAACATAGAAGATGTTTGGTAATTATATTGTCTTTACATATTTATATATAAAATATTAATATTATTTTAAAATACTGGATGTACAAGGTTCAGCATAATGGATTTTTATCTCAGATCAATGTAAAAGTTCTCCTTTCGGATCTTGTACTTAAATAACTTGACAAGTGGGTTATACAGCATAGTAGTAATATCTCTAAAATGCTGTAAGAAACTCTTGTATCAGGGAAGCCTACTTAATGTGTTGAAAAAGACTGTACTTCAGCAGCTCATGAGAGCGCAGGACAGACCTACTGCTTTTAAGCAGCATTTGTTTTCAAATTCAATTAGCTACTGTATTTAAAACATCATCTTTCTTTGAACTACTCCAGAAGTCCATCTGGTTGCAGTTTCAATTCTATCTTCTACTGTATTTTCAATTTATACTGACCAAAAAAGTAAACTGATCTATTCCACATCTTGTAAAAGTTTTGCGTAACCCACATTCAGCTATTTAGTACCTCAGTTCACCTTCTGATGTGTGCTGAGCCACACAGACTGGGTTGATAAGCCTGTGCCCACTAACAGACCTTGGCATTTCATCTCAGGCAAACAAGTTCAGTGTTTCAGATACATCCATGATAGTCATTGCTGTCAGTAAGAGTATGAAACTGCAGGAGTTTCCAATATTGCTCCTGGAGGAACCCATACAATATTAGTGTTTTCTCTCTTTACTCAATAACCCCCATGAAAAACAGTCTCCCTTTTGGCCCATTAACTTGCCAAAATAGTTTCTGACCAGACAAGAAATGCAATCCGTTATTTCTGTGATGCAATAGTGCTTTTTACAGAAAAAGTATTTTACAGAGAAGGTTTCTTGGAGCACAGTACAACTCAGAACAGCAGACAATTTCTTTCCTCACAACTCCTACCCAGACAAGTGGTCTTTCAGGGTCATGCTAGAAATACCACCTTTAACTGACATTCCCACTTTAAAATGGCTCCCAGCTCTATGTATTTGTGGCATTTCTGCATCTTTCTGTGACATATAAATAATTTCTGTCAAATTCTGAGAAAAACTGATAAAAACTGATATGTCTCCATAATGCAGGGGGAGAACACATCTTTTCTGTAAGGACTTTTTGTTGAGAAGGTGGTTTCTACGCTGGGGGGGATTTTCACTTATTACTAAACAAGCACGGTTTCCTCATTCAGCCTATGCCAAATGTTTACTCACCTGCTGAGTTAAGCAGTGGTTTGTAGCTTAAAATATGTCCTCTATTAAAACAACCCGATGATCAAATAAATCAATCAAGCTTGATTGCTTGATTGGTCCCACTTTCAGTGTGCATCAAAGAAATATAAGTCTTACACCCAAAACTCTAAAATAATCTCCAGTCTCCAATTACATCAGCCTGTAGCATCCCTCCATACCAGTGAAATTGAGGGAGCTTGGATTGTGCTGTATGAAGAAACAATCTAAGGAGAGTTAAATGAAACAAAACCAATTCAACAACCAATTCAACCTAAAATTTCAAAATTAATTAATCATTTCAAAAGCTACTTAGTCTAGGTTGGTATTAGTAAAATGAACTATATTGTGGAAAGTTTTTAAGTGATAGAATTCCACCACATTTTATCTTAAAATAAATGTCCCCTGCATGGTTTTGTCCTAGGCCAACAAGAATTATCAGTTTCAGGACATGGTTCAGAATTTAACACGGACAATGCAGTTTAGCAATAGCTTGTTTGGATGTGGCCACTCTATACTGCAAACTAAATTTTAATAACATGGACAAAAGCCATTTTGTGCCAACTGATTCAACAAACAATCCCAAGCATTTTTTAATTTACTGGTATAAATATAACCTCAAAAGACATATTCAGCATTAAGTCCACTACCACAATGTGCTTGATTATTGAAAATGCAAAGCTACACATCCTGGAAGCATGGCCCTTCACTCAAACCAACAGCCTGTTAGAGCATTCCTGACACTGTTTTCAGGTAACCCTTAAATCCACCCTCAAGAGGCTATACAGTTAATCTCTTAGACATTACTGATAAAACCTGCCGAAGAGACATAGCTTATTCTTGCTAAAATATCTGCTTCCGAAGTGCTGTTGAACAGGAAAATTAAGGCTTTATTCCTGCTAGTGTGAAGCCCCAATGCTGTTCTCTAACAGCATCATTAACAGATTCAGTGTTCCAACAGCAGAATTTTGATTACTTGTAACTAGTTAGGAGGTAAAAAAAACCATCATTACTTCCTAAACTAAATCCAGCAAGTTGATAAATTGAAAGACAAAATCTGCAAACTGATGAAATATGATGAAAATGCTGGTATCAACCACATATAAAAAGAGCTGACAGTCTGACAGGGTCATCTTCAGAAAATTCCCACACTTTCAGAACAAGAATGTCAGCCAAATAAAACAACCTGGCTCCACATATTTCAGAAAATCTATGGTGTGTACACATGGGTCTTCAGTGTTTACTCATATTTCTGTTAGCTTACCCCATTCTTCCATATGCTTTGCTGTACTTTGGATCTATTGCTATGGCACTCTCACAGTCCTTTATTGCTTCCCTGAAGTTGTTGAGCTTACTTTGGGCAGCAGCCCTAAGAGAAAGATGGTAAGGAAATGAGAGCTTTGTCAAAAAAACCCCAACCAACCAACCAACCCACAAAAAACCAAACCAAAATTTAAAAAACCCCAAAACAAAACCAAAAACACCAACCAAACCCCAAGCTTAGATAGTCACATGTTTGTGACTTATTTAATCTTACTGACTTTTCATTCGCTATTTAGGCAATGCTTAACTTTCTTTCATGAAGTAGGACAAGCAAATGTTACGAGTTAAGTATGTGCATAGGTGCGTTGCTGGACTTCGGTTTTTGGAGAACACACACTCACCTCTGAGGACACAAAGGACAAATAATTCTAAGGAACAGTCTAAGATCTAGCATATGAGTATGCACAAAATAAATCATAAAACCTATTATAAGAAGTGAAACTGTCAAGTAGTAGTTTATATAAAATCATTGTTTAAGGAGAAATATTTCATACAGTTGATGTTTTCCAGCAAGAAGTATCATTTTACAGCCATTCAAAGGAATGCTGTGATTTTTCCCTGCTCAGTTTTTTAAGTCAACTCATGCTTGTAGGTAAATCACGGTAACATTTCTCAATAACCTCTGCATTACTAAATTACAACTGCATCTCTATATTGGAGAATTACTAAATGTTGCAGATATTAATACAATAAGATTAAAGACTTGGCCAAATTAAAAAGGACATTGAAACACATTAATAACCAAAACTTCGCCAGTTTGAAAGGTCTCAAACCACTCTAATTTATCCTTCCTTGGTTTAAAAAAATAGTAGAAATTACAATATTTTCATTGCATAAAGCATTTCTCTTTTTTATTAAGAATCCTTTCTCCTCTGATTACCTCCAAATTGCATGGGTTTTTCTGACTTTGATTAAAATGTCTTCTGAATAGGACTACTTATCTATTTTAGGCTGTTTAACAGTTGTCCAACTCCACAGATGCCAGTGAAGATTTATAAATAAAAGCTGGGGGCAATACTTGTTCTTGCATGTGTTTGAACAGAAAACATTTTTCCATGTTCACAAGAAGATTTATATGGCCAGTTAAAATTCTGAGAGCATATCAGCCCTCTCTTTTTTGCACTGCTGTGAATAAAAAGCAATCCCACTGAACGCAGTATGTCCCCATGGCTCCTAAACAAGCTTAAGATAAGAATAAGGTATATACTTATTCAAATACACTATCATCCACAAAACTCCAAACAACTCTTGTTTCCTTTTAAATAATTACATACAGTACTGTACTAACTGANTGCTAATTACAGCTTTGACATTTAAGCCCCTTCTACTGAGGAAACTTCCAGTGATTTTGGGAAGCTTTTGAATCTGGTCTGGTATTTCCCTTTTATACCTAAAGTCACCCATGTGATCAGTTTTCACAAGGAATATAGATGATTTACACTTTGAACTGCCATCTTAAACATGTAAAATGTTTACTGTGTATTTCCTTTCTCTTTATACTTGCCTTTAAACACTGAATCTTTCATTTGTATTTATCACAAATTAAACTCTGGAGCAATGGACACAGAGCTCCAAAAATAGCATGATCCAGTGGGTACAGTGCCCCAAGGCCAGAATGACAGCAGTTAAGTTAATATATCCTATATCCTTATATTAATAATGGAGTCACTCTAGAGGTGGGCCCATTCCAGTAGGGCCCACAGTCGAGACTGCCTTTGCTCTAGGGCTGGTCTTCCAGGCAGTGTTCTGCAAGAGCAGACAACTGTGACTAGGTTAACATGCCCTTTCAAGCTTATCTGATGCCAAATCACTAGGTCTTCATGATGGTAAAGAGCAGATTAGATAACAAAACTGTAACAGCAGCACTCTTACTTTTCGACAGGTTACACATAAAAATACTGAATATTTACAAAAGGCCTGAAATCTCCAAAATGGTATTCCCACACTGATGATTTTTTTTTGCCAGAGATAGCTAATATTAGGGGAGATAGAGAGCAGCTGAGTGACTAGAATACCAGAGAAAAAGGCTTTTAGTACTCTCAGCAGGCTGGAAATCACAGCCTACGTTATGATTTCATATAGACAACCTGACACACAATACCTGATCTGAACAGTTGTAAGTGATTCTAAAGCCCATATTACACCTTTAACTGATACAGATATGCTGAATGAGCTCACTTTCACTCTAATTTTACAAATCTAACAATAGATTTCTGAATAGTGGGGTTTCTAGCCTCATGTTACGTTGACCTGCATCACAATTTATCTTTAAAATAATGTTAACAAAGTCCAGGAATGAAAGGTGTATATCATTCTGGTTTTACCTGTTGCAGTAATAGACTGCATTGTTTGGATCCAGTTCTATAGCCCTAGTGTAACAATCCACTGCAGCACCATAATTTTCTTCCTTCATATGATTATTACCTGAAATAAATAGTAAAAAGCTCTTAAGTAGTTAGATGAGACAGCTCTGTATGAAAGAAATAGAGCAGCTACCTTCTAGCATCTATGTAAGTGAGTTATGACTGCAGTTTTTTGAGATACATTCTTTTAAACAGGAATGTCATGGAATAAAATATCTGCTATGTCTGTGAAGTTTATTATGTACATTGCAGTACATCAGAGAAACCTTCCTCTTCTCATCTTGGTATTTCAGACTTTCCAGCCAGTTTCTGCTGTTAAGCAAAGATCACTTCACTGAGAAGTGTCATTGTAATTGCGGTTCCACTCTAGTATAGATTTATCAGTCTTAACTATCTTTGCAAGCCCAGTATGTTAATTTTTTTAATCTCATTTTCTTATCTGTCCCAACAACTTCCTTGTAACTATCTACATAACACAAAAAAAAAAAAAAAAAAAAAAAAATCAAACAAAAGTAATACTAAGCCCCATTTCTGTGATACTACATAATTAATTCATTAAGATAATGAAAAGTATGTATAGCATAAGCAATCTAAAAGGATTCAGAGGTAAAATTTCTCACCAAGAAAACTTAGAAGTTCTACTCTGTAACAAAGTTTCATATTTCATATGTTTTAAGTCCAGTGAAGAAAAACCCAGAAACATTTATGTAACTTCTCTATGGAAAGAAAATTCTGGAATAAGTTCTTTCAAAGCAAAAGACACCTTACACATTCTTTTGTCCCCGACACAAGGCAATCTTGGTAGTTTCTGATGACACAGTAGTAAAAAACTCTAGTTCAGAGTGCCCAAACTTGTCTGTGGCCCTGCTACTATCAATTTTTGGCCAGCTAAATTCTACAGAAGCCTTGATTTCCTAGAAACGTCAAGAAATTGTCAGGAAAATTATAGACTTCCACTGACTTCTTGTACTTTGGCCAAATATTTTAACCTTCTCCTAAAATAAACAAGTCAAGGCATAGGTCAATAAGTTATTACTGATGTAGGTAAATGCGTAAGCAAAGGCTAGAAAAGTTCAGTCTGCGCAACAGTTTATCTCTGACAGAAAGCAAGACAGTGGAGCAAGTCCTCCATGCTTGCACTAACTGAAACAACTGTACTTGCATTTATTTGTGAGCACGGAGAGCTTAGTGAACAAAAGCAGATTTAAGTAATGAAGTATCATCGAAGTAGTACAAAATCACATCCTCATAATAGTGCTATACTAGACTGTAATTATAGTCAGCAATCCCTTCTAGTGAGAAGTCAAACAAACTACTTCCATGTATACCTTCAAAATACACACAGAACGTAACAGTATCTTTCTTGCTTCTAGAGGCCCACTGTCTATGCAGCTTTCCTTTGTTCTAAGGTAAAGATCTGTACACTAAATTATGCTGTCAGACAAAAAAGTCTTGCAAGTTAGCTGCACACAGCAAGACTGCAGCAGTTAGTGTTCCTTTAAAACAAAAATTCCATCAGTGACTATCAATGTTAGAATTTCTGATACTGGTCTGAAGATGACCCAGGGTGCAAGGCTGAGTTGGAGGTAACTAGAAGGGTATGCACTGATACTATCTCTCTCTCCAGCTGCAACCTTGCTAAAGGAAAACAGAAAAATAGCTAGATCTACTAATTTTGCTAAGACAAGGAAAAGCAACTATTCTGTTTTAATACCATACAAAATCCTTAGGATAAAAATTACACAAATCATTATACTTTTGAATGTGTGTCCTCTATACTGAGAATACTACCTATTGTTATAATTATACTGTGGTAATAGAAAACAGATCTTTTTACGATCAGGCCACCATTACACTATACAAACCTGCATATAATCTGTGCTCTTACATTAAGCCGAAGCGTCAAGTGATGTACAAGGTTAGGCAAGTAAATACAAGTATTTAGTAGTCTGAAGAGTATATTACTTCCTGGTTCTAAAAGGACCAAGAGAGAAAAATCAGCTCCCTGATTTTGTTTTGCCATTCATTAGCCAATTTCTACAAATATTAGGGCTGGTTTGAGACCAGAGGAGAAGCAGGCTGGTGGCCACAAAGGTGAGGGAAGTTATTCCATTGGTAAGGACATACAGATAGAAATGAGGAAATCACAGTTATAGACTATATAGAATAGATATTAAAGAAGATACAGGTCAAATAGACTTCCCCAAGTTATCTAATTTATTTCCTAACTCAGGCTAGAAACTCATAACTGAAAAGCATGATAGTGGTGATAGATAATATGTGTGTGAATATGTGGAAGATCAAAACAACAGAGAAAGCAGGACACTTAGTTTTATTATGGGAAATTACCAGAGGCATTTCAAGCAGTTCAAAACTGCTTACTAATGCCCCTGACAGCTGACACTTGAAATGGTCCTTTGTTAAAGTTTAGACCCTTTCAATTTTTTCAGTAGAGCTGTGGAATTACTTTGGTAAAACCACCTGAAGACTAATACATAGCACACCCTAATTTCATTTCTTCAGTCTATTTCACAAACCCTTGTGGGCTGAAAGATAGCAAGACTGAAGTCACAGATTTAAAACGGCTATAATGCCCACATCTGCAAAGTGCTGACCATTCCTACAGTTCAATAACCATACTGAGACCTAGAGGTATTCTTCACTTTCCATGAGTTGGCAGTAACAGCAAAATGAAAAGCCAGCATGCACAGCAGGTAGGTTACAACTAAGTAACAAATTTTCACCCGTGACCTAACCATGTTTGAGCTCTCATCCTCAGAATTAAAGAGCTAGTAAGCAACTCCAACAATTAGGAAAACTTACTTTCAGAGCTAGTAGTGGACTGCATTTATGATTACAGATGACCAATTTTAAGATAAGAGAGACACGGAACTCATTTTGAAAAACAGTAGGACTTTCCACATTATTATGGAAATTTTGAGAGGATTACATTTGCCTTGCATCTAGAAGTTTACTTATTTTTCCTGTAAAACTCAACTATCTGAAAATCTAACCGGTCATAAACAATGTGATTCATAAGGCATCAATCCATAACAATTCATAACAGTCATTAGTGCTACATGCTTTTTTCCATTCCCCTCCCCTTCTTTTTGAGGGGAAATAACATGGATTCCTTCTTAGGCAGCATTAGTGACTTCTATGGTACAGCTGCTTTTCCTTACAGAACAGCAGTAACAGCTGCCAAAGGGAAAATAAACAACTGGCTTGTCTGCAATTTTTATAAAGCACACAAATAATTTTACATATGTGAAATATTAACCCCAGTAACTTCACAAGAATTTTTCCACTGACTTCTGCTGGGTCAGTTTTTCACAAATGTTTGACATCACATAACCGTTTCAATAAAAGTAGAAACTTGTATAATAATTCCCAGCACAAACAGCCAAACAATAGCTGTTCATTCTTTAAAGCTTCTGCTGCTTAGGAATGTTCCCAACTTTACATGTTATCCCTTAGATTTTAAGCAACCTCTAGAGCCAGGAAGAGAATAAACATTATTTTCTTTGCTCCTGGATGGAACAAATCACCTAGCCTCCTTATGACATAGCAGTCACCAGAGAATGTATAAGCTGAAGTTTTTTGTGGGGTGTGTGGTACCCAGCTGCTATACTATCACTACCCACAATAATGCAGAAATTTAATAAGAGCATAAGACAATTTATTTCTATGTTTATTACAAACCTTCATCCTTCAGTTGATCAGCCTTTACAACACCCTCTGGTAAAGAATGCGAGAGAGGCAGCATGTCATTCTGTATGGGAAAAAATCCAAGATTTTTTTCTTTAATATATAAGCCCTGATTTCATCAAAAACTTTCAGAAAGAGCTGAGAAGCATCAGCAAACTAGGAATGACCTCAGGCACTTCAGGCATTTATCTCTGTAAATTGCAAAATGCTTAAATGAAGAATAAAAAACTTCAAGTGAGAACGAAGCATCCACACTTTAGTAATTTTCTATATGGAATTTTCCTTGTCTAGCTGAAATTAATTCCTCCCACTGCCCCCCAAGATTCTCATTATGATAGCTTTTATGGAAATTCAGCTTTTTTCATATTTTCCTCAAGTTTTCACATCATTTTGACCTATACAGCTCTTTAATATTGTGTATACCATATGAAACCTTAGCACATATTGGCAGAGTAACTCTAGAATATAAATTAAATTCTTACCTTTTGAATAGAATTTGTGAACATTTCTATCAAATGCTGTGAGGATGCAAGATGAGTATCTTCCAGGGTAATTTTAAACACAGTCTCCAAACACTGAATTGCAACTTACAGGAAAAAAAAATAACAATATAAGTCACCAGTTTCTCAATAGAAGCATAACTTCACTGATTTATTTATAAAGCTGTGACTCACTTCCTTATTCAGCTAGTAAAAGCAGCTCTTTGGAACATAACAAAAAATAAAGAGAGGCTACCTGATCCCCACAGAATTAGCTTGCTGAAAAAGATCTAAGATATACACAATCCACTTAAAGTTTGGCCATTATGTTTAAACCAATTTAAAATTTAATTTCAATTCCTTCAGTCTTTTAAAGCTTTTCTTAATATAAAATATAGTGATTTAACAAAAGCACCACACCTCATAATACAACTACACATGTCCATGTGTCACACACCCCACTTCAAAGCACACAACTGGCATATATTTGTGTGCCATAGGAGCTGGAAGAAAATGGCTCACCTTTACTGTATAGAATAAAAGCAAGATACTAATTACTCTTATCTTTTTTTTGGAACCAAATATATTTATTTGAAGATACTTTATAAATAAAATCCTGCATTAATCACAGAAGTTTACCCTATAAAACAAATATATCTGCAATATCCCTTCACATGTTCTGTGTGTAAGGATTAAATGGCCCTCCAAATCCTGCAATAATGCAAATACAGTAAACCTAAAAATGTAAAGCCAGATCCCTAGCTGAAGTTTTAAATATGCTCATATTTTTAGACAAAAGATCAGTGGCAATTACTATATACAATCCTGTATGTATACATACATACATATATACACACACAGTTACACTACTGCAAATGAAATAATTATTTTCCAAGTAATCTTAAGAACCTAGTACAATGTTTTTATTAACATGTATCATCTAAATGTTTTAGACTGAAAGCTGAGGAGGAACAAAGAGGGATCTTTGTAAAGCCTAGTTTGAACAGAAAAATGGCTGTTTTAACTCAAATTATAGACAACCAGGAGTCTCTGAATTCAAATTAAGTGTCAA
>VXBT01003452.1:0-32649 GCA_013400235.1 Oriolus oriolus | reverse complement strand
TTGGTGCCATTTATAAATTTTACTGAGTAAAGCAAGGCATGCTCCATAAATCAGACTGCAAGTTAGAGAGTCACACTGCGGAGTATGCAGCGGGATGAGGCACCAGCTGTTCTCTGCAGATGATAAAGCTGTAAATACAGGGCTGGTTTAAGCAGGCAGACCCCAGCTCATGGCACCCTGTGCCTTTGCACACACCCTGTATTTCACAAGAGGTTCTCCAAACTGTTTGAAAGAGCCCCACCAGGATGGGCTGCCAGGTCTGTGCCAGTCACCTGCATGAGCATGCAAGGGCTGGAAACAGGTTCAGACCTTCCTGAAGGTCACAGCAATCAAATATCACGCCTGGATTCATTCAGTATGCAGCAGGGAGCAGGAGCAGGCTCCACTCCTGTTTTACAGGACCTTGAGTTGCTTGATGTAAGGCCACATGCAAATCACTGCCCAAGGATGTGTTTGTCATATAATTAATATTAGCTCCCACCCTGGAGCACACTTCTGTCAACACAGAATAAATATTCCCCATTAGGAGGAGGGCTGGTTGGGGAGATCGGGACTTGAGGCACTTGGATCACTCCGTGCTAGCCTTCAAGGATCACTTCCCTGGTGCTCCAAGGCAACCAGCGAGCCAGAAGGTTGCTCATTTTTATTTCCAAGAGCTTTTGGGTTGGTTTGTTTTTCCTGTTTGTTTTTGTCAGTTTGGGGTTTCTTGGGTTTTCTGGGTTTTTTTAAATGATTTAACTCACTTTTCCCTTCGGAAGTGGCCTCTCCCTTCCCCAAGACACGATTGGAAGCCCACCATCCAGAGATTTCCAGCACAGTTATGGACACATAGGAGAATGAAGAAGGTCATAGCAAGCCTGGCTCTAAACCCATACATGAGCCCACAGTCTGGTGTTACAGCAAGAGATGGATATTTATATATATTTTAATAGGGTGGAGATAAATAGTGCATTCATTGGAAAACGTATTTGGAGAGAGGGTGTAATGAATTTTCAGATTAAACTTGGCAAGTGTTTTCAAGCTAAAGAGAAGATGTTTAATCACATTTTCTTGCAGAGAAGGCTGAATGCTGGGTTTCAGCACAATTTTTAAATGAAATGTCTCGATTTTTTTCGGCAATGCTTGTGTTTGTCAGCCTGACGATGTGCCGAAGGGGCTTAGCAAGGGATCTCAATAACCAGTTGAAACACTCTGGCAGAGCCTCCACTGAGTTTCTGAGCTTTAGTACTTTCTGATCAAGAGAAATGCTGAATGGGCCAATGAGCACCAAGGTTTGGCTCTGGTCAGCAACACCTCCACCCACGCCACACCGGGCACCACCTCCTGCCTGAACCCACAGCCACGGGCTGAAAAGCCAAAGGGACACACCGTGGCCCTGCAGGGATGAGACAGGCTGTGGATACACACAGGCTGATGGACTGGGTGCAGAAATGTTGCTCTGTGGGGATGGTGGCACCAGCCAGTTTGGTGGTGTCCCTGTCCCCAGCTTCTCCCTTTTTCCAAGGCTTTGGTTGCAATTGCATTGTGAGGCTCCCAAGAGCTGGCATCTTCTGATGGCAGTAAACACAGAACAATTTGCTGGTGCTCAAACACAGGCTGCCAAGGTAGCACAGACAAAAAAAGGGTTTCATAAAAAAAGGGGAAAAAAAATCGCAAGAAAAACAAAATTAAACAAACCAAAAAATCCTGCATGCACCAAAAAAAAAAAAAAAGAAAAATATTATGCAAATGCTCTAGAGAAGATGAAAACTTAAGCATTCCAAACTAGCAAATAATTCAGTCTTCTCAGTCTCTATTTTTTCTCCTTTCTTGCCTGCTTGGGATCTGAAACTACATTTTACCACCTGCCTTTCTGAATTGTCCTTGTGCCTTGCCTGCCAAGTTTCACCCCCGTGGAGGACACTGGCTCCTAGGGGATGAGGCACGACATGCTCTCCTTGCCCAGTGTCCTCAGGGACAGGCATCTGCTCCAGCACTGTCTCTGTGCAGATGTGCAGCGGGGGCTGTTCTGCCTCCCCTCTGCATTTTGGAGCACACAGGACAGCTTCAACCCACTCAGCAGGAGAGAGGGCACGTGAACAGCAAGAAGCTTCTGGGATATTGTAGTGGGCACCAGGTGGAAGAGAGGAAATCCTTCTCACATTCTTGCTGGCAGAAAGGTCCTGGGGTGTGGTGGTGATACTCACAGCTTACTAGGCAAAGGGGAATCCACGCAGCTGCCTCCAGCCTGATTTAAATAGCAGGAGACTCACCGCTGCCAAAAGCAGGAGCCCTGGTTATCTGTGTGCCACGTACAGAGCGCTGAGCTTCCAAAGGCTGGGGAGAAAGAAGGTCAGTTGCAAGCTCCCATTTTGCAGAAGGGAGATGCAGGCTCGGGTAAAAGTGAAATGCCAAGCAGGTATGTATACACAGCTCACAGTGAACTGACCCCGCTTTGCTCTCCCCCTACAGCAGTGGCCGTGTGGTGGCCTTGGCAGGGCGGCCTGTCAGTGCCAGCAGGTAGGAGAAAGCAGCTGTGTTGGTCTTGGCTGAGGTTTTCAACCCCCTCACTTGCAGCTGAACAGCTTCCTCCGATTCAGCACCCTTAACTCCATCTGCAGCACCCAGAGTTACCGGGCTCAGCTGGCACATGTGCCCTTGGCGAGCCAGAGCAGTCTGCCCTGGGAGCACAGCCTGGAGGAATGAATGCACACAAGGGACCCAGGAGCAGCAGGAACAAGAGCATGACACCCCAGGATCCTCAGAAAAAATGTTCACTCACCCCTGTCCCTTAGTAATGCTTTGGCATTAGAGAAGGAAGCTTAAATGACCTTCAGCACCCGTTGGTGGTCCCCCACTTCCTGGCATGAAACTCTCTTCCTTGCCATTATCATCACTGCTCAGCTGTGCCACAGCTGTGTCTCCGTGCATCCATTCATCTTGACTCTGTTCACACAAATCCTTGGGTTGCCAGGTCACTCCCACACCGTGCAGAGCCTTCTCCCTCAGCTCAGCAGCCCCCTGGGAAGCCCACCCTGGGTTCCTCTTCTTCAGCCCCTGCCCCTGCAATGAGCGGATTTTGCACAGCAGCTGCTGTATGTGACTCCAGGAGGGTTTGTCTAGAAGATCTGCTGCGCTTACACGCATGGTTTAGTGGTGAACACAGCATACTGGGTTAACAGCTGAACTTGATGATCTTGAAGGTCTTTTCCAACCTAAATGATTCTATGAGTCAATGATCCTGAAAAAAATAAAACATTCATTGTAGCACAGCTCTTTTGCACAAAGCAGAGGGAGAAGGAAATTTATGCTGAAGACTAGAGAGGAGTGCTCTTAGGAAGAGCTGATTTTGGCTATCAAACTCTCTCCATAGGAAAATGTCAGAGGACTTGCTGCTAAATTTATTTAAGGGCATGCTAGACAGCTCACGGTGGTTGTTCACGGCAAATGGTGATAATGATGGGAAAGCATCCCCTTCTTCTGAAGCCACACGACACCCCCAGTCAGTGAACAGACAGAAAGTAAGCTATGTAGGTATATGTATTAAACATGGAAATATGTACACACACCTATGTTTAAGCCAAATCACCTAGAGTTCATCATCTGCTTACAGAAGTGGTGCAGAGAGGGGAGAAAGAGCTGCTGGGGGCAGAGCAGGTGATGAGAGAGGTGTCCACCCCTTTGGCTGGTAAGAGAAGTGTTCATGGACTACAGCCTGACAGCTCTGGTTGTACATCCTGAGGACTTCTGTACTACCTGGTACTTTGTCTTCTAGAAGTTGCTTGTGACTGGAGCCTTGTGAAAAATCTCAGCCTATTTGTTTTATTTATAGTCCATGTTATTTCGTGGCTGAACTTGGAGATGTGACCCCCAGCAATTGAAAGGCCAGCAGACGAATCAATAGATCCAGCACCTGCTCAAAACCTCTTCATTTTGTGTGCTTTGTCTCGTCGTTTCCAAATGTGCAGGCCAGGTTTGCTGAAGGACGGAGAGGAGCAAGGTGGTGAGCAATGCCAAGGAGAGGTGGAGCAGGGGCTGCTGTGGGGCCACACTGGTGCCAACCCAGAGGTGCTGGTGCACCAGACTGGTGCAGCAGCAATTAATACCCAGCAGAACTGCCAGACTCTAATGAATCTGTGGCTGGGTTACAGTATGGACCTTTGTCTGCTGCGGGTCCTGTCTCAGGCTTTGTGTTGTGTTTGCTGCTCCCACCTGTGCTGCAGGTCTTGTCATGTCCTCAACAATGACAAGTTTCAGGGAAGAGTAAGAATAGGAAAGAAGGAAGGCTGGAGAAATCTGCTTGCTGCAACTCCCTTTTATCCTAAGAGGTAACCTTCTAAAAGCACAATTTGTATCATATTTAGCTGTAGATGCTCAGTTTGACACCATTAAAATCCTCATTGGCTTTGCCGTTTTCCACCGGTTTTCAGTCCCCTCTGCTGGTGGGAGACCAGGCTTCTGTAAGTGTGTGTGAAAACCCAGCAGCTGATCAGCCCAGATAATAAGCAGGGAGAAGTTTACAGCTTCCAAGTTCTTCAGGTACAATAAGCTCCTGTATCTGTTCTACGTCAGCCCACACATCTCCCAGAAAAGTGCTGCGCCTCTGTGCTTCAGAGGCAGCCTGTGAGACAGAGGGTATAGTGCAGCAGCTGGGGGGTGAATTAAATAAAACACTAAAAAAAAAAGCGTTCTAGGGCAGTTCTCTTGCAGGGTGCCTTGCACACAGGAGGTTCCAAGGATCATGTGGCAGGGCTCATCCCAAAGCTGGGGAGTGCATCCTTGAAGGAGATGCAACATGGGTCTCCCGCTTCCAGCTCGCAGTGGGCCCTCCTGCACACATAAAACTTTATTTTATGCCCTTCAATACATACAGACATGCCCTTAATTGCTCAGTTTGCTGGATAATCTATCCAGCATTACTCTGCAGCAGCATGCAAAAGTATAAGTGATGCAGCTGTGATAGCAGCTCAGGGTTTTGAAGCCGGGGGCCTGGTCTGTGTTACTGCTGCAGAGGAGCAATGCAGCATCTCCACGAGGCATAAGTGTTATACAGTGGCCTCCAGTCCACTGATTCCTGGCCTTCAGACAGATCCAGCATCCCTCCAGATGGAGCAGGGCTGCCTGACGGGACGGGCTCCTGCAGAAAGCTCAGTGGCACTGCCACAGAGCACACACAGTGGGAGCAACACACAACGGCGCTGTCTGCCGAGCTGCCCGCTCCCATTTGAAGATGCAAATCTTCAGCCTTGCTCTCCCAGTGTGGGGAAGGCAAAATGTGGCGCTGGCTTCATCTCCAGCGTCCTGAATGAAAGGGGTGGGAATATTACAGGAGGCCTTGGCAG
Organism: Oriolus oriolus; assembly: GCA_013400235.1. Lineage (NCBI taxonomy): Eukaryota > Metazoa > Chordata > Aves > Passeriformes > Corvidae > Oriolus > Oriolus oriolus. The sequence continues at coordinate 27,328 of VXBT01003452.1, read as the reverse complement.
GTAATTAAAACCAGAGCAGCAAAGATCAGAAGTTGTGATGCTGCCTCCTGTTCTCAGCTTCTTCTGGTCTCCCCCATTTCACAGCTTTAATTTTAACTAGCCTCCCATTCCTGTCCCTTGCTTCTCTGCTCTGCAAACCCACTGCGGGTTTCTCTTTCTGTCCGATCCCTTGGGTCATTTCCAGCCTCGACTACTTTCTCTCAAAGCCCTGCAGGACCTCTGCCATGCAGGTTTTCAAACCCCAGCAGTGCAGAGGAGGACCACAGCGAACCTGAAGGAGGGATGATGTTTCTAGCCTTGGTGTTGGTGTCTTGGGGGGAAAGCAAAGCTGTGCCAGGCACTCAGAGCAGCTGTGCAAGGCAGGACTTCTTGCTCCACGCATGGTGGAGGCCAGAAGGAAATGCTGGGAATGGCATCCCAGAGCACACAGGTCTTCTCCAGAGCCCTCCTGCTGCTGATCTCTATGCTGCCCATGTGTGCTCTTAGCCCCTTCCAAAGCTGTGTCTGGGACTTGTATCACCTTGTGCCCATCAGACCAGCTCCAGAGGTAAAATTAGTGGATACATCCGAAGAGGTTACCTGAGCCAGGAAATTACAGAAAGCCCCTGCCAAGGCAAAGAATAAACTCGCATCCCTCCCTGTGGTCCTTCCCTCATGGAAACAGCTGCTGAGGATGCTGGTGGGATTTCTAGCATGCACCACTAAGTGGTTTCTTGTGGAAGGTTATTGAACTCTTGGGCTCTGTGTCACACTCTATGGCAAGAACATGTTTCTGCCATCTTTCCCCAGAGACTCTCAGTCTCCTGGACCACAGGGGAACTATCTCATTTCACCCCACATGAACAGCTTTCCTTAAGATGTTTCCCACTGTGAGCTCTCTATGGGACCAGTGCCCACAGGGTGCCTTGTCCCACTCTGCCAGCTCTGCTCCCAGAATACAGCACAAGAGCAGTGATCCCTGAGTCACTTTGCCAGCCTGCTCCTGGAAAGCAAACAGGAAAGACAAAGAGACAATTCATTAGAAACTCAAGCCCCTGGGAAGGGTTGTTTGGGGTTTTTATTTTTTCACCATGGAATCCACCTAGATCTATGATTTTCAGCTTATTATGCAATGCTGCACAGATATAAAAATACAAATACTTCTTTACATACAGGGATCAGAAGAACTCAAGACTATCAGAGCAATTTTATTAAGTCAGATTAAAGCCCAGATATCACAGCATCCTCATGAAAGTGCATATGTAAGGAAGGCATAATATGATGGCACGCAGGTATGATCCTCCCCTCCTGCATCCTTCCCATGCTACAAATATTATGGAATTATAGGCTTGATCCTTATTGGATTTCTCTTTTGTGAATTCATTCAGTCTCACCTTGTACCCAGATAAACTTTCAGCAGCCATAGCACCCTCTGGCTGCCCAGGTAAATGAAGACCCATCACCTCTGATTCGGTCTGGATCTGTTCCGTGCAGCTTTCTTTGATGCACTGAAGCTTTTGAGCTGTAAGAGATGTGCAGACAGCGCCCAGGTCCGAAGGTTTTGCTCTTATAGCCTCGTGCAAGGTTTGTTGTTTCTGCTGTGTGCAGAGCCCAGCACGTTAGAGACCTGAGGCCATTCCCGTAATATGACCAGAGCAAAATGCTCTGCCTTTGTTCCTGCTCACTGCAATAGACCCCATCTCTGCTGCTCATTGTTTTAAGACTTTTTCTATTAATAGCAGAAACAGACATGCCATTTCAATAATTCTATTCAAATTAATGCCTTTCATTATACTCCAAACACAACATCAAAGGCTTAGATTGCACCCTGGCCCTTTGTGAGACAGAAAGAGTTCTGGTATAAAGATTTCCATCAGAATAGACGTTTGATGGGAGAAAGCTTTTTTGTCCATCAGGAAAGATAAGTTTCTTAATGGGATTAGAGGCTTTGGTCCTTGTGGATGAGTGACTGCAGCAGCCTAGGAGGTCCTTTGCACTGGCAAATTTTGTCCCACAGCTCACTGCAAGGAAGAAATTTCACATTGGGGATATTTTATTTTTACTCTGTTTTTGTCTGTGAGAGAAAGGTCTGTCTTCCCAGGACTGCCAGGCCTTGGTGCTGGCTCGCAAGACACAGGGACCGTGGTGTGTCTTGGAGAGAGCTGGGACTGTACACCTCTGATTGCCAGAAGATAAGCTCAGAGACACCTGTGTCCGCAAGGTTCCCTTTGCAGGCTCTGCCAGACAGCCTTCCTCACTAGCACACACAGCCAGGAAAGAAAGAGGGTCAAGAACAAGCACAGTGGGGGGGTTCCTCTCCGGGGGACTTGGAAATGGAGGGTGTAGGGCTGTATTTACCTGTGACTCTGTCCATGACCCTTTGCCTTCCAGCAGGACAAGTGCAGGGGGATTTGGGATCATTCATGTGGTCCCTCCACCCCCTGGATTAGGCACGTAGAGGGAGGAGTGGCTTGGTAGTTGTGTGTGCATTTCCTCCTGGATCACCTGCAACTGTGGTGCCATCCACCTCAGGCTGGTCCTGCAGAGAGCGGAAAATATAAGAAATTGGGCTCTCAGAGCATGGCCAGGGCTGGATCTTGTCCTGTTGTGGCACCACACTGCAGTCTCTTTCGCCGTTTCGGACTCCCTCCTCCGGATGCACCATCACTGACCCAGACCCTCACACCCACCGCCCTGTACTCTGCAAAACAGGCTGGATGTACTCCACCTCAGCCAGGACTGATCCCTGGGAATGCTGACACCTCCATGGGCTTATGCTTCTCTGTGCACATGTTTTCATATGCAAATCAGCACTAAATGTCCGTGTAAGTCAAGGCAGAAACCACATCTCTGTTCATTGCAGGGAATGGGCTCACACATTCCTGGTATGTAGTAAATTCTGGTTTTCCTCTTTTGCTGTTTTCTCTTCATCAGGGACCTTTGATTGGGTTACTCTTTGTCTTTTGGTCTATAAAGGCTCTTAATGAAGCCCTATTAGTGAACTAAACAGAAACATTTCCTCCTTAAAGGACTTCATTATGCAATTGTAGCTGAGCAGAGCCTGCTGAAATGTCTCTGCATGTTCCTAGTTAAGAAGCCCAGTCTGTGTCTGGAACTGTAAATGGGCCACGTGGTCATCCCCTCTGGCCAGTGATAACTTGGAGGACAGAGCTTCACCTGACCACCAGCATCAGGAGATGTTCCCTCACTTCAGTTTCACTGCATCTGGGATCCACCTGTGGCTGCATATGGCATGTCAGCCCAGCCTATGAGCAGGGCTGGAAACCACTGCTTCCTTCATTGCTTGTTTCAGTGGTTAATCGGTCTCACAGTGGAAAACCTGTGCTTTCCTTCTGAATTGAATTTTGTCTGCCTCAATTGAATTCTAGCTGCAGGTTCTGACTGGTACCATCCTTTGCTGGATTAAAGAAATGGTACTTATCCCTCATTGTCACGGTTTAACCCCAGACAGCAGCTAGACCCCACGCAGCCACGCGCTCACTCTCCCCGTGTAGGGGTGGCGTAAAGACTCAGACGAATTAAAGTGACAAAACTCACGGGCTGAGATAAAAGTAGATAAACCAAACAAGGAATTCAACCGCCATTTCCACGGGCAGGCAGATGTTCAGCCTTCCCAGGAAAGCAGGGCTCCATCACGCCTCGTGGTTAGTTGGGAAGACAACTTCCACCACTCCAAATGTTCCCCCTTCCCCTACATTCGTCCCCCAGATTTATACACTGAGCATGTTGCCATACGGTACAGAATGTCCTTGTGGCCAGTTGGGGTCAGCTGCCCCATCTGTGTCCCCTCCCAGCCTCCAGCCCCCTCACTGGTGGCGTGAGAAGCAGAAAAGACCTTGACTCTGTGCAAGATCTGCTCGGCAATAAATAAAACATCCCTGTGTTATCAACACTGTTTTCAGCACAAATCCAGAACACAGCCCCATAGTAGCTACTGTGGAAAATATTAACTCTGTCTCTGTCAAACACAGCACACTCATGAAGTTGTTTACACAATTTATTTGTCCCACCTCTCCATCGCTTTTTTGATCAGTTACCTTGGGCAAATTGCCTTCATGTAACAAACCTCCAGTCTTGTTTTTCCAAAACCTCTTAAAAATGTGGAAGCAGAGTCAGGGTCCAGCTCTGGCTTGGACCCACCCCAGAAACCCCACTCACAGCCCTAGGTTTCAGCCTGCAGCTTCCTGCAGCTCTGTCATCAATCAAGGAAAAATCATCCTTACTTTGCTTTTTTTTTTCCCAGCTAGAGAACTATGAAACACCATCACTAAAGCAGAGCTCACTGAAAAGACCACTGCAATAATAGAAACCTTCCCCTAGTTTACACAGCATTAAAACATGGCCTTTGCTGGTGGATCCTGCAGAATCTGGCCTTTTATTTTCTAATTTTCTTAATTTGAAGAAGACAAATTGAAAGCAAGATGTTTCATGTCTGGTTTCTGATCCATTTATTTTATTTTTTCTCTGGATATCTTCCCATAGATCACCAAGAAACATCCAAGCAAACACATAAACGAAGTTAAATAGAGTCTTTTAAAGAACAGACATTGTCCCTGATGCCTGAAATGGCAGACTATTTGCTACACTCCTGACTCAAGCTGCTGTGTGTGAGAAAGACTTTTTTTCCGTTATCAGTGAGAAAATGCAGCTGTTTGTAGCCCTGGGAATCAGAGAATCCAAAACACCAAACAGAAGTAAGGAGAGCAAAGTTCCACCCCACCAATTTCTGCATCGCTCACACAATACTTGTGTGCGCCACGGCACATCCCCAACCTTGACTTTAAGATGAGTAAGGGACACCCCGCCAAGCCTTGTTATCCACTCACTTTTTCCACTTTTTTCCCAGTGTGACTGCGTTTCTGCTGCCTACCACTGGATTTTCAGCTGTCTTTTCCCAGCGAATCAAAGTCCCATTTATTTCTCCAGACCCTTTTTCAGTGCCCGGATCCATAGGCCATGATCCAATTGCCTCTTAATTTTCCCTTAGATAAATAACATAAGTGAATTCCTCACTAGAGGACAACCTTCCCCAGCATCAAGTCATCATGGCAGCAGTTTTCTTATCCTCTTCTAAATAACTAAAGGTCTTTTTGGAAAGCGGAAACATAGAATTGGACACGATATCAATAAGAAGACAGCGGCAATCTCCTGGTTCCTGCCTACTGTCTTGCTTCTGAAAGATTCAGAGATATCATTCAGTCCCTTTCCTACAGCAGTGAACTGAATATCTATTATGAACATTCCAAGAATGGCTGCCTCCTGAGGTAGAGCTCCGTGCCTTCAGCTCAAGCTTGCTGGCCTGGGTGTGGAATTTCTCAGGGTTTGCAGTAAAAGAATGCTTATTACGAGGAGCAGCAATGATGCCCAAGGCAGGAGCACCTCGTGTGAGGTTAATATTGCACTTCTGAACAGAGTGTAAGCCAGCTCTGAGCTGATACAAAAAAAAAAAAGGCTAAATACTTCTCAATGGACCTGTCCAACTGATGCCAATTTTAGGTCTCAGATCTGTCACTCAGGAAGGTGACCTGTACATTCTCTATTCGTTTTTGCCAAAACAGCATGTTATTAGTGTCACTTGATACTAGTTGATGAGAGGGAAGTGCCACTCGCCTTGTGCTTCCTACATTTATCTGGAACTGGTTGTTCCTAAACCTCGGGATTGATGGATTCCTCTCACAGGCCAAGGTTTCTTATCAAACCTACAAGTAAGACTGTGAAGGGTAGGATTCTCCTCCCACTTTAGGTAGGCACATGGTCTAACCAAACACTTTGGGCTTCACTAAAACCAGTGGGGAAAAGAGGTGTCTCCAGAGGGTGAGGTGATGCACTGGTCAGTGCTCCTACGAGGATGGGATTAAGTGCTCCTTAGCATGTCCAGGCTCTCTTGGTGCCTTGCTAGACAGCTGCCATAGCTCAGAGGCACAGCCTCCAGCTGCCTGAATTTGAATAACCCACCCCCCACCCTTCACCTTAATCTGACTACATCCTGGCTCTGAACCCTTACGGCCCCGTTCAGTGTGGTCCTGTTCCAGCCTGCACTGCCCAGACTAACGCCATGCCTGGTCTGCAGCATAAAGATCACACTCCACACTCAGCTGCTTTGATGGGCTCTCCCCGAGCCCGTCAAAGAGACCCAGGCCTGCACTTTACCAGGCACCTGCCTCCACGGTGTTTCATGAGTTAAACCAGATTCTGATCAGCAGCAGATGCTGCACCTCGCTCTTGCTGTGATCAGCATCTGGCAGAGAGAAAATGGCTTGAACTAGACTCTGGAAAAATTAATTGCTGAAATTTAAGTGACAGAATAATAATTATTATAATTGCAATAATTGCAATAATTGATAGTAACGGTTCCTCTTAGCATGCCCCTGGGGATCTTGCATTGCAGGCCAGCTCTGCGAGGTGCTCTATAAACACACAACAAGGAGAATTTCCTGGAAGCAGGAGCACAAAAGCATGCATGGTTCCTGTTCTCAATCTTGGTATCAGCTCTTCATGCTGCCAGAGACAGGCAGCAAGAGCAGGAGAACCTTCAGGCTGCCCGGTTTTGGGTTCACATAACAACCTCACTTTCCTAATGCAAGGTGTGAAACAATAGGAAGCGGCAGAAATTTAGGGTAAATTCATGACAACGAGACTGGTTTCAGGCAGAGACCTTAGGGAACAGCCAGATGTGGTTTGCCTGTACTGGGGCAAACAGCACAGCAAAGCAAACGTGGTGAAGGGAATTCACAAACACAAGCCCCAGTGGGGAAACACACAAGGTGGCTGGTTTGGGAATAGCTTGGATTGAGCGACAGTGGCAGGTGGGAATCCACTGCCCAGCTCTGGAAGGGGATTGACAGGGAGGGACCAGCCCCAGGCAGCCTTTCCATACGTGCACCATCAAGACAAAAGTGGTGGGGAAAGGTGTTACGGTGCTCAGTGGTGCCTCTGTGTTCCCAAAGGCCATCTAGAGAGGGGAAAGGGAAGGACATCATGGCAATTTTTCCTTTAGATATATTTTCGACCTAAACAAAGGTTTCTGATGTGCAGCTCTTAGTAGTCATGCCTTAAAACCTGGTGGAGAAAGGGCCATGGATATTCAGGGAATTTAAAGCAGACAGTGCAATTATGGTAATTGGTTTTGACCTCCTGAAGGACCTGATCCATGGAATTACGGCAGTCCCACATGGCACTCGTGACTGGGCACTGACATGGGATGTGCATTTCAGAAAGACATCCAGTCTCGACTTCAGAACCTCGAGTGATGGATAATTTTTCCATTCTTGGAAATTGCTCCAGTGGTTAATTGCTCAGCCTATTAAAAAAAAAAAAAGTTGCACCTTATATCCACCTTTAATTTTTCCATCTTCAGCTTCCAGCCATTGGATCTCATTTTGCTTTGTCTGCTCAATTAAAGAGGACTGCAATATCACATACCATCTTCCTGCATAGATACCTACAGGTCAAATTACTTCTTACCCTTCTCTCTGGTAGGCTAAATAGAAAAAATTTCTTGACATTCATTTCCAAGTTTTCTTTTTCCCTGGGCCTCCCATCATTTTCGCAGCTCCTTTTTTCCATCATTCATTTTTCAACATCTTTCCAAAAGCTGAACACCAAACTCACAGTTAATGTTCAAACAAAGATCTTGGCCATGTGTCTTACATACCAAGAAATCGTGGAGCTCCAAGAGCTCCACATCTCCCCGGTCCTGAGGAGCAGAGAACTGGACACAGTGCTCCATGTGACGCCTCAGCAGGGCTCAGCAGAGGGCCAGGAGCACCTCCCTGACCTGCTGGCAATGCTTATCCTAGTGCGACCCAGGGCACCACTGGGCCCTCCTGGCCCGCAGGGAGCACTGCTGGCTCAGGGGCAGAGGGACAGGTTCTTGTCCACCAGGACCCCCAGCTCCTTCTCCACAGCTCTGCTTCTCAGCAGGGAGGCCCCCAGACTGCACGGGCTCATTGCTGTCCCCGTGCAGGACCTGCACTGAACTTCAGACAGGTCAACTTTGCTGAACTTCAGGCAGCTCTTCTCTACCCATCCCTCCGGCCTGTCGAGGTCCTTCTGAAGGTTTGCACAGCACTCAGGCATGAAGAGCAGCATCCTTGTGGAGATGCCAGTGAATAAACCCAGGATCTCATGTTGAAAGGAGGATTTTTTTCTATTTGAAAAAAAAAAAAAAAGGATGTTTTTTTCTATTCGAAAAAGGCTTATGATTGCCTGAAAGATCACAGGATGAAAGCATGAACATCATCTAACATGTTTCTAAAAAACCAGAAACTTTAAAAATAAACAAAAACGGGGAATGAAAGATACAGAAATTTAATCAAAATCTGAAAATATACAAAGGAATAGTTTTTCTCTCCCCGGTACACTTTCCAGGGGGAAGATTGGGCTAATTAAAGCGGGAATATTCATCCTGGCTCCACAGTTTTGCCCTTATTTAAAAATCTCTCCCTGTGTTAAGATGGCACCATACTCTGGGGTCCTGTGGATCTTCGGTTTGGTAGGATCCTGAGGAATCCAGTGCTGGGTGAGCATCTCAGAGCATCCCAGCCCTGCAAAAATCTGGTCAGATTTTTGAACAGACAGCGCATGGGGAGGAGCAGGAGTGCAGCAGACACAGAAATCTATGACTTCTGAGCCTGCGAAAACCTGTGAAAGAGTTAATACAGCAAATGGGATAAAGGGCGCTTCTGGACATAATTTACTTGGATTTTTCTAAGGGCTTTTTGGTGGAGTTCCTCACAGGAGACTCTTAAGGAAAATAAATATCTGCAGGGTAAGGGGCAGCATCCTGTTGTGGGTCAAAAACTGCTCAAGCAATGGGATACAAAGGGTAGGAGTGAATAAATGATCCTTGGAGCAGGGGGAGGTTAAATGGGAAAGACTCGAGGGACTAGCCTTGGGAGGGGCGTGATGGAAAATATTTATTAATGGTTTGGAGAAGCAAGAGGACAGAGCAAGAGGTGAGATCTACCCAGGTGCCATCATACTGTGTAGGGTTTTATTTGTTAATGGAAGAAGGAAAGAAATTGATGAAAGGACAAGACTGTGAAGGATTGTGAGAAGCCCTAAAAAGATTTTATCAAACTGGGAGATGAATAAGCTGGAGGATTGTGAGATAAATGCAAAACTGGGCAGTCATGGAAGCCTGTCTGTGCTTCACAAGGGCTCTGAGGTGTGTAGAGTTTAGCAGAGCCCTTTTAGAGAAGAACAAGCCTACTGACACGGCATCAGGCAAGAGGAAGTAACCAGCAGCTGCTAGAGTTAAGAAAAGACAAGTTAAAAGCAATCCCTCGAACTGTAATTCCCAAGCTGGTAGGCAAAGATCTTAACCCAGTTCCAGGAATGAGTCTCTCATCATTGTGTCACCAGAGGTGGGAGCGAAAAGAGGAAGTGAAACATCTGGAGGTGTAAAAAAATACAGTTGTAAAAGATATTCCTGCCATTCTGTATCCCTTGTAAGGTTGTGAGATGAGCAAGTGTGAGAAAAACATGGGTCCCTTGTGTCACCACAGGCATGAGAGTTCAACAAGGGCTGTCAGGGTGAGCACAGTTCTGCCTCCAGCTTGTACAAATCGTTGGGAAAGTGGTCTGAGACTGGACTTGTGAAATCCTCAGGCATCCCAGAGCAACTGCTCTGGGGACAGAGGAGAACTGTGACACTCCTTTTGCTGGAATCACAGAGATACCCAGTGATTTCAGCAGTTTATTGTCCAAGGGGCTTTGATAGAGCTGGTGAGGTGACCCTGGTGGCCTGAACACCATGGTAATGCTCAGAGCCTGAAACAAGAGTCTTAGGGCTGGTGAGGAAGAAGGTTGCAGAGTGAGAAAACAATTAGAGAACCTTCAAGATTTATCATCAGGTGGCTCTAAATGGTGTGCAGGCTGTTGTCTCCTGGCCCTGGTGGTTTCTGGCTGTGGCTTGCTCCAGCAAGGACCAAGCACTGGCATTGCTGGGCTGGCATTTTGCATGCCATGCTGCTGTGTGTTCTGTCCTCATGCCAGGGGGCCAGCATGCCCTGTCAGCAAGCTGGTGACCCTTCCCCCAAGGAGAATTGCTCCTGTGGGGGACAAAGCCCAGGTTCCTCTGACTGAAGGCACAGAGCAATAGCTTCGAAGCTTGCAACAGCATGAAATCCAGGGCTTCACTGGTATTTTATCCACAAGTAGGGGCAGTGAAATGAAAACATTCCTGAATTTCTTTCCTCTACTAAGCCTTCCCAAATTAAGTTTTTTATTGTTTCACATTTTGGGTTCTGCACCACCTGCGACAGTAGCTGCACTTTGCAGACTGGAAGGACAACCGTATTTGCTTGTGAGTGTCCAAGCTCTTGCAAACATGCCCGGCCTTTTCCTGAGCCTTCTGTCAGGTGTGCTTTCCACTGCCATTCCATCATCCTTCACATTCTGCAATTAGCTCAAGTATGTGCTGAGAGGAACCAGCCAACAGGTTCCCTGTTGCTATCTAGGCTGAAGATCTGAGGTGCCTGTGCTGTCTCAAGCCTGGAGCCTGATTTCCAGCCAGCACATCACAAGCAGCAAACAATAACCTCACCATGGCCTTCCATGCTGTTCTCCATCCACAGGCGTGGCTATCAAGACTTGCTCCTTCAAAATTGCTTCAAAGCATGCTGTTAGAGAGGTCCTCAGAGCACGCCATCCCTCACTGCCCGACACACCGCGATGCCATTTGGTGTTGTGGCTGAGCTTACTTTGAAAGAAAACCTCTCAGTGCAGTGAGTTTCCAGCTGGCAAATGGCTGCCTCTGGGCAACATGGAAACCTTCTAATTCAAGTGTATGTGTGATTGCTGTAGCATCTCAGCACACAATGCCCTTGCAAGGTGGACAAGTGCAGCTGAACTCCTTTTAACGATGGGGAAGTCAGCCCCCCTCAAATCCAAAACTGCTTTGCTCACAGGCATCAACAAAACCCCTAGGTGGAGACTTGAAAGCAAGCCTTACCCTTTCTTACTTGTTAAACTCTTCTTCACCTGAAGTCTTCACAAGATTTAAAGTCTTTTAAATTTGCTGATAAAAAAATTATTCCATCTGCTACATTGGAAAACATGTAAGCAACCCTTGCATTCTGCCTCTTCCCTACTTCCCCCATGACAAAATCCTGCCAGAGTGGAGGATGAGGAGCATTTTCACCTGACCACAGCATGAGCGGGTTGGCAATCAATTTTAGGCAGGTAGTTCATATCCTCAGTGATACACAGAGTTCTCCTTTCAACAGTTTTCCTGCTGTATTGCAGCTCCTTTAACAAGTTGCACAAGTTTTATTCTTTATCCTCAGAAAGCCTTCACAGTGTCCTCAGAAGAAGCCATTTCTTCCATGACACATTGCTGTCAGGAGTGGCTTTCCAGGTTTAGCTGCATGATGTGATAACTGAAAACAAGCAGAAACAAGATTATTTAAGCCATAGCCCCCACTCTTCAAGTGTGCTGTCAGGGACCGGGGCTTTCAAAACTGCTTTGTTTCCCCAGTCTCCTGACTTCAGGAGTCTGCACAAATTCTGATGGGTTTTTTGGACATGACCTTCAACACCCAGGCTCAGCCCTCACAGCCCCTCACGCTGTACTGACCTTTTGGCCATGGTAGAGGTGCTTTAAAACACTGACAGAAATTCAGAAATCTTAGGGCCAGATGGGAACTTTTGGATGTGTTCTTCAAACCGGCAGTATAACACGTACAACAGAGTTTCATCCAATTATGCCAGCACGGAGCCTAGGAACATGTGATCATTGCAGCTGGTTGAAAAAATACTAATTACTTTTCAGAGGATATACACATTATATATCAAATATATATGCTAACATATGCAAATTTTCTTGTGTGCAAAAAATAAAAGTCTAGGGGGGTTCAGGATGTTTTTGCTGTCAGTATGCCTATCAGTTTGGAGCATTAAGAAAATGTTCCTGAAATAAAAGAAATCTTTTCCTTCCTGGTGAAATTCCTGAAAACAGCATCTAAGAAAAGGCTCATTTCGTTTAAAAAAAGAAAATGCGAACCAACTCCAGCTGCTTTTCTACTCTGTGACCTTGAGGGAGCAGTTCATGCATCTGGTGGAGGTTTCCAGCTCCTGAGGAGACGTCCAGGAGATCCCACCCAGCCTTTCAAAGGTGCAAGAGGCTGTCCTCTTGTATCCACCAGCCCTGTGCAGATGTTTTGGGTCCTTGGGGCTGTCCCCAAGGGCACCAGGGGCTGTGCCTTCAGCTGCAATAAGACATGTGTACACATTGCAGCAGAAAACGCAGAGCAGTTGGGGAGCTGTACTCTACAGAGAGACTTGCTGATGAATGCCTCCATGGCGGGCTCACAAATAATCTGGAGACAGTAATTTTAATTCCTGTGGCACCTTCCATCCTCAGCCACGCTGCTCCCCACAAGTCATCTGGATGACAGTCTCTGCATGAGCCACATCAGCATTTAGCTGGTCTCAGCCCATTGCAGCCTCCAAGGGAGCACATTTGCACAGAGCCTGCTTTTCCTCCCCGGGCAGCCGGGGGACAGGGCACTGCAGGGTGCCACCCTCCCTCCTGAAACTGCTGCACAACAGGGCTGCCAGATAACTGCAGTTTCAAGCACAGGCAATGAAGCAGGCATGTCCAGCATTTCCTACCCCTCTTGGCACAGGAGGCTCATTCCTCCCCTTCCCTGAGTGTGAAGCACCCAACAGTGTCCTTGCCTGCCTTTGTCACCCTTTTGTCCCCAAACCTCTGGAAGATGTGGGAGGCTCCCATCCTGTGCGATCTCATCCCATGACCTTAATGCAAATTGTTTGAGACTGAGGACATAATAGGAAAGAAGCTGGGAACTGAGCCATGCCATAAGGATAAGTGACTTGTCAGGTTATTGCAGTTCTGTCTTGTCCTTTGCACAGGGAACAGCCTCAGGATACTGAGACAGGGCTGCCAGGATGTGCATGGGAGGGACACTGGAGAGGTGCTGGGAACAAGGTGGCCTGCCAACACTCTGTCCAGAGGGCAAGAGAATGAGCCATTCACTGTGGAGGACGTGATGGGAAGCGCAGGACAAATGTGACCCATCTCCCTCAGGGGTGACACCCTTGGGAGGGGTTGCGTCCCACATGACTGATAACACCCCCATGATGTGTGCCGCTGAGTCCTTGGCTCCGTCATCAGCACCCAGGAGGAGCATCACACTCACCATGTTAGGTCTCCTCTGCAGTATGAAACCAGGCAGGGGCAGGTTGGCAAATTTTGCTGGTGGTGCTGCATCGACCTGTCTTTGCTATGGAAACCTAGGGCACCATCTCAGGGGAGCAGCAGGTCAGTGTTCTCCAGCCTAAATCTGCAAACACCACAGGCTGCAATGGTATGGTGGTTTGGCCAGAGATGGGAGTCTGGAGAGCACACAGCATGCCTGAATGAGAAGCCAGTGTGGTGGCATTTTGGCCATAAACTGGGGGACTCGGGGCCATGCTTGGCATTCTTTGTATCTCTTACCTCAAGCCTAAAGATTTAGTTCTCCCTTGCAGAGCATAGGGGTCACTCGTTTCTTTCTAACCTCCTCTCCTACTCAGACAAATATTTCCTGGACCCTCTCCCTGGCTGCACAGCTTCATCACTTCAAGCCACCAAGAGGACTGATTTCTGATTTACAGTCAGCTCTGCCTGAAAGCGTCCTGGAGCAGGGGTAAAGTCCTTAAAAAGCGTCCTCTCCCAGCTGCACCCTGGCACAGTCTTTCCTCACCAGGCATCCAGCAAGATGCCTTCAGGCCACTGTGATGTTGGCAGAGGTCACGAATGGACGTAACACTTCACAGGAGAGGTGCTGAGGCACATGACACCACCTAAACTTCTCTGAGCCTCCCCCTAGCACGTAGAACACCTCCTTACTTTCAAGACCGTAGGGATCTTTTGTACATTCGGGTTTTCTGGGCTCCATCTTGCATGTGCAATGTCCTAGTGGTGAAGCAGGCCCCTCAGAGAGCTCCTTATTCCAGCTCATGTTTTCTGAGTTTAAAACACCTGGAGATTGCCTTCAGTGTTGCAGTGCTCACATCTCAGTGAGTCCCACAGCCCACATGCTCCCAAAAATGTGGGCTTCAGTGTACCACACTGATTTCTTCCTGGAAAGTCTAGCCAGGAACACACATCATCATGGACATAGCGACACTTCTCACTGCAGATCCCCAGGAACAGCTCTTCTACAGCAAATTATTTTTTTTTTCCCTGGCTTGCAATGCTGCTGGATGACATTATTTTGATTAACAACGTATTCTACCATGCTGGAGCCCATAGGTCACAGACTCCTCCAGCAGAGAGAGGCTCAGAGCTGATGGCAGGTGTCAGCAGATGGAGAACCAGTGTAAATGAAGTCATCGAAGATTAAGAAAGAGGAAAAGCAGGCTGCAAGAAAAGGAAATTTTTTTTTTATAGCAGGCAGGTGGGAGGGGAGGGAAGAAGGAAGCAGGACAAACTGCATGCTGAAGCATTAGAGCCCCTTCCCTCAATACCCAGCTGGTGCTTGGCTTCAGCTTCAGCTGCTCACAGCTGAACAATTACATCATGTTCTGCTCCCATTTGGATGTACTGGGGGTGGTTTTCCCTCACTGCTCCTTTTCACATCTCTGGTATCTCTTGTCCACCCACCCTTCACCACCCAGTGCTGGGCTTTGCCAGTCAGTGAGAGCTCACAAGACCCAATTTTCAAACCGTGGTGGGTGCTCTCCACTGTGCCTTTGGCCACTTTACCTCCCAGTTTAGTACAGGGAGCTGTGGGAACTGAATTAAGCCATCCACTTCTCACCTGCCCCCTGGCAAGCTGCTCCACTTTTCTCGTGCCTCAGCTTCCCTCAGAGCACCCTCTCAACAAGGCAGCAAGGCTGGCCCAACCCATCTTTGCAAAGTGCCTTCCAGTCCCCGGGGAGAATGGCAAAGTATGATTAATATGACTATTTATTTTGCAGGCATGCAGGAGGTAAAGGTGGAAGTGCTGAGACATATATTTGATTTGGCAAATTAACACATCATAAGACATAACCATAAAAAATGCACAGCCTCCTAACATTGCTTCACTTCTTCCCCCCTCCATCCTGCTGGATGAGCTGTAATGAGAGAATAAGGTAAGAGAGCTGTCAAGATAATCTTTCCTGTTACACTCCATGTAGTTGCAGGGATGGAAGTTGCAAAAATAACACATTTTGCAGTCTTCAGGCTAGACCTCCCCATTAGTGAGAAAGGCTGCACAGCCCCGCTGCTTTTAGGCACTTGCTCTGTGTAATGAGTGCCACCCACCGAGGAGTGAACTGTTCTCCATCCCTCTGCTCTCCGTGGTGAGATCACCCTGTCCAATAGAGACATGCAGCAGGAGGAAGTCAGTGCAAGATCATCCACCTCCTAAGCAAGGCTTGTCCTCAGAGTTCCTCCCCTGGGCAAGCACACTGGGCTGGATCAGCCCTTCGTGGAAATCCTGGGGCAGATTTGGGGTCCTCACAGGGATCTGACGTTCTCTTGCTTGCCACTGTCATTTGGTGGGAAGGTAATAAGAGGTTTCAGTGCATCATTACAAGATCACAGGGTGGCCTTGTAGCCAGGAGGTGCCAAGGGTCAGCAATGCTGGGGGCAGGTCCCACCTCCCCAGAGCTGGACACAAAATCTGGGGCACTTCAGCCAGAGCCAACCACCTCCACCTCCCTTTCCTAGGCACGGAAGCCTTCCTGGAGCTCCCTGCTGTAGGGTGAGGTTGATCATGGCACATGAGAACCTCATTTCTCTCCACGGGTGAGAAGGTGAACTTGTTGATGACAGATTCAACACTCACAAAGTGGAATTGCAGAGTTGGTGCCTGGGGCAGGGGGCATCATCACCAAAACCAGGATGTGTCTCCAGCCTGGTGGGCCTGTGTCTGGGACAGGTTGTTCTGAAGTCTTTTACAGCCAGGAGGAGAAAGCTGCAAGTGGCAGGTCTGGCACCATGCCCCAATCTGAGGTTTTTAGTCTCAGCTGCAATACTGCACCACCAAGGCTGCTGTGGGTCTCCGGGGAAGCTTCCCACCCTGAAGTGGTCATCAGCCAGCTGGGTCTGTCAGGGACATGCTGGAGCAGAACAAAAGTGGGCAAGAGCCAAGGAAGCCTCAGGAAAAGGCGGGGAGAATGTCCAAACCTGACCTGTGATTTCAGGCTGTGTTTATCACAGGTGACACCACTGCCTGGCTTCTCGTGTGTTTCAAGGCAGGATGCAGCTGTGTCCGTGCATTCAGGAGCTCAGCTGGCTCTTGCAGGTAACAGTCTGGCTCCTCACACTCACCTTGCAGCTCAGGACCAGTGAGAACTGCCTTCTGCCACTCCCAGTTCTCCAGGCACTGGTCAGAGCTGTGTGAGCAGCTCTTTTTCTTAAAAACAACACGGTATAGGTTGAAATAAAATGTCAGCTTAATTGTAAATCAAGGGGTTTGTCATTCACAGGCTGCTGCTTGCTAATTATCCTGACACATTGCACAGCAGAGTTGGATGCTTTTCCCTGGGATACTCTGTGCCCAAGAATATCCTCCTGTTGCTGGCAAGTGGGAAACAGCCACGTATTCCTCACAGACCTGAGAACACACAGGTGTCCAGAGGGCTGTGTGGCTTTGTCACCCATACAGGATTTTTCCATGAGATGAGGGGAGGACATCTCCTTACCTGACCAGGACAGTGGTGGACTTTTTTTTGCAAATGCTGAGTTCCCAGCAAGAGACATCCACAAGAGCTTCCACCCTGAGCGGCGGCACGGTCAGCACTGCAGAGGGTGAGGCCAGCTGGGATCCTGAAAAAATACGACTTTATTTCTATCCAGCCACACCAGGCTCAGGCAACTCAAAACCAGGGAGAGCTCCCATCCCTGTGCAAGCTGGGGACTGACCCTGGAGCATGCAAAAGGAAAAGCAACATTAATAAGAGTGAAACCTAAAGACTGTCTGAAAACACATGTGCTGCTGCCAGTAAGGAGGGGAAGTGTTTTGAATTCAGCTGAGGCACTCTCTGGCTCAGGGTGACCTTTAGAGAACCCACATCCCAGTTCGCAGTTTCCAGCGGAGCTGGCAATGCAGCCGGCTCTCCATTCTCATCGTGACTTCTTCTTTTTTTTTTTTTTTTTTTCCCTTTTTCAGTTGAAATATTTATGCAGGTTTTTAGGGGTGTAGCTTTCACCACTCCAACCAAGAGGAAATGGTCATATCACAAAGCAGGTTACAGTATACGGCCCTGGGGATAGCAAGGCCTTTGGTAACACTTCTTCCCATGGCCTTTCTCCTAGGTAACATAAGAGCAGGAAGGTTTATGAAGCTGATCCCATCAGACCCCACGGAGAGACTTAGCCTAAACATCTGAAGGATGAGAGTCACAGAGAACAGGGAGCGGGTTTGTAGCAACAGCTTGAAATAGGAAGGAATATTAGGACAAGAACATAAAGGAAGTCGGAGAAATAACACCATCTCATTTACCACTCAAGCACGCAGTGTTTGTCATATCGAAATAAAAACAGTGGGGAATGATTCCCCAAGGAGACCTCCTTATCTGACTGCATTAAGGCAAGACAGACCCTTGTATTCGTGCAGGCAGTAACAGAGACACTCGTGCAGACACACACACACACAGAGGACTGGCTTGAGGACGGGAAGGGAGGAAGGCAAGAAATCTTTAATCTTCACTTGCAGAGCAATAAGCAAGTGCATCATCACCTTTGTGCTCCCCACAAAACAGACACCACCCATTTCCGCCCATGCTCCACCTGAAAGAGAATGGCTCTGGCAGGGAAGGGCTGCCTCACTGCATGTCCACACAACAGCTTGACATCAGCAGGGAAAGTTCTATGCAGGGTGGTGGCAAGAGAAGTCTAGTGCAGAGCTGGTCCTCAGTTTTCCTGATGTCCTGGGAGAGCCCACAGGGATGCCAGAGGCACCACGAGCCCCATGACACCAGAGCCACTGTGTCCCCTGCTCAGTGAGCCCTGAAGCAGGACCTGCAGCCTCCTGGAGAGGAGCGTTCAGCTGTACCACGGCCTTGGCTCTGAGCATCTTTTCTGCATCCACTGAGGTTTACCCTCCTTTACCACCTGGATACCCACTGATTTACACTAATCCTGTGAGCTTTGTCCAGCCTCCAGCTGGCTCAGCCTAAGGCTTTTCCAAGCTTCTGGCAATCCTCTCCCATCTCACTCCTTTCTGAAAACTGGGGAGAAGAACAAAGTGTTCCCCATAGCTTATAAAAACGTGATCCTAAAAAAAGCCTCTTGGCCAAGGTCATCTGTGTGGAGCATTTAGAGATCAATGCTGAGCCCTGCTGCTGATTTCATCCAGTGCATACACATAACTACCAGCAACCTTGATGCTGCAGTGCTGGAAAGTGATGTTTCAAACACAATCTTTTAAGAAGCAACAGAGACCAAGCAAACAGGTGCCCTGTGAGCCTGACAAAAACTCAAATCCTCTTCAGGGGGAAATTAGCAAGCACTGCTGCTGGCTGGATCCAATTTATTAAGGTCCCAGAGAAAGCAATCATGAAGAAAAGAGATAAACAATCTTCAGAGAGAACAATTGGAGATCAGCTGTGACATAATCAGGAGACCAGTTTCTCAAGGATGGAGAAAGGGAATGCCAGGCCTTTCTCTCATTAATCAGAACTAAAAGCCAGAAATATGCTGTCTATCTCTGCTCTACAGCAGTGCTGCAATTGATTGCTAATTGTTCTCTTTGAAGATTATTTATCTCTTTCCCTCAGGGTCGTTCCTTCCTCCCTTCTCTGTTTCTTCCCATAAAAAAGAATGACCCTAAAGTGTCTTAAAAGGAGAAATTGCAGAATGAGGGAGGCTTTGCAGTGTCATTACGAGCTCCCAAGCAGCTGGATGGGGAAAGAAGCTACCCATTATAGCCACAGTTTTGTCTGTTTAGTGAGAAAGGGCAGATTGTAGCTTTAAGAGAAGCGTCAGAGAGTTGATCGATGAGAAACCAAGCTGGATTTCCTTCTCTCTGGCTCTCAGTGCTCTTGGGTTAGGCACCATGTGATGTATGGAGCAATGTTTGGAGCCTTGAGAGACCTAATCTGGTAATGCTGGTAACTGCAGGGTCCTTCAAAGACCTTCCAAGCCCTCTTTCTGCTCAGCAAATTAAGCACAGTTGAGCCTAAGACGGAAACCGAAGTATCTATCTGTATTTGAGGGTCATCTGATTTTTTACTTAGAGCTTTATCAAATTAAAAAATTCTTATTTTGGCTGAAGTACATTACTAGAGCCAACCTAGCAACCTAGGAACGCCAGCCAGAAAGTTTTGAACCCTTGCTTAAACCCTTTGCCCAGCAAGCACCGGGAATGGGAAGATGCAAGGAATGAGATCACGAATACTGCTTTTGGGAGGTGGTTGGTAGCTGGAAGGGCAAATACCTGCCCATCCGTGTGGTTTCCACACCCTTGGTGCTGCAGGGAGAGTGCATGGGTGACCACGTGTCGCAGTCTGGTCCCCTGTGAGCCACGGAATTGTGTCCACACCCGCATGTCTGTGTGAGACATGGGAGGAGAGGGACTGTGCTGAGGAAGAACGTGGCAAAACCCTCCCTGCCTGCCTGGTGGGAGGGAGAGGAGGGAGCCTCAAGGGGCAGCTGTTCTGCCCTGTCTGGGATGAGGAGGGCTTGGTTCTCCTTGGTTTTCCTGGCACAGCTCGCTTCCAAACACAGGTCTGATGACTACCAAGCTGTTCCCAGCTCGCTGTGCCTGTGATGTGCCCCAACACGCTGTACTAAATGTCTTCTGGCGCCCAGTACACCCAGGCACCATGTCCTGACTATTTATTTGTTTCTGTGTTTTTCTCTGGGCCTGCAGTGGGGCATTTCTGCCCTTGCCTCTGCCAGACAGTGCTTGCTTTTGCCACACAGACTGGGTCTGTGTGGCAGAGCATCCTCGTGCCGCCCTGGCAGGCAGCAGTAGCAAGGGCACCCCTGGTCCTCGCGTGGAGCATAGCCAGTCCCAAGGGGAAGAGGTCTATTTCCCTGTGGAAAGGCTCAGCCTGATGGTTGAAAATGTGCTATGAAACCCTGAAAGCAGTGTTGCAGGGGGGAAATCAGCCTGGCATGCCACCTAACTCTTACTTCCCTACCTAAGCCTCACCTCACTGTGAGTCAGAGGGAGGAAACAGCACCTATCCCTGAGGGACCCCAGTCTGTCACGGGAAGGGAAGAATTCAGCGAAGGGAACGAACACCCATTGTTTTCACCCAGGTTTGTTTGTTTTCCTCTGTCTGTCAAATGGAGATCATCAGTCCCGAAGGGTTGGCAAGACGAGATCTGTTACCGGACGGAGGTGTAGGGGACTAGAAGCAGCTAGGGGAGGGTAAAGGATGATAATTATTATTGCAGAAGAAATTCCCAGCTGTGGAATCAGCATGTCTCATTAGCCTTCAAAAATGAGCAACCCCAAAAGGCAAAACAGGCCTGGAAGAAGCCAACTACAAGGCACAACCTCCCCATCCCACTTGCTCCCAGTTTCACCTTTCCTGCTTCAACATCCACAGGCCAGGGAAGGTTTCCTGGGGTAAAAAAATGGCTCAGCTCTGGATATACACACAACTTGTTGCCATCCCTTTGAAATATCTGTTCTCCTGCTGGGTTGCTAACTGGAGCCTGTAAAGTATCCGTGCTCAGGTTCTCCCTCTCTGTGTAGCTACCCACCAAAGTGCTGGTTTGCAGGATGAGACACTCAAGGAAAGGACCTGGGATCCTTCACTCCAAGCTCAGAGCCCAGCTTGCTCTCTGCAGTTGAAAAAGTATTTTAACTTGATTTCACAACTTGCTGTTTCCTACCAAGGTTTAGAAGAGAAAGCACACTTAACATAGCTCTTCCACTTCAGTTTCTCAACTTGAAATGGTCATTAATTTTCTTTTTACTTACAAAGGACATTGTCCTTCACTTCAGGGGAAAAAAAAAAGAAAAAAATATTTAAAACAAAATGTGTAATGGTAATGAACCGATTTTGATTAAATTCTTGATGGAAAAATTCAACAGGTCCTTGATTAGACTTCTAATGAAAATCAGCGATGCAAAGTAGCCAACAGCACAGAAGTCAGAGCACTCAGGGTAGGCAAGGGGGAATCAGCCTGGCTGAGACTCATTTCATCTCTCCTGCACCAAGAAGTGGTCGTTGGCTGTTGGCCAGTCTTGAGCACTGCTCTTTTCATTTCTTTTCCCACAACCTATAAATACATTTAAAATAAAATTAAGAAACTCGGTTTCATTCCAGTTCAAGAAAAGGAAAAAAAAAAAAAAAAAAAGAAGATGATGAAAAAATAAGCAAAGGGAAAAAAAGGCAGACTTTTAACAAATGTATTTTCCCTGTAAAATAAAACAATTGTTTTCCAGCTTTTCTGATAGAGCAGGTGTCAGGGTACATGTGACTTGGTGAAAAGGCATGTCAGCTTTGTTGCATGTTTGAGGTGTGCAGAAATCTTCCCTATAACATCATCCAAAGTGTTTTGCACCAGCAAATATTTGTCTTCTGCATAGCAGTAAAAGGGATTGTTCTGTAGTTCTCTGTACTGGGGTCATTCGAGTCCTGGTACAACAAATACTGCTTCTAATGAGAGAGAACAGTGCTCGATCTCTGGCTAAAGGCAATAAAAATCCATTTGGCATGGTAAGTCCAGAGAGGGAGGAGGAGAACAAGAACTCAGCAAACAAAAGGAGCCCCAGCAGCACGAGGATCCTGGAGAACCAAGGCAGGTGAGAGCTATCCAAGTGTACAGTGACAGAAGAACCAAAAACCACCCAAAACCCCTACAAGAGCTCCCTTAGCTGGCTCTGGCTCGGGCTGAGTGATCTCGTGGTGCCCACAAGGGAAGCAGAAGGGCAAGTTGTCCTCTGGTGTTTCATTCTCGAAGTGAAGAGCGGCCCCTTCCTCTGAACTGTCCCCACGGAGGTGACTCTGCATGGAGATAAAAGCACCCGGACTGCACACAGACTTCATGCTGGAGGCTCCTTCTGGCTCGCACTCAAACCCTCCTGCTCCAGGGGATCATGGGAGTGATCCCTTAAAATACAAGTGATTCCAGCTGGCAGGACCTTTGCAGGTCCAGGCATTGCGTGCACCCATCAACAGCCCTGCAGCAGCTGGGGGTGTTTGAGAAGTGCCTGGTTGAGGAAGGTTAGTTGTGATCTCCCTGTAAACCCCACCGTGCTGAACAACCAAACAAGCAAAGGACCCCTGTGTGGCCAGGAAGACACAAGAAAAGCTGAAGTCCTGATGGACGCAGCACACCTCCGTGGAGGGGTGAGCTCGGGAGAAGGTGTGGGGAAAACGATATTGAGCCTTTAAAGAGCTTTTCTGGTGCGTGGGAGCACGGGTTGGTGCTGCCTGTTGCAGGACATGCACACACAGCTCAGGTCTGGGGAGCAGAGGCAGCTGCAGGGATAACCCTATTGCAGACAGCACCACACTGCTCCCTCCTCCTGGCTGCTGGCACTGCCAGGCTGCAAACCAGAGCCACGAACCCAGTCCTCTCCCGTGACTACAGAGACAAGAGATGGGCTTTGTCCTGCGACACGAATGCGACACTTACGCTTTTACAGCCGGCAGACCTCCCCTACGTCTGCGAGGGAACAGGGCTGGCCACAGTGTCTGGCAGGCTTCAGACGCCAGTTCACTCCAGTCACACAGGTCCTCCATCAGGCTCTTCCCTGTGGTACCGCGACTGTCTTCCCGGTGATAAATCACCCCGCACAGGGAGCTCAGGTGGAGAAAGGCGATAGAAGCTGCCAAAGGGCAGCACAAGGAGAGAAAAGCCATCCTCCATACAGATGTCCCTTGTACCACAGTTAAAGGGGAAACAACATGCCACATCAAAGAGGGGAAATTAAAAATACAGCAAATATGTCCCTCCACTCTGCAGCTATCACCTGGGAGTTTGCATAAAGTTTATGGCACTCTTTCATTGCTAGAAACAGGCAGTAAAGGAGCCAGACACTTATTTTGCAGCTTGGCTCTGCTCCTTGACCAATAAATGCTGCTGGATCTAAAGCACGATGTGGAGCCAGATCTGCAAACATACTGTGCCTCTGCAGGAGCAGGGCTGAGCACTGCAAGGTGGTCCTGGGGCGCTGATGCTCCAAAGTACCTGGAAGTGCCCAGATGGATGACAACAGAGAGGGAGACAAAATTAATAAATACATCAGTGCAGGCTTGCAGTGATGATGAGGTGTCTGTGCTACTATGGTAGCTGCTTTCTGTGGAGTAGAGAGGACAAAACAGGGCTGTGACGATTTTATACATGAGGATCAGTGGATCACAGGTCTACCACTGCCCCATTTGCTTGTGGAGAAACTGGAGCATGACCAAGAGGTCTCCACATCCACCAACCATCCCCCTTCAGTCCACACAGCCACCCAGTCCCCCAGCTGGGAATAGTCCCCGTGGAGCAGAGTTGAGGGCAATGCAGACCTCCAGAACACAGGGACATTGCAGATTCCATCAGGCTTCTGGCTTTGTTCTGCTCCTGGCACATCATGACCCTTTGCAGCTGCTCTTTGGTGACGATGATGGGACTCTCCTACCCGAGGA
The DNA here is from genome assembly GCA_013400235.1 of Oriolus oriolus. Classification (NCBI taxonomy): domain Eukaryota; kingdom Metazoa; phylum Chordata; class Aves; order Passeriformes; family Corvidae; genus Oriolus; species Oriolus oriolus. Next base: position 3,787 of record VXBT01003452.1, on the reverse strand, counting down.
GACTTCAGAGTGAACAGCAAAACCAGACTGGTGGGACCTGTCCTTGTCCTCTGATGGCAGTGACACAGAAGGTCTCTGGAGGAGCTGGGCACTCTCAGTTCTCCCTGTGTTTGCTCAGGGGTGACATGCCTCCAGCATGGGCAGAGCCAGTCACAGGGCAGACCCTAGGCTGGCCAGAGCCAGGTATCAGGACTCTGAATGACCACAGGTATCTGTTTATTTTCATTTCTCTTCCTGTAGTTACATGAGGGGCCCAGTGCAAGTTTTCCAAGCTCTGAGTACAAAAAAACCACTATCTGTCTCAAAACACTTCACTGTGAGAGAGGCAATACAGCATGCTGTGGGAATACCAGGCAGCTCTGAAACCATCCAGCAGGTCAGGACAAAGGTAAGAAGGCAGCAGGCCCCTTTCAGGGAAGCCAGACCACCTCCTTCAGGAATGCCTTCGAGGAAGACAAGCTCCACAGACAGCTGCGCTCACCTCTGGCACCAGGACCTAGGTGACAGCTTGCCGAAAAGATACAGCGGTGTCCCACAGTGCTGGGGAGCACAGCTGCAGGCAGAAAGGGAAAAAACCCCAAACCAGCACGATCTCCAACCCTCCCTCCACAAGTAAACTGCCCCAGAATAAACTTTGACACCAACCAGGTAAGACTGAAATGTCTTAGCACCCTGCAAGGGACAACTAGGATGAAATAAATTCCTCTAAGTCGTGCAAGGCGTAGCAGGATCGCTTGGTTTTGAAATGCCTCGAAGTTGCATTTCACAGCCTGCCCACTAAATGCCTACAGCCGCAGTTTATCGCACTTGCACAGATCTTCTGGTGTGACTCCAGCTGGATGCTGCACCCTGGGCACCTTCCAGTTCATTAGCTAACATCTGTCTGACATGCTGCTTGTTTTCTCATCCTCTTGCAACAGGGACAAGCCTGCCACGGAAAGCTTTTGATCACTGGGTTGTTTTGGGTGCTGGGCCGCTCTTCTGCTGTGAGTCGCTGGTGAAGGAGGAAGCCTCTCTCCAGCAGAGCTTTTACACACACAGGGACTGTTGGGACACCCATGGTTCTACACACACAGGGGCTAAGCCAGCAGTCCCTGGAGAACAGTGCCTGAGAACTGTGTTTGTCACTCACAGAGCTGTTCCATCAGCTCCAAGATACACCACAAGGCTGCACCCTCAACCATCCACGTGGGCAGGGACCGCTTCAGTCCCACGGACCTTGATGTTCCTGTTGTTGTACTGGGAGTAATGCTCCTCCAAACAGTTTTAGAAAGCCACTCTCATCCTTTCACAGTCATCTGGGTGTCATCTGAATCCTGCCCCAAACTCTCGCGGGGGCTCAGACTCGCAGGAGTCCGATTGCAGGGTGCCAGCTTCCCACAGATGTTGGCACACGTGCTTCCAGCCCTGGTAGAACACATCACCAGGGCATCCCACGCACACCTCTGCCCACGCAGACCAAGCTGGGCTGCATGACAGTCTCCACGACTCATCTCGGAATGGGTGTGGCTCTGGAGCAGAGCTCCTCCTCCCTTCCCTGTGGCCAAAAGCGAGCATTCAGTCTGTGTGCTGCCTGCGTGTTTACATCTGGCAGCACTCCCACCAAGGAGCTGTTTGCAACCAGTACAGGCATTTTGGGTGCCTTGGGTGAGCTGTGCTGCCTGCTCCCTTCTCTTCCTGCTCCCTGCTGGAGGTGCCCTTGCCACACAGCCTCTTGTAGCCTGCTCCAGGACTGTTTCCACACCTACACAGCAGCACGAGGGTTGCATGTGAAGTAACACCAGCATTCTCCTCTTAATCTGACAGCAGGATAACTAGGAAAACAGAAGTCCAGGTGGTAGATTGGCCTGTGGGTGCATGAGAGATAGTGATAGAGATGATACATTCCAGGCTGGTTTGATTTTGAACCAGACCACACAACCCCTACCCCAACCACAGAGGCATGTTCATCTCCTCCAGCTCCACACCCAGCCGGGCTGCACACTCAGTGGTGCCTCAGGAAGCTACAGGAAAGCCACCTCAGTGACCCTTCATCTAACTACAATGACCAGGGCAAGTGCTAGACCTTCTGGGGACCTCCAGGGGCCTGGCATTCTCTGCAGCTCTCCCCTTGTCTGGTCCCCAGCTGGCACCTGTCCTGATTCACACGCCCAGAAATTCACGGTACACTGACAACCCAATGCAAACAGAGAAATCCCAGTATGAAAGGTGGCCCTGAGCACAGCGGGCATCTCCTTGGTGTTGTTTGGAATTACAGAGGCAAACAGTCCTGGGAGCAGCGCTGCCAAGGGCTCCCTGGAAGAGCCCCAAGGTCCAGATAGCCAGCTGGTCTGCTGATGGGGCACAGAAGAGCAGAGATGTGGCTTTCCCCTCCTGTTCTTCTGATTCAATCAACGTGCTTCTGATTTAGCAGGCAGCTGGGTCAGGAGCGTTCGCAGCGGTCTCTGTGTGCCTGGGAAGCCCTCCCATTGGCACGGGACAAGCCCAGGCATCTTCAGCTGCTTTCTGCTTTGAAAAGGAATTCATCCATGGTGGAAGCTGGGAGGCAGACCAAGTACAGACATTTTGGCGTTGAAGTAGCAGGTACTGCATTGTCCTGAGATGCCTTTTTCTCTTCTGAGTTGCTGATGCCAAGCCAGGGGGTTAGAGGGAAGCTCAGACCCGACAATAATTTTCATTGGCTTTCCATATCCCCTCAGTCTGCATATTCGTACACCACACAAGTCCAACTCTGTCAGACCTTCTCACGGCATCAAAACATTTTGCTGCTGTCCAAATTTTCTGTTGTTCCTGATTTTGTTTGTTTGTTTGTCTAATTATCGCTCTGTGGAAAATTTCGAAACGGCAACTGTTCCATCCCTTTTGCGAAAAACGAGCAGACGTGGAAATGTTGGGATTCCCTTTGGAGCAAAAATGTCTTGGTGGCAGAGGTCAGTGCCTTGATTCAGCTGCAGTAGGAGGGTGTCAGGGAGGGAGGTCCTAAAACACAGCTGCACCCTTTGTTGAAGGCTGGGGTGAAACTTTCGGTACCCTGGGCATCTTGTGCCCTTATCCCTAAGGAAACAGCCTGCAACCTGCCAGCAGCTCCCACCTCAGGGCAGCTGGAATGCTGGATCCATGCAGGTCACTTGCAGAACAAGTCTTGTTTCCAGGTTGCTTCTCCAGGGATCTGATTCTCCCCTGTTTCAGGTGAAGCTTTTCCAACATCTGCCCTTTTTGTGTGCTTCTTTTACTCTTGACGACATCACCCCGAGCGTGATGACCTGCTCTAGCAGGGGAGGGAGGTCAGACTAGGTGACCTCCAGAGGTCCCTCCATTCTCTGTGATTCTGTGACCTTCTCTGCTTCCTCAATCCTTTCTGGGTTCTGATATCTCTTCTCTGCTTTCCCATCAGGATTTTCTGCTCTTTCCTTGCCCCAGAGCTTCCTTCATTGCCCTGAAGCTGCTCAAGGCTTTGGGGGGATGAGACAGGTAGGGGAAGGTGTGACCTTTCCTGACAAAGCCTGAGATGTGGAAGCACTGTGCCCTGAGTAGCGCACTGTGATGCTGCTCTGCTGTTCCACCTTGCTCTCCACAGTGCTCTGACCTGCAGCAGAAGAACCAGCAGGGTCCATTCCCACTTGGTGTTAGGATTGGTGCAGGGCAGGATGAGTGCCCAGGTGCTGCTTGCAAACAATAAAATGAGGCCATGGTCAAGGCTCCTTACAGGAGATGGCACCACGACCAAGCATCTCCTCCAGGACACCTCTGCTGCCTTTTTTTTCCTCTAGTGTCTTGGTTTGAAAGA
>VXBT01003441.1:0-12395 GCA_013400235.1 Oriolus oriolus | reverse complement strand
AGCGCAGCTGCCTGACCCGACCCGCGCCACTGATGTTGCAGGCGTCTGTAATTGCAGGAACCCTCATACTTTGATCTTAAAATTTGAAAGTCATAACCATGTGTATTCTTTTTAAAAGTTAGTGGAACAGAAGTCTTTCCTGGTAAAGACCATCACTGGTTGATTTGGAGTGATCTCCCTGTCCCCACCTCCATGGAATCACAGAACCACAGGATGGTTGAGGTAGGTTGTAAGGGACTTCTGAGTGGTCAACCTCCCTGCTCAAGCACGGCAACCTTAAGCAGTTTTCCCAGGATAATGTCTGTATGGGATAGAGATTTCACAGCCTCTCTGTTCAATCTGCATTTACCTGCACAGAGAAAAATGTTTCCTGATGTTCAGAAAGAACCTCCTGTGCACACTGCCTCTTGTCCTGCCACTATGCTTTTTCACAGGAAAGAGCCTGGCTCTGTCTTACTTACATGCTCCATTCAGATCCTTATGCATATTGATAAATCCCCGTGAGCCTTCTCTTCCCCAGTCTGAGCAGTCCCAGCTCTCAGTCCTGCATGTGTTCTGTCTGCAGCTTTATTTTCCTATGTGCCAAAGCTTACTAACATTTTCAGCAGGACAACTTATTTACCAAAAACCACAGATGCAACTGCACAGAAAATATGTTCACAAAAGTATATTAATCAACATAAATAGATTTAATTGCTTTGACTTTCTTTTGAAAAGGTCAGAAAATCTCACTTTGGCATTTATGGAATAAAACATTTCACAGTTTTTCAGATAGAAATTGAGAAGAAATTAATTGTGAATATGAAATTTAAAAAAGGAAACCTCCATGAGATGTTTCCTTATGGGTTGATTAAAGTATCAAGTTTCATCTGAAGAATATTTTTTCACATTTTCATCTGAGCTCCACAAAAATTGATAATTTTAATAATCTTCTTTTATTAAAAATACAGTCATTCATGAAGTTTATATACAGCATCATTATGCACTATGCTTAAGTTTTGGATTACTGCATTTCCAGAACATGTGACTTTGTTAGTCTTTTATACTTCCACCTTGTCAAGAATATAATTGTTTTCTTCGTGCATTTGTTTTCTTCCTTTTGTTCCCTAATTGCCACTGACTGAAGTTGTTCTCTATCTTTCTTTGATGACCTTAATGATCTCTTGCCCATTTTTTTAGTATTTTGCAATGTAAAGTGTATTAATAGGATTAGAAATTTTTCTATCATAATCTTAGTGGCCCTGAGAGATGCTCTGTTTGCTTAATTCCTCTCTGTGTCCCAGTTCCCTCTTTCTTCTTGGCTATGGACGGAAACACTACCTACTGCATTTTTTTTCACTTGGTAATGAAAACACAATTAACTTGCTATTTAGATAATCTATCCATGTTGATACTGAAATACCCATAGATAAGTCCAGCTCTAAAATATCGTTTTCTCACATTTTTATCAGTAAGATTTACCGTTTTTGCCTAAAGAATTTTATCAATGCTAACTATAGCAACTCTGATAGATTTATTTGAACTGACTGACAGTTACCTATGTATTTTTATTCATTATATTTAACAGAAAAGGTCACTCTTTATTGATATTTCTGCTACTGATAGATAAGACTCTAAAAGTCTTCTAGGGCCTCATCAGTCACAGATCAGCAGTTTTGTGAAACTGATTCATGGCCTGTTGCATTCTACAGAGGCACTTAGATTACCGTTGCCAGCAACAGTAATTATTCTGTGTGTGTATATACATATATATGTATATAGATATAGATATATCTGTATATTTATATAATATATATGGGAAATGATTTATGAAACAGATACACTCACTTGACAACTAAATTTTTTATTAAAATGCCATTAGCATCCTCTCTTATTGCAGGGTTAGTAACAAAAACTTTGCAATTTAATTAAATAGTAATGTAATTTTCTGATCAGTTTGCCTTTGTATTTACAGTATTCAGACATTTACAAGCTGCAAATCATTCTCTGACATAGCTGTAGCTAGATATGGCAGGCAGCTAAAGAAATGCACTTAAAATTTGGTAGGTGACTTCTGTGCTCTTTCACAAAATACCCCCTGCAGTTTCAGGGTTATGCAATAGATGTAGTACCATGTTGGTTTTCCTTCTATTTTTCTGCTTTTTACGCCTGTGCTTGATTCTGTCTAAACACAACTGACTCTCACTAAGCAAAAAGTACTGTTGTATGCTGAGGTTAAATCCAACCTTAATCAGCATCTGGTGTTTTAAGACACACATCTTAAGCATAATTGAGAGAAAAACAGATCTTCTCAGTTGTCAAACTTACTTCAGTGTGCTTTAATTAAGTTCCTGCTTTATGATGACTTCTTTCTGTGCCTTTTTGTGCCTTTACTGCAGCTACTACTGAGTAGTTCTGCCTTAAAAACACTAAGATCCTTTAAATTCAGATCCAGAGGACAGCTGAACAGATTTTATTAAATATTTAAATTTCAGAGGGTGGATAAGAGTCTCTTTCCAGCAAATGATTTTCAAAACATTTTACTTTTTTATTTAGTAGAAGATGGTGCTGACTTTGAATAAATTCTAAGTTTAATAACATCTTTATTTATAGTAGGGAATAGAGGAAGGAAAGGATGAGGGACTGTGGCATTGATAACAGCTGTAGCTTAGCTAATGGAATAATTGATTTAAAAACATATTCTTAAAGCAATACCCTGATGCGGTGCCTTGCTTGCTCTGGCTAGCAGAGCCAACCCAGGCACCAGGCAAACCCGCCCGCTCCGGAGGAACAGGTGGAAGCCGATCACAGCGCAGGAGGGCAGGCAAAGTCCCTGTGAGGGTTCGCTGTGCCCACCGATGGTTAGGGTGTTCCGAGGAGGAAAGGAACAAGATAGAGGAGCTTCTCGGGAGCAGGAAAGAGTTTATTGAACTCAAAAGCAGGGTGCAGAGAAGCCGAAAAATGAGGGTGATGTGGGGTTTAATACCCCTATCGCAGAGGCGGGGAGAACTCACAGCAGCCAATCATAAGATTACAAGGTGCCAGTGCAAAGGCACTGTCGTGGTTTGAACCTGAGTTGAGCGACAAAGTTCTGAGCCGATCGCTTCCCGCAATTTTGCATATACAAAAGCAGCACAGAGGCAGGAGATTCAAGGCTTTTTTTCCAGTTTTCACCGGAGGGGAGCCGGGCTGAGCCCTGTCGGGCTGGGTCGGGCCCCTGCTGGGCCCTGCCTGGCCGGGCCGGGCCGGGTCCCCCCTGCATCTTCTCCCCGGTGCCGATGGCTGCGGGAGGACCCTCTTGGAACTGCAGGCAGCTAAGAGACACTCAAACTGCTGCTCTGACCGAAAACCACCCGGAGCGGTTTCTGCTATAAAGCGCTGATCAGCTTTCCTTCCCCCTCCCATGTGGCTCTGAGAAAAAACCTGGCAGGAGCTAATCCCCGAAAAACACCGAACTGGCTACCTGCATAAAGGAAACAAGGCTTTCTCCAACGTAAAAGCCTGAGAAGAAAGATCAGCTCTTCAAACAGCTCTCGAGGCTTCAAGGTCAGAGAGAAACAGAAACTGAGTCACGTGAGTCAGAGCTGAAGATGGACTGAAAAAAAAGAGGGCGGCGGCGTTTTTTCCTCGCAGGTAGCTTAAATTGATTTCTTGTATGCCGTGGTAGAGACTGTAATTTCACAGACTGTTCTATATCTCTCTAAGACGTGGGGGGAAAAGAGAATTCTATGTGCAGCCTGCAAGAGAAGAGATGTGGCCACACCAGGCCACCTGGGTTGTAAAAGACTTTTTAAAAATTCTGTGGAGCTGTTGCTTTTCAGGCTGGAGTTTGCTTATCCTTAAAAGACAATACCCCATGTATNTTAAAACCTGCATCTGACCGAAATTATATGTTGTTGTCCTTTGTGCACGTTAGGTAAAGTGGGAGGTACTGGAGGGAGAAAAAGGGAGTTTTTGCTTTAATTTCTTATTACTTCTTTTTACTTTTAATCCTCTTAGTAATAAACTTCTTTATATTCTCTAGTTTGTGCCTGCTTTCCCTACTTCTAATTCTTATCTCACAAAAAGTTAAAAAATGCGAACAAAACCACTACAGGCAGGGAGAAGGAAGCCCAACCAATGGGAGAAAGGGGAGGCGGAGAGGGTTAACAGGGGCCAATCAGCAACCGAATAATACAGAACTTTCTAGCAAAGAAACCAAATATGGGGAGAAATGGGCAGAGATGGCAGTGGCCAGTGACACCACGCCTAGTGCCCTTGGGATGCAGCAGCATCAAACCAGTGGGTGTTTTGGAGTTCCTGGCTCAACTGACCATTACCATGGTCAGTGCTCACTGCAACAATACCCTTAAAATTAAATGCTTTCAGTGACTGAACAGATTTCACATTTGTGAACACTGAATGATGCATACTAAGCACCACATTGAGAAGTCAGTTACTGTAAGTCCAAGTAACACAACAAGAAATGAGAAGCACACCATGACACAAAGTGTTCTCAGATAAATTGTTGGATGTGTGTATCAAGGAAACATTGAACTCAAGTCTTTCCTGTTAAGTTAGCACTATGATTGCACAGTTCCATTTATGCATCATTTTCTTTGCATCATTTTGTCTACTTTCTAGATGGCAAAGACAGTAAAAGAAAACATGTATGGTTTAAAACCTGCTTCCTCCCTAATCTTTACTTCTTAGGCATTTTGCCCTGTGAATTAGGTTAGCTGACATCCGGTTTGGATTTAGTTTGTTGAAGTAGATGCATTCTGAACCCCAAAATATCTGTCATCAGTTAGCAAACATAGTTTGCACTTGACTTTCAGGAAGTGTTTCTTGCAAGAGGGTTGTCACATCTTTTGTTATATGGCTTGGAAAAGTGTTTATACTCCTCTATGAATTTAAAAAGCACCAAGTTCATTTAAATAATTGTACAGTCATTTAGTTAATGTGTTCTTTTTTAAACTTGCCTAACGATGGTGAATGTAGTTTTGATGGCAAAAGAACCCCTTTTATGTAACAGCATTTTTCTTCTCCCTCCTCCACCCCCACCTTGCAAAATAAATGCAACACAATTATTGTACTGCTGAGAAATTAGCTCATTTGCAAATGCCACCTTGGAACACAAGAAGAAAGGCATTTATTGAAGCACTAATAAAGGCACCGTGTTAGAATAATTTTATGCTGACGGGCCTACAATCGCTCAATATTTTAAGAGCTGTCATCACACCAGCATGAGCTGCATGCAAAAGTACAAATTTATGCTGTGACATCATGGCACTAAAAGTATAACTGGAATAAAATTACAATGCTTCACTCTAGCATTCAGCAGCAAGACAGAGCACTTCAGATGCCCACCCTGGGCTGATCCTTTGCTATGCATCACTGTGCCTTGTATTCTGTTAACACATGAAGTATTATGACACAGATTTCTGAAGAGTTCAATGTGTCCTTCAGGTATTTCCAGAGTGAGCTTTCAGTGGGTACTCAATGACCTGTGTTGTTAATGCACAGTACACTGCACACCAGCAGAAAGCTGGAAGAATATTAAATCAGCAAAAGCCACCATTTTAACTCTTTAGATAAGGCTAATTAAGCAAGCAGTCACTACACAATGTCTGAGGACCTAATACTATCATTTTTTAGTGAGTTAATAAATTCCAGTCATGGCCTGTGGTTAAATGCTAAGCTTTAACAAATGAGCACATCTGCATAAGAACTATGACTTTAAAATTCAACCTTTTGACTTTTACCACATCTTCATTCGTTGTTGTAACTAGGAAAAAAAAAAAGAGATGACAATAGATGTCGGTGAGATATAGGAAAGTGCAATGAATTATGTGTCATGTTTAGACATAATATTCTGCTCGTAATCTAGCATTTTGCACCTAAGCTACAAGCCCTTTCAGCATAATCAGACATGCTTTTCCACCACACTGCAATCAGAGGTGCTGATTCTGATTTTTCTTGGATTACTTTGCACCCCAACCTTTTAGAGTCAATGAGACAAGAACTGCATCTGTGTGATTAAACCTACTTAACCAGATCCTAGTTTTATTAAAATGAGTTGACGAAAAGAAGTAACTCTCTCAAAGGGCTTTCACTTTTGCTGCTGTAAAACTAATGCAAGTGAAATTAAAGTACGGATAGTCTGGGGGAGCTGGTGACCTTCAGAAACAGGAAAACTGTGGGATGCAATTTTTCAACAGCAATTTAGATTGGATTACTCTGGCTGCAGTCATGGTTATTGGTGAAAAAAGTTTCCCATAGCACTTTATATACCTTGTTTAATACACCTAATTTTGTTTTTAATAGGTCTGAAATGAGATTGTCTCTCTTGTTAATTCTCTCATTAATGAAAAACAGATTTATTGCTGAACTTAAAATTGCAATGAGAGAGTCTTGGTAGGGGGCTGGTAGTACCGGGGACTCCTAAACTGAAGGTGTGCTGGTAAGGCTGCACACTAAGGGCTGATCCTCAGGCAAGGCTCTGCCAGACTGTCAGCTCACCCACAAGTCCATGTCACCTGCCCAGGATCTGCCCTGGCTCCCAGCTCTGGTGACTGATCTCAAAGGTAACCCAGTGTGGCAGGGCATACCCCCCCTCTCCCCACCACAGGTGGCCGGTGCAGATAGGAGAGATAACCCAGGCAGGCAGGGCCCAGCAGGTATCATCTCCTGGCACAAAAAGGTCTGCAAGCCTAACCAAGAATCCACACCTTGGTATGGAGAGCAGATGTGGGAAGAGATAAAAGAAAAAACACAGGTGACTGAAAGGCCTGCTCTACGCTATAAAAGTAATACAAATTATCACGAAGGCAGAAATCTCTTACACACTCCCTGGGAACATGGGAGATTACTTCTCTCTGAAGCTTGGACTCAACTTCGTGGTTACTTTTCTGGAAGCTGAGGGAAAGAATTTTGATGTGTGCCCCTTCCACAACTGTATGGTAAGATGCATTGAATCCTAAGCTATACTATTTCTTCTCTAGCTGTAAAATTAATGGTACCTTTAACCCCATGTGTAATACTAATTATCTCCTTTTGTCTTATTCTGGTGTAGTAATAGTGTGTTTTAAGTCTTATGTCTGTTAGTTTTGTGTCTATTAAATAAATCATTCATTCTATAATAGACTGACTCAACCACTATTAAAGAACTTGCAAATGAGAGTGGGTTTTGGGGTGCTGGCCACCTCAGTAAAGCTACTGCCTGCTGCCAGAGGCCTGGGCAAAAGGCAGGGACTTATTTAAACCCCCACACCCATTCATAACACCCAGCTCCTCTTGGAACAAGACCATAGTGCCAGGAGCTTCTTGGCCTATGGAGGGAGAAGGAGGGGAAGAGGGCTGTGCCCACTTTTCCAGCACATCTGGTATTTGACACTGTAAACCCTTCCTCTCATTTTTTATACTTAGACCAGCACTGCTGTAACAAGTCCTTTTACTATTATTTGATGCTATACATACTTTCTTAAATCAGACACAAGCCATGTCTGTGAATTTGTGGCATTTAGTGTGCCTACTCACCAAGAAAATTGCCAAATACTTATTTTTCTAATCAGATTAGTCATAGTGAATTCAAGACTCATGAAAAATCAGCTTTTTATTTATTTATTTGTGATGTAAACTGAATCAAATACAAACAAACAAATAAGGTCCATGAGAAATTTAACAGCCCAATAGGAATGTTTTATTTAATCTGAAATAAAATTGCATTTCTGCGATTTTAATGCTTCTAAAAATAAATCTGACTTTGACAAATGGTTTCAAATTTAAGAAATGAAAATGTTTTGCTTAGAAAATATAATGGTGATCTAAAACATAGTGTCTTCTGGGTTTTTTTTTCGTTTTTTTTCTGAAGCTACTTAAACTCAGACCAAAATCAGACCAAAATTCAATATAAATTCTGTTTGTCTAAAGGATTGATTCAAATTACAGCTAATAGCTCCTACTGAATAAAGAATAACTGGTACATGCAAAAAGGTATATCCAAGAAAACACCTTGGTGTGGTGTGTCCAAGAAGGACATGTGCAGATTTCCCAAAATGACTTTTTTGCCTCCCCATCACCTCCTTCACCAATGGCAGGGGCAGACAATGCACTTTCCCTCTGCCTTGGAAGGTAGAGTCCTCTCAGACTGACATGGGCAATCCTAATCTCTAGAGACATGATCAAGGCCCTCTGCTTATTCCATAAAGACTGGGAGCTGCTCTGTATCTTAGGAAGGGAGAGACAGTAATGATGGGAATCACAAACTCCTTGATCTTCCCCCAAAATGTTTTGCTGTCATCTGTCCCAGGTGTGCAGAACACCCTCGGACACATCTGCTCCACAGCTGCAGCTGCTCCCAGCCCTTTGCAAAGAGCTGTAAGTGAACCTCCAAACGTTGCCAGGAAAGAGGCAGAGAGGAAGGATATCTGATTCACAGCAATGGTTTCTACATTTGATTTTCCTAGAAATGATTTGAAATGAGGAACACATTTGGAAACAAAGTGACTGGAGATGCGTATTTTTAATGGGCTCAGCATGCATGTGATTCTCAGACTAAATATCACCCTCCTGTTTTTGAATGACTTGCTGCTCTCAAATGCATGTATGCTGAAGTCTCTTCTTTGGACAATATCCAGGGGACACAGAAATAGGAAGCTCTCCCAGACTTGGGAAGCTGGCAACCATAATGATTTAGACTTTACAATGTATCCTATTTTATATATTTTTGCTTTATTCTCTTAATCTTATTTTAATCCAAACACATGTTCACAATTTTTGGAATGCATATGCCTGGATATTTACTGCAGAAGGTGAATGAAATCAAGATTATTTTTAAGACAAGGAAAAAGATAAACACTGCACAAGGGAGCAAATTTTTAATACCTTTAGCCTAAATCTTAATCTCTTTAGCCACTCTTTTGTCACCCAGGAATTCTGTAGAAATTAGTAGGAACTAGTACTAGTTCAGTAGCTTTGTGAGCCCTGTAGGTGGGAATTTAGACATTGGTGAAAGGTGTTCCTTCTAGAAGGAGTTGTCTTGAGAGACTGTTTTGTAGCTGTTCCCTCCTTACAATTCCTGCAGTCACAGTTCTGTCTTTCTGTCTCTGCAACACCAATTCTCACATATAGGGAATCTCATAAACTACAGCTTTGCAGCAAGTAGGTCTTGCAGGCATTGAAAAATAAGAGAAGTCATTGTGAAACTGTAAAATATTTTATTTTTCTAAGCTGACTGAACTTCATTTTGTACCTTTATTTTTCATGAAAGCAGTTGGATTGCCACCAAAAAAAAATCCCGTTGAAACAAAATGTTTGCCTTTACTGTGATTCCGTTGCCAGAAGGTTGTTAATTTGAAGGTGGTAGCTCTTCCATCTTTTTTTTTTACAGGAATGAAACATCTATGGTACATGCCCTGAGGCCATACTTTCCAGAAGGGCTCTCTGTAGCAGCAAGGCTCTTGGAAAAGGCCCTATGACTCTACAAATCGGATCTCAGTCAGCACAAAAGGCCTGTGATTTCTGTGAATAATAGCTGCTATAAGATCAGGGAAGCCTGCAATCCTAAAATTTAGCTTCATAATTTCCATTAACTTGAAAAAATTAGATTCATAATTTCCATTAACTTGAAAATTTAAATTAAAATATTAAACTATTTACTTAAAAATGTGATTGACTCAGTGTACTCTTTTGCAAATGACTTTGTATATATATTTTGCCAAAAAGAGCATAATCTGCCCTTCTCTGCTCCATGTTAGAAAGCCTCCATTATAAAACATGGCTCATTTGAAATCTGTCTAGAATCATGCCTTTAAGTGCTTTCTTCCCATTTCTGGTAATGAATACCTCAAATCTGAAGACTTCACCACAGTCTGATCAGAGGAGAAGCGATATTGGACTGGTTGCTCACCAGCATGAAAGAACAAGACTGGTGGTAGCCTCAGCTTCAGTGATTGCACACTGATGTACTCACAACCTCGAGGGAAATGGGCCGGGTGAGGAGTAGAGTGAGAGTGTTAAATTGTAGGAGAGACAACTTCCATTTTTTAAAAGAAATGAGTAGACAGGACACCCTGGGAATCTGCCTCCAGGAACATAGGAAATGAATGGATCTGTGAGCTCTTTAAGGACATTCTTCTTTAAGCATGAGAGCTCTTGATTCCTACATGAGAGAAATCAAGGGAGGAGACCAGCATGGGCCAGTAATGACCTCCTAGACAAATGAAAGTGTAAGAAGGAAATGCACACGCAATGCAGTGGAACCACTGAAATGTATCCTGGAAAGAATATAAGGATGGTGACTGAATATGGGATTTAGGAAATTGTGGTGAGGATCATACAATAATTATAACTATAATTATAATGATAACTATAATAAATAACAGCAGCAAAAATAACAGTAATAATGAGGTTTTGTGGGTGTTTGCTACAGGCCATCCAAGTGGGAGAAGGAAGTGGATGAGGCCTTCGAAAGGCAGCACAAAGCAGCCTCAGAGTCACAGACACTGGTTCTTGTGGGGGACTTTAACTACCCTGACATCTGCTGCAGAACCAGCACTGTGAAACATGAACAGCCCAGGAGGTTCCTGAAAAGCACTGATCACAGCTTCCTGTCATGGACAGTGGAGGATCCCACAAGGAATGTTGTGCTGCTTGGCTTCACACTAACAAACAGGGAAGGCCTTGTGAGGGATGTGAGCGCTGGGGGCAGCCTTGGCTGGGTAGTGATCATGAGACTGTGGAGTTTTGTATTGGGTGAGGAGTGAACAGTGCAGCAAATAAGATTGTAACCATGGACTCAAGGAGAGAGAACTTAAGCCACTTTGGGGAACTTTTTTGTTAGAACCCCATGTGAACAGGCCCCGCAGGGAAGAGGAGTTGACATTCAAGGATCATTTCCTCCAAGCTCAAGAACTGGCATCCCAGTGCAGGCCAGTGAGCAAGAAATCAGGCAAAGGGGCAAGAGATCTCCATGGATGAATAAAGAGCTTCTGCCACGAATCACACATAAGCAGGAAATAGACAAGGAGATGTAAGTGGAGTGAAGCTGCTTGGAATGCATATAGAGAGGTTGTCAAGGTAAGTTGAGACAGTGAAGCCCAAGGCCCATCAGGAATTAGATTTGGCCAAGGGTGTCAAGGACAACAAGAAGGGGCTCTTCAGTAACAAAAGTAAAACTAAGGATAATGTGGGACCATTGCTAAATGGAGGAGGGACACAGGTAACAGAGGAAGCAGAGGAATTACTGAATATCTTCTTTCCATCAGTTTTCACTGAGACGAACAGCCCTTAGGAATCTCTGATCCAGGAGGCCGGAGTAAAGGCATCTTGGAAGGAAGCCTTTCCCTTGGTCAGGGAGGACTGAGTTAGAGAACACCTATGCAATCCTGACATCCACAAGACCGTGGGCCCTGATGGGATACATTTATGAATGCTGAGGGAGCTGACTGCACACAATCATCTTTGAAAGGCTGTGGTGGTTAGGAGTGATGCCTGAGGACTGGAAGGAACTAAATGTCATCCCAGTCTTCAAAAAGGGCATGAAAGAGGACCCAAGGAACTACCAGCCAGTCAGCCTCACTTCAATCCCTGCAAATGGGATGGAGGGCCTCATTCTGGAGGCCATCTCTTCCATCCACATGGAACACAGGAGTAGTCAGCATGGATTCACCCAAGGGGAGTCATGCTTGACCAACCTGAATGCCTTCTATAATGAAATAACAACCTGGATGGATGCGGTAAGAGCAGTGGATATTGTCTACCTTGACTCCAACAAGGCTTCCAATAATGCCTCTCACAAAATCCTCAGAGGCAAACTCAGCAAGTGTTGCCAGGATCAGTGGGCAGTGAGGTGGACAGGGCAGAAAGTTGGACAGGAAGTTCCAAATAGAACTTCTTTACTATGCAGATGACCACATTGGCACAGATTGCCCAGAGAGGTTGTGAAGTCTCCCTGACTGAAGATATTCAAGAACTGTTTGCATACAATCCTACGCCACACACTCTGGGATGACCCTGCTTGAGCAGGGAGGTTGGACTAGATGTCCCTCTGTGGTCTCTTCCAACATGATCCATTCTGTGATTCTGTGAGATCTTCTAGACTGATTCAGCCCCCTGATCGTTACCTACTTCTGTTTGTACAGGTTGGCAACGATGAGGTTGAGGAAAAAAGTCCTCCGGCAATTAGAAAGGACTTCAGGATGACTGGTTGAAGGCACAGGGGCATACTGATCCCATCAGTAGCAGGGAAGAATGCTGAAATGAACAGGAGAACCCACCTGATGAACACGTTGCTTAAAGGCTGGTGACATCAGCAGAATTTTGTCTTTTTTTGACCAAGGGGCCGTTGACATAACACCAGGACTGCTGGGGACAGATGAGGTTCATCTGTCTCAAAGGGGTAAAAGGATTCTTGCCCTTGAGTTGGCAGGGCTGAT
>VXBT01003438.1:3361-26906 GCA_013400235.1 Oriolus oriolus | reverse complement strand
CCCCCAAGGTCCAATTCCTAACGCGTGCAAGAATCGCAGCTTTCCTCTCCTTTTTCCCCTGGAAAATAAATTTCTCTTTATCCCTCAGCGATGTGCATTGCGAACCCTAAAGGTCACGCTCCCAAAGAAAGGAAGGATAACCCGCAATTCGTTATTTTTAAAAGCTCACAGCGGTGGGAGAGGTGGCGTGAGATGAACTGATGGAGAGGAGAGGACGCGTCTCCCTCGTTAGCATTCCCCCCGTTCCCCCGCAGCAACGGGGAACGATAATAACACCTTAATATCTCCCAGCGGGGCTCAAAGGAGCTGAAAAAATAGGATTTAGGGTGTGAGCAGGGAAGGAAAACAAAAAAAAAACCCCACGGCCCACGCTGCAGCTGAAAAGTTGAAGCTGGATTTTGTGTCGTGGCGGTATTGATTGGGATGTTAACAAACCCGGAGCGCGCGGAGCAGAGGGAGGTTGGATCCCAGCCAGCTCCCGCTGCCGGCCCAGGCCTGGAATGATGCCTGCTCTGATACGGCAACAACCACTTCCCCAGCCCAGGTCTGCCCGGGGTTTCTCCTAAAAATGTTAATTAAGGCTTGCACGCTGAGTAAATTACAGGGAATTAGCTCTATTTTGCATATGCAGAATTAAGGTGTGAGGAGAAGCACCTGGATGAGGGTGGCCCAGGGAGTCCACCAAGAACTGAGCTCCATCTTCAGAGTCTGAGCCCTCCGCTGCAGTCTGAGCCTCATCTGGTCTTCTGAGTTCATCATACCCAGGTCATTAATGAAACACAGGAATTCATAGTAATTATTATCGAATCACGGAATCATGGAATATCCTGAGTGGGCAGGGACCCACAGGGATCACTGATCCAACTCCTGGCCCTGCACGGACACCCCAGCAATCCCACTCTGTTTCAACACAAAGGTTAAAGGGTTTGGTCTCCAAAAATGGACCCACTCAGATTGTTCAATCTCTCCCATTTCCAGAAGTTCCCCCTGTGCAGAGGATGCCCGTGGAGTTCTATCCTCATTCCTGCTCTCAGCACTGGCACTAGTGGTACTTTCCTTCAGCTCAATTCAGGTGTTTATAGGTGATATTTTGGGTACAGTTAGAGTCTGCTTTTATTTGTTAAGACTTTTCCCATTACAGCCCAAATCCCAGAGATGCATTTTTCATCTCACCACCCAAACTGTAAATTTCAGCTCTGTGGAGAAAATGTCCCTTCTGAAAAGGGACAAACCACTGTCCATTTATGGGGTGTCCCTGGCTGAGCCCTTCAGCTGCGACCTCCATTTGTTGGGACTGGCAGAAAAAAACAAGGCACCTTTTCCAAAATTCCAGAGACACGCCAACACTTACAGAGAGATAAGTAGAGCACCAGTCTACCATGGCCAAGGAAATAATTATATCCAAGGAAACATCTTCCTTCTTGGGATGGTTGGCTGCAGAGATGCACCAAAGTGCAGGGATTTTCTCCTTTTGGAAGTTAAGGAAGGCATTTCATGGATGAAGAAACCAAGAAGGATTCTGCTGGACTGGGTTTGACACCAGCTCCATGGAGGATGGGCAAGGCTCCCTGCTGACAGCATCCCACCAGAGAGCACAGAAAACCCTGCTTAGACTCTTCTTCATGGCCTAATTTATTAAAAAATAGCAAAATGTGCTTCAGCTCTTTGACACAGTGAAAGAATAAGGCTGACACATCACCCAGGTCTCCCTGCTCATGGTGAGGTGGGATTCACCTCTTCAAACTTCAGGAATGTTGTTGCCCAGTGCCGAAATCTGCTCCAAGGTGTCTCTGAACCAGCAGCAATTTGGGGGCACCAAGGGAAGGCTGAGACTGCATTGACCACAGCTCCCCCACCCCAAAGACAAGGCCTCATGGCCAAGAAAAGAGGCTCTGGAACTGGTTTATTTATTCCAATGATTATTTATTTATTCAAATAATTTATCAGTCCCTGGAAGTGTTCAGAGTCAGGTTGGACAGAGCTCTGAGCAACCTGGTCTAGTGGAAGGTGTCCCTGCCCATGGCAAGGGGTTGGAACAGGATGAGCTTTAAGGCCCCTTCCTGCCCAAACCATTCCATGGTTCATGGCAAGTTGGGTCTGAGCCAGCAGTGCCCTGGCAGCCTGGAGGGACATCCCTGTCCTGGGGGCACCAGGCCCAGCGTCAGCAGCAGGGAGAGGGAGGGGATTGTCTCTGCTCTGCTCTGCACCGGGGCGGCCTCACCTTGAATATTGTGAGCAGTTTTGGGCACTGCAATGTTAAGAATGATCTCAAGCTGTCAGAGACTGTCCAAAAGAGGCTACAGACAAGGCAAAGGGCCTTGAGGTGAAGCCTTATGAGGAGCAGCTGAGGTCATTTGGTTTAGTTCAGCCTAGAGAAGCAGGGACTGAGGTCAGACCTCACCGGGGGCTGCAGCTCCTCCCAGGGAGCAGCTCCAATCCCTGCTCCCTGTGACCAGGGACAGGGCCCAGGGAACGGCTGGAGCTGTGTCAGGGGAGGGTTAGGTTGGATATCAGGAAAAGGTTCTTCCCCCAGAGGGTGATGGGGCACTGAGCAGCTCCCCAGGGAATGGGCACGGTCCTAAGGCTGCCAGGAGTGTTTGGACAACGCTCACAGGGATGCACAGGGTGGGATTGTTGGGGTGTCCTGGGCAGAGCCAGGAGCTGGATAGATGATCCTGGTGGTCCCTTCCAGCTTAGGACAGTCTGTGATCCTGTGACCCCAGGAATTAACTGCAGACCACCTCCCCGTGGCAGGAAACCTTCTCCTGTTGCCGTGGCAGTTCCGGAGGGGAGCTGAGGTCAGGCAGCACAGAGAGCTCTCCTCATTCTCACCCAGAGCCAAGGCACTCCAGCACTGAATTTCTGAAGCTGTAACAAGCCCAGTCCTGGTCCCCAGCTGCTTCTCACGGCCATCAGCAAGTCCTGGAGTGAGAGCATAAATGCACTTGTTCCGCCTCCCTAAGTGCAAGGAAACTGTCTCAACAAAGAGGATGAAATATTTCTCGTGGCTTTCTGTAAGTAAAGGCAGAGAAAGCGAGGCAGACAGCAGCTACTTGAACCACTCCACCCAGAGAGCTGTAGCCTACAAGAGCTTTGTGGGAATGCTGAGACAAGGCTTTTCTGCTGCAGATGAACCTGCTGCTGCTGCTGCTGCTGCTTTGCCATAGCTGTCCAGGTTCCTTTTTCTGCTCTTCCAGCTCTTGGTTTCATAATAAAATAGTGGTCAGATCTGTGAAGGAGGAGTGAGAACAGTCCCCCAGGGCTGCTTGTCCTGCTCTCCATCGTATCCCTGAAATCCGTGTTGCTTCCACAGTGGATTTTTGCATTGCCAGGGCAGTGAGATGCAGGGGACCACCACCACTAACATCAAAAATCAGGAATTGTGCTGTTTGGGCTGCCTTGGAACCTCATTTTAAACAGGTCAATTTAAACATTTTAACAGAGATTTGGGCACGATGGGGTTGTCCTCAACCAAGTGATGTCCACCCCGAAGAACCTCTTCAAAGCCCCCTCCTGCACTTGGAATGGAGGCCAAGAAAATGTCCCCACACTGTCACATCACCTCAAATCACTGCTGGTTTTTTTGTCACTTTGAACGACCAGGATCTGCTCTCATCCTGTGTTTTGTACACGGTCAGCAAGAGCCAATCTCTTTCATAACAGGGCAGGAACACATCCAATTAAACTGGCAAACAACATTACATTTTCCTATTACTTCATATAGAACATCCTTTCTGGTAAAGAGAAGCCCAGAGGTTATAGAAATTTTAGGGATTTCTTTTTCAGACTCTTACACAGCTGAATCTGTGATCTCAGTTTGAATTAGGTGGGACCTGCTGTTGGGGCTGTTTGTTGTTAGATGTCACCAGTGATGGTGTTGCCAGAGAGGCTGGAACATAATAGACTCAAAAGGACCTCAGGTCAAGGGCAATGAAGTTTAAAATACAATCTCTTCTTGCTTGGAGATATTTTTGCACATGTCTATCCTGCACAGAAAATTCAGGAGAATAATGCTTTCAAGTGCAATCTGAATGAAGTCACAGGGAAAAAGGCAATATATTTTGTAATGAATTCGTTTAAACAACTCAGTGATATTGTTGATTTGCTGCTCCCTGGATTGTAATTTATTAGAAATTGCTTCTGATGTTTACAGGATGCATAAAGAGCAGTTTGATGTAAATAAGGTGCTGCTGTATGGTTAAGTGTCCCTTCTGGTGAATTAAATAACTTGGTGAAAAGACTTCTTGCACGTATTTATTCCACTTCCTACTTCAATGTCATCTTGGCTCAGTTAACCAGAGGAGAAAAATCAAGTTGCAGGGGAGCATTTCCCCATTTATGACAAAACCGTATTTTGATATGGCTTGGAGACCCCCAAATCTCCCTGTGTGCTCTGCTGCCCTCCTCACCCCCTTAGCCTGATCATCCCAGGGACAATTTTTAGGGGCAGGATGCCACTGTGTGAGGCAGAAATGGTCCCTCCCCTCCTTCCACCACCGTGCCAGGGCCACAGTGCTGAACCCAGCACACAAAAACTGCTGCCAAACCGGGGAGGGGGGGATGGAGCGCGAAGCCTCCACAACACAGAGCTCAGTACACTGCCCAAGACTCCTCACCTTTTTGGCAGAGGGATTTGCTTCACATGGGGCTTGCTGCCCGTGTAGGAATACACCTGAAAATCCACACACAACCATCTCCAATGGATCAGGCAAATCTTGCATAGCCAGGGCTAATCAGGAGGAGTTGTAGCGCATGGATTCCCTAAAGCACGTGAAAATGAATGTCAGGATGTAACCCCAGAGCCATGACTTTTTCCAGAGTGCCTAAAGGGGGTTATACAGACATAATTTAGCTGGATTCAACAGTCTAATCTGAGATTTACAGGATTGGCAATGATCTCTTCCCTGCTAATCAATTCTTGTGGTGCAAGAAGGAGCTTGGGAATTCTCAGCCTTGGTGTGAAGTGCATCAATTCTTCCCAGCAGGTTTATTCCTCCACCAGTTGCTCGTTGATTGTGATTTCACCATCACAGACAGCCCAGCAGAGCAGATCTGTTCAACTGATTTACAGGCAAACTTTGAATACCAGCACTTAATTCTACTGTTAAGCAGCCCTCCTCTCAATGCAGAAACATCTTGCAAGTCCCCAGCCAGGTTTTATTCCACAGCATCCCACCTTTTCTCCCAGCCACGGTGCCAGCTGGGCCAGTTTGCTCTACAGGGGGATCACCCTCTTCTTGGCACCAAGGCTCAGCACAAGCTGTGAATCCCTCACAGTCTTCAAAACACAGATTTTTTCACTCATTCTCCAGCGCTACCCCAATATTCCAGAAAGTCCTTTAGGAAACATGAAATGACTCCTCCTTCAGGGCAGCATGTGATTAACTTTATCATTGTGCTTTGCTTTTCCTGAAGGATTTGGGCACAAATGGAAGATGAATTTGCTGTGGCTGCTCTTAGAGACACAGAATGATGGAATGGTTTGGGTTGGAAGGGATGTCAAGATTATCTTGTTCCACCTCGTGCCATGGGCAGGGACACTTCCCACTATCCCAGGTCTAACCTGAACTTGGACACTTCCAGGGATGGAGCAGCCATGGCTTCTTCTTCCCACAGCCATGTCCTGTGCCTTGTGGTACTTCTGCCAGTGGGAAGAAGATGGAGCTGCTGGGAAAAAAAGTGTTGGCTAAAATGGGGGTAATGATATAAACTTAAACTAAAAGAGGGGAGATTCAGACTCGAGTGAAGGAAGACATTTTTTATGATGAGGGTGGGGAGGCCCTGGCACAGGTTGTCCAGAGAAGCTGTGGCTGTCCCACCCCTGGAAGTGTCCAAGGCCAGGTTGGGCAGGGCTTGGAGCACCCTGGGATGGTGGGAGGTGTCCCTGCCCATGGCAGGGGTGGGATGAGATGAGTTTTAAGGTCCCTTCACACCCAAACCATTCTGAGCCAGCCCCCCATCTATGATTCTATGAAATCAAAATATCTTCCCTTTCTTCCTCTTCCATGCTCTGTGACCATATGCCGAGTTTGGCAGTCAGAATTCAATCACCAGTGCTGCTTCCTGAAGCAGAAGAGATTCTTAACTTATTCTCCTTCCTGTATCTAGGCAAAGAGCTGCTTGTGTGACAAGCTGAGTTAGAATTAACTCAATCATATTTTCATTTTTTCTGAGCAGAAGCACCATGTTCCTTAGGTTTGATCTTGCAGAACTCTGGCTGCTCTGGCCCTGATCTCCAATCCATGATCAAGATCCATGCATGGTCACTTGTAGCACGCCTGGGGGGTGTTTCCAATGTACATTTAAATTCTGTAAAATACATGCTGTGCTATTGACATGAAGGAGTTTGTTCTAGTGCCAGTGCTGGGTCAAAATATAGAATCAGAATGGTTTGGGTTGGAAGGGACCTTAAATATCATCTCATTCTGACCCTCTGCCATGGGCAGGGCCACCTTCCACTATCCCAGGTTGCTCTGGATGGGGAGGTGCACTTGGACCTTTTCTCTCCAGGTCCTCATCTTCCATCCTGCTAATGGAGCCACATTTAATGGCAAGAGGCATCACTTTTTACAGTTCAAATGCTCTTAGATTTGGCTTTCCTGGATTCTGGTGGGACAGGAGAATAAAGCAGAGAGGAAATTAGAGAGGGAAGAAGCTCATTAGTGGATGGAGCACTCCTGCTCTCCCCTTTCTTCTGAAGCCTGATGAATGCCACAAACAGGAGCAGAAATTCGGGAGTCAGCTCTGGGAGGGCTGTGATTACCTCGCAGTTCTGCTGGGATCCTGCCATCCCACAGCTGAGCTGTGGCCCCATGGAGCACAGACCTGCAAATGAGGCCCCCCCGCCACGCTGGGCTGGCTCAGCTGAGCTCAATGTGCCAGCAGGCAGCAGAGCCAGTTTAATATTTATAACCTGATTTGACTACTTAATATATTCAGCCTATTTTTAAGCTGCCTGACTCTGCACGGAGGGACAGCTCCCATCACATGGAAGGTTCCTGACTCCTGGAGGCACCTGGAGGAGCTTTGCAGGTGATGGTCACACTTGAAGGAGAAGGTTTCCACCCTTGCTTTGGTTTTCCAGCAGTGGGAGAGGGCCGGTGTTGGGTTATGGATTGGGATGCCTGGGAACAGCACGGCCTCTGCCAGGGTGGGACTGGCTGCAACTGCATCGGGAACGTTCACCCAAATTTGCTCTGGTTTATGCTGTCTTGGAAAATGCTTCTGCTGGTGCTTTAGGAAGAAATTCTGGAAGCAGTTCCCAACCACTGGTCAGTTTATTTACATGAAGAAGGATTCAGGTAATGAGAAAACACCACTGTGAGGCCAAATAAGCATCAAATCAACTTTTTAAAGTGCACAAACGTGTTAAAATTCAGGCCCTAGTGAGAGACCAGAAGGTAAATCTATAGCAAGAGGAGCTGAGACCTGTCTTGTTTGGATTATGTGATTAGAAGTTTGAGTATTTTCAGTATCACTAATCTGAAAAAGTAAGCTGTGTCAGCAGAAAATTAGGCAATGTGGGAGGAAAATTCGGTGAGTATTTTGGGGTTTATTTCTGGAAATCAGTTGTTGGCTGAAAAACACTCAGGGAAATTCAAGCCTTTGATGTTTCACTTCTGTTGCACGCAGAGCTGGGAGGAATCCGTGGCTTTTAGGGAGGGAATTTGAAAGGGCCATGACACTTGAATTCTACTGTCTCCAAATAGAGATTTTTTTTTTTTTAAATGAAATTTTGGGGACCTGAGAATTATTCATCATCAAGTGTGTGAAAGAAAAGTGGCTGCTGATGAGGAGCTAAACTTCATGTCTCCACACCAGCCTCACCTAGATGAGATTTGTGCCCACACAGGTGCCTGTGAGTTATTTGAAATGTAAATAAAATATCCCCAACTGCTCACACAGTGAATGTGAGGGTGAGCCCAGTGTGTGACGTGCCCAAACTTGGGGTCAAATCAGATGTGGGCCCAAGTCTCCTGGCTTTCTGTCTCATCACTCATCCCATAGCAGGCAGGAAAAGGTGAGATTTGGAGGTTTCTTTTCAAGGGAGAACTCATCCCATTTCCACCTCCATGCACTGATGTGACTGGGCCGAAGTCAGGCCCCCTCCAATTCTGGGGGAAAGCTGATGCAATGGGAATTGGGATAATCCAGAAACTGGGGTCTAACCCTAAAAGTACTAATAGGCCAGGATGGGTTTTGAGACCAGCAATCCTGATTGCTGTTTATCCTCAATTCTTTCCCATCTCAGTATCACTAAACCAGCCTCAAAATGACTGTGCAGAATCCAGTGCTTCCCTGGTCGCCCCAGTGGTGCAGACGTCTCTCAGGACAAACCCTGTGAGTGACTGTGCTGAGCTAAAGAAGAGCCAGGGGATTTAGCCTTTATTTCAGGAATTGTATTCCAATGCATCATTCCCAAAAGAGCCGGAGCCGCCGAGGGGCTGGCGACTTCCTCAGCAACCCAGGTGAAGCTCTGGGCAGGGCCTGGAGGGTGGTTCAGCCAAACTTTTAGAATAGAAATCTCTGTAATAGGATTAAGGGGTGCCAGCCAACGGGGGAAAGGTTTGGAGAGATTAGGGGAGGCGTTGGGAGGAAGGATTAGCGGGAGATACAACAAAAACGGAGGCCAGGAGGGTGCACTCAGCGCTAAGGACAAGCGGTGCCACGTGCCGCACACACTCAGGGTTAGCCACCCACTCCTAGGGCAGCCTGGATTGGCTTCCCCCTGCCAGAAGGCAGGGTTAGACAGGATATTGGGAAGGAATTGTTGGCTGTGAGGGTGGTGAAGCCCTGGCACAGGTTGCCCAGAGAGGTGGTAGATGCTCCATCCCTGGAAGTGTCCAAGGCCAGGTTGGACACGGCTTGGAGCAACCTGGGATAGTGGAAGGTGTCCCTGCCCATGGCAGGGGGACTGGGGACCTTTAAAGGTCCCTTTCAACCCAAACTCTTCTGTGATTCTCCAATGCACTTTCCATGTCACTGCAGGCTCTGTATGGTTATAAAACAGAATCATGGAATGGTTTGGGTGGGAAGGGACCTTAAAGCCCATCTCATCCCATCCTCTGCCATGGGCAGGGACACCTTCCACTATCCCAGCTTGCTCCAAGATCCATCCAGCCTGACCTTGGACACTTCTGTGGATCCAGGGGCAGCCACAGCTTCTCTGGGCAACCTGTGCCAGGGCCTCACCACCCTCATAGGGAAGAATTCCTTCCCAATATCCCATCTAACCCTGCCCTCTGGCAGTGGGAAGTTATTCCCCCTTGTCCTGCCTTAAACTTCAGACATATTCCAAATATCAATACAGCAAATCAGAAGAGAACAGAAGTGGACCATGTTCACATTTCTTTACGACCTTAAAAACTTTCTTAAAGGTCTGCAATGGATTTTTTTTTTTTCTGGTATAGACCCACTCCTTTGGAACCTTCTCTTGGTATGAACTTCTGCTGATACAATCTAACATCTGAAATAAATCTGCACTTGAGGTAACTCTTTCGATCCCAATCTTATAAAACTCATAGTACCATCTCCGCCTGGAACAATTGTGTTGTTTTATTCCACCTCTGGCTGAAGCAGAGGATCTTACTGACCTTTTTGATCGGGCTGAAAACTTATTTCCCATCTTCCTGATGCTCCTGTTGTGAGCCTTGAAGTTGGTTCTGACACTTCACTCTTCTCTCATGAAAAAAACAGGCTACAAGATCTTCCTGAACAGCCTCTTCATATTAAAAAAATACATTCCTTCGCTAAATTCCCTTGAAACACGGCAGGTAAAGTACTTTCACCTGTTTACTCAAGTGTGTATCACATTATCTGCACCAACATTAACGTACCACTTACACGAGCGGAACCTGGATCCACCCCGCTCCTGGAATGTGCTGTGACAACTTCCTCCTCCAAGGGATAGAGGAGCCAAGGAGGAGAGGTGCCGTGCTGGGCCTGTTCCCATCAAAAAGGAGGGGCTGGTGAAGCTCAAGGGCAGCCTGGGCTGCTGAGGACCATGGAATGGTGGAGTTGGAGACCCTCGGGGCAGCGAGGAGGGTGTGGAGCAAGCGCCTGACCCTGGGCTGCAGGAGAGCAAATTTCAGCCTCTTCAGGGGTCTGCTTGGTTCAGTCCCATGGGATAACGCCCAGGAGGGAAGAGGGGCCCAGGAAGGCTGGTTGATATTCCAGGATTGACTCCTCCAAGCTCTGTTTCCTTTGTTTTCTGCCTCAGGCCATTATTTACAAATCGGATGCAAGAGCCAAACTTCACGTCCTTGAGGACCAGTGTTCATCTTACAGCAGGGTCTGTTAGAAATAGGGAATTTAAAGTGTTTTGGAGCCCAGAAATCATCAGTATGACTCTGGAATGGTTTTGGCCTGGGATAAGTCGTGCCGAGCTAAGGGGCTCTGAAGATGTCCCTGCCCATGTCAGGGGGGTTGGATTAGATACCTTTACAGCCCCTTCCACCCCAAACCATTCTGTGATTTGACGATTCTGTGGAATAGTCTCCAAACCCAGATTAGGGACAGACCCTGGCACTGCTCATTTTACCAGGACAAATATCCTGGAATCCCAGCCTGTTCTGAACCTTCTTCCAGTGCTATTGGGTATTTATTGCATCATGGGCTTTGTCTGCATTTCCTAAAGCTGGGCAGTGAGAAAGTTGCAGTCAGAGTCTTGGAATTTAATTTAGTGGCTGCCTGGTTGTCGGGCAGTTCTTCTGCCCATCGTGTGCCAGACATAATCATATTCCATCAGAGGCAGAATCAGCCAGCGTGTCCTTCATTGCTAAGTGCAGCACAGGCCCATTGGCTTTCCTCGGGTTTGGGTTTGTTGTTTTGCTGTTTTTTTGATTTTTTTCCATGACACACGTAAATATTGGTTATCGGGACTCTTGTCTGTGGACTTTGGAGTGCTCAGTTATGATGGTAAAAGAGGACAGCAAAAGAAACGGCAAAAATGCCAAGACGGAAAGGCCAAGCAGTGGTTTAGGCGAGATAAAATAACAGACAAGCTCAGCCTTGTGGTTGCCATGTTGTTAATAATAAATATTGTGCCAGGACCGGGAGAGGGAGAGAGGGGATGGAGAGGATGGAGAGGGGATGATGCTGGAATTGAGTCTGGAGCAGAAACAAAGAGATTTTGTGTCTGTCCATGTGCACGATCTGCACTTTGCCTGCAATCCTGAGATAAGATCACCTTCAGGGGATGTGGCAGCCTGGGAAGAAGGGGGACAGTCACCTCCTCTGGCTCTGCTGGTTCTTCCATAGCCAGGCTCCCTGCTCAGTTCCCATCAGCATGAGGCAGTGTTGAATTCACATCTCTCTGCACCTATTTCTGCTGAAAAACCCAGAGAAACCCCAAGCAGCCACAAAGTGAAGTTATCTGGACTAAGGTGATTTTCCAAACCTGCATGGAGAGCTTGAAGCACGTGGAAAACCCACATATTTAGGCCATTTCCGCTTTTATTACGGAGCTGTAAGTCCAAACAGATAAAACAGAAGGATTAAAAGGAACCACCACAGAACCAGATACACTCAACGCAAATGCCTTTGAGAGAAGGTCATCTAAAATAACAATTAATTCATGGACATCCCTACCACAGCTTAAATTTATTAATAACCACTGAAATGATGAAGTGACAACGAACAGCAGCATTTAAGCCGTGACTATTCGTGAGCTGCTGCTGGGGAACCTGTCCCAGGTGAGGGGGAAGAGCTAATTCAGGTTTTGACCAAAAAATCATTATTCTGCGGATGCAAACAGCGTTATTCTGTCAGGTCACTGATGTCAGCACCACAACACCACGTGGAGATGCTCCCAGCTGGAGGACTGCTGGGAAGTTTGTGGAAGATGCCCAGATTCCTTGGAGAAGCTCAGCTGCGGTCCCTTGGCAGCCGCCTGCGCCTGCCAGCGGTCCTCAGTTGACATTATCTCCTGGCTTCACCTCCCAATGCTTCCCTGTCCTCTTTTGCTCCCTGTTGGAAGCCCTTTCCCTCTGGCAGACTGATGGTGTTCTGGGGGTGTCCCCAGTGGCCGTGCTGCCATCTGTCCCCCTCCTGCCAGCACAATCCAGAGGCAGGGATGGGCTCCCTGAGTGCTTCCAGGGGTCAGGTTTTCTCTCCTATCACTGCTGAGTGGAGCAAATATCTCTTGGTGGGATGCAGGCACCTCAAAACTCTGCTCAAGAATGGGATAGACAGTGCCCTGCCCAGTGAAGACACAGTGAGGCTGCCCCTTAGCTGTAGGGTTTGCTCCAATCTGTCACAAAAATAACTTATTCCATGGCAAGCCGGTCCCGGGAGGGAGCAGAAGTCCTGGTTGCTCTTCTGGCTTCATCTTTTATCCATCCCTGTGGCTTTTCCCTCCCCTGCCTGCTGCTAATCAGCATTCCTTGCAAAGAGCAGCTGCTAATCTGCAGCAGGAGTTGCTGAGTGCGGGGTGTGGGGAGGTGGTCGCGTGGTGAAGGGACACCCTTCCAGCAGCTCCTGCTGCAGCAGCACCAAAACACCCCTTTCCCAAAACCACCGCGGCTAAAAAGGATCCAGCCTCGTGCACCCGCAAAAGAAAAGCAGATTTGTAGCACTTGCATTTTATTGAGGGAAAAAAAAATGTTTGTCTTTGCGCGCGTGTGTGTTTGTGTGCGCGCTCGTGTGTGTATATAAATACATATATATATTTTCCCCTCTGAAACAACTCACTTCCCTTTGGGAATAAAGGGGATCTTTAAAAATGCAAAAATTCCTTCCAGACAGTTTGTCATGTCTTACTAGAAACAGCCGACCCTATTAGCAATTTAAATGATGTCTCCCATTAGCATAATTTTTAATGAAGCAGAGCACGTGTTTCACATTTGTGTTTCCGATGTGGTGGGGAGGAGACACTCGGACACTCAATGGGCATCAGGAGAAATTGGATCTGAGAAGATTCAAGGATGGGGCACGTGGGATTCCCGGCCAGGACTTTATTTGGGATGGTTCTCTGCAAGGGAGGTTGCCTTAAAGTAATTTTCATAAAATCCCAGAATGGTTTGGGGTGGAAGGGACTTTAAAGCTCATCCCTTTCCACCCCCTGCCATGGGCAGGGACACCTTCCACTAGTCCAGGTTGCTCCAAGCCCTGTCCAGCCTGGCCTGGGACACTTCCAGGGATCCAGGGGCAGCCACAGCTTCTCTGGGCAACCTGTTCCACCACCCACATAGTGAAGAATTTCTTCCTAATTTCTAATTTGTTCCCAAAATTCTATATATCCTTCAATGGAAAACCTTCACTGACAAAAAAGACAGTGGGAATAAACCACCATTCCAGGGGAATATTTTTAGTATTCAGAAATATTTTTAGTATTCAGAAAAGGTTGCAAAGTGCCACTGTTGGATGTGCACAGAGAAACTGTGGGTTTCATTTATCCTTTCTTCCCCTCCAAGAAAATGTTGGGAATGGCGGGACTTTTCTTCCCCGTTGTCATTCATAAAGTCTTGGGAAGCTTTTAATCATAATCCAGAATCTTCTTCAGGCTGTGGCCCTGTAAGCCAGGCTATGGCTCCCACCTGGAAGTCCAAAAGGCTTTAGCAAAACTGGAGTGACTGATGGCAATAAGTGCTAAATAAAATCACTTTGCCACCCCAGATGTGTTACTATTATTCCAAATTTTTATTTGCTTTGCAGTACCCCCGTGGCAGAGTGCAGGAAAGGAATGCCAAAGGGTTTTCAACTTGATCAAACATCAGGTACAACAGGACTGGGGTTGGTTTTCATTGCTGAAAATTTCCATGGTTTCCCTAAAATGAAACAACAACTGAAATTTTTTCTGTCCTTTTCCCTGTTTTCCCCTTGTTTTTCCCACTTTTCCCTGCCTTGCATTACGCCAGGTCCTTGTGCACGAGCCATTTGCGACGTTAGAAGGGAAATTGTGCGTGGGTGTGAAATCTTGTGTGCACACATGTTCCACATTTTGTTTGCTTAAAAGCCCGTGCAAAGCTTCTATTTTTTTTTTTTTCCTTTTTTTTCCCCCTCCTTTTCCTAATGGGAAAACACTCCTGGGAACTGCAGTTGCACATGCAATAACACACGACACAAACCAGTAACTGATCCTGATGGGGAGGACAGGGACGCCCTCGTGCCGGGCCACCCTTTGGGACAGCAGGAGGTCACTTGGACCAACCTTTCCCTGCCGTCGGCCTCCCCTCCTCGGTCTGCCACGACAGGGAAACATCCTCATTAGGATAACAGGCAGATTTCCAGGATCCACTTCTGATTCCCTCGCCCTGGAACAGTCCCAAATATCACAGATGTTTTGACGGCTCTCCCAGAGGGCGGCAGCAGCTCGTCCTCCTCCACTTTCGGCACGTCGAGCCCTGGCATGCGGCGAGCAGCTGATGCCCTGCTCCGTGTCAGGGACGGCAGCTCCCCCCGTGCTCCCAGGGAACCCAGAACCCCCAGAGCGAGGTCCCCCCAGTGGGGTTGTGCCCAACTGGGATTTTCAAAGCCATTTGGCATTCTGGAGCTGCAGTCTCCATGCTGTGCATGCTGCAGGAGCTTTTGGGGGAAAACATGGCTTTTTAGGGCATCCTGCAAGCAAGTGCTGCTTCTGGAGAAGGACCTTGCTTCAAGAAAGTGGCAGAGGACACAAGAAGGAGGGATGAATGCTAATTATTGCTTTCCACAGGCTTGAATAGGAAGCAAAGCACTGAATCCTGGTTAGGTCAGTTTGACCATTAGGGAAAAAGCAGGGAATAAACTTTCAGCACTAAGATTCTTTTCCACATCAGGGGGACCTTCCTCAGCCTTCCTCAGCCCCAAGCAAACACAACCCTGACTTCCATGCTGGGTCCCATCCTGATGGCTACAGGATGGGGACAGTGAGCCCAAAGAGATGAAACCGTGTCTTGATTTGTTGGGTAAGCTCAGGAAATTATTTCCCTTCCACCTTCCCTCCTATCCTCCCCACCTGCCTCAGGAGAGGCTGGGAAGTTTATTTCACTCAGGATTTCAAAGTGCTTGGGAAAGTTCAAGTGAAAGACAGCATGGAGCTGTTGTTGCTGCTGATGTTTTCTTTTTCTCTGCCAGTCAGTTAAGGGGGAAATCCTGACAATCAGAAGTTATTCATTGCCCTGTGTAACAGCCTCTTGTAGGATATACCTTCCTTGGGAAGGAAACAAGAGCTCCCCGTCTATGGGAAGAGTGGAAATATCAGACAATAAAATCTCTGTACGTGTCTGACCTGGCCCATCTCCCACCTGGCGTCTTCAAACCTGGCAACAAACCAAAGTTCAAGACAAAATTAACAGATAAGTGGGAGAATAACCACCCTTGGTGCCATCAAGGCCAGGGTGGATGGGGCTTGGAGCAACCTGGGATAGTGAAAGGTCCCCCTGCCCATGACAGGGGGTGGAATGGGATGAGCTTTAGGGTCCATTCCCACCCAAACCATTCTGGGATTCTGTAGTTAGTGCTGAAACCTTGTACCTTGCTGGGCCTTTACTGAAAGCCCTTCACAAATATTAATCAAAGAAAGTGCATTGAAGTCTCCTGTGTTCCAGGCCCCAGGACAAGCCATCCCTCGGGCAGTCACTGGAGCAGTACCTGGGAGGTGTCATCCGTGGCTTTCAGGTTGTTCTTGCACCTACACTCTCGAAATTCCCAGACCTCGAGCTGGTCCTGCATCTGTGGACTGAGCAAGTGCCTCAGAGGGTGATCTGTGATACATCATGGCAGGCACGTGGTGGGATTCCTGGGGCTGTCCTCCTCTGTAGGAGTTGGACTTTGATGATCCTTGTGGGTTCCTTCCAACACAGAATATTCTGACTCTGCAATTCTACGATTCCATGATCATGGACACAAAGATTCACTGCTGCCCCAGGGGTAAAATGCGTCTCTTCTCCACACAGCCTTTTCCTTTGGAAGAAAGCCTGTGGCCTCTTATGGTGAGGAGGTATCCATGAATAGCCATGAGATGGGATCTCACATGCTCATGATGAAGAGCCCCTTCTTTAGAGCACCAAACTCAGTTTCTCAAAGATAAATTCCAGGACAGACCATAATTATTCAAGATAGAGCTTGGCAGAGCTCAGCAGTTAATTCTGTTCAGGAGGACAGGTGTGCAGGCACCGTGAATGGTCACCCATGGTCACAAACCAAGCTTGAGGCCTCCCCTGGAGGCTGCTGGCATCAGCAGCACTGACCCACCCAGGGCTACTCAAGCACAGGAGGAAAAGCTACCTGCAACATTCCATGTCAGCCAGAGGCAGCAGATCCCAACGTTGTGCAGCCAGTTCTTGTGGGATTGTCATAGGATAGGGAATGTCCGTCCAATGCAGACCAACAAAATGACAGAACTCTCTCTTCCTTCTCAGAAGTTGTCCTGAAAGGATGTGGATCCAGCCAACACAGCATTCTCCATCCATACTCATAGATATTAAGGAATTTAAGAAGTGTATTCTCTCCAAAAGGGATCTTTGAACTGGAAAATATCTTTGATATTCTTAGTCCTACCTCTGTAACAGTTCCTATCAAAACCCATGATATGAGTCTTCCTTTCCCCCCCACCCCAAGAGAGACCAAATCAAGTCCATCATAAAATTTCATTTATTTTATTGTCCTCATTTGATCTGCCAGGTGGAGGTCAATAGGAAATACTCTGTTTTCCTTTGGATTTTAATTTAGGATTATCTGAGTTATTTTAGCTGATTGAAGCTGACCCCTGCGTGAATGTTTCAGAGAAAGGAGCAAGGCATCTATTAGTGGGTGAGTATGAAATTCCTTTATTGTCAGAAATGCTTCCATAAACATTTTAATCAGGGTTGCTTTTGCAGCTGAATGATTACTTAGGTGGGCGCTACAACTACCATGAGTGGTGCAAGGATGTATTTGTCCTACTGTCAGGATTCCCTGGAACACTCCACTTTCTCCAAGTTGTTCCTGCTGTCATCTGGAACACAAACTGATGGTAATTGGCCTTTTAATAACACCAGCACATTGTCCAGCATGACCAAGTGCCAGGACTGATTTGGGCTTTACTGTCATGCAGCCTTCCAGAAAATTAATTGCTATCTCTGGTAGTGATAACCCAGAGTCTTTAACATTAGAAATTCCTCCTGGTTTAAATAGTAAACTTATTGGAGGAGTGGTTGCCTTTTGCTCTTTTTTTTGTTTAAACAAGATTTAATTTGCTCTAAGGAAGATTGATGTGAGTTTAACTCCAGAGGCTGAAACTTGGGTTTTGATATGAGTTTTCTGTTCATCCATCCATCCATCCATCCATCCATCCATCCATCCATCCATCCATCCATCCTTCCAGCTACAACTGACAAGTCTCCCAGTGATGGGAGGACTACAGGGAGCAAACAGAAAGATTCGCTCCAGCTCCTGCCGTTTTTTGGCCAAAGCAAATCCCATGCAATTTCAGAGGAGCTCCCACCCAGCACGCACCTCCCGCCTGTAGGTTTTGCACTGGATAGTTTGTTAAATGCACATAAAATGCTTTTTCAGATGTTCTGCGGAGTAAATGGTTTTTTTCTGCTCATTTGTCACTGGGCTAATGTTGGGAAGCAGCAGAACGGGCCATTGGCAATTGCAATGCTGAGCAGCCAAGCAGAGGCGTGTTCCAGGCCTGCGGATTGGCAGCTGACACTTGAGGTGTGGCCCTTAAATTATTAAATTGATCAGTCTTTGGAGTTTTAAAATCTTTCTTACAGTGTGGTATTTATGGGTGCTCTGCTGGGATGGCTTGTCTTTGTGGGATCTTAAATTTTGAGCCAAGCCAAAGTGCCATGTTCATAAAGTCTTCTGAAAGAATCTTTGTAATCACAGAAGGTTTGGTTCAGAAGGGATCTTAAAGCTCATCTTGTTCCCTCTCCTGCCATGGGCAGGGATGTCACTCACTAGATCAGGTTGCTCAGGGCCCCATCCAATAAATCCAATAAATCAACCAATTTTGTTACAAATTCCTTTTGTTCGCGTCTCTTGTCCAGCCACAAAGAGGGAGAGACTGGATCAGGACCTTTCCATTGTGGATCCAGACCTTGAAACTTCCAAGCTAAAGATTCAAACTCTGACCCAAGTTGACAGGAATCAAACTTCTTGCTGAGAAATTCCAATGGAACAAAATGTGAGGGGAAAAAGAAAAAGATATGGTGAAGAAGCAATTTCTTCACGATAAGTGCCCGCAGCACCAGACAGCCGAGGGAAAAAACGCTGTGCCAATAACCCACTTCCTGAAAGACTTTCCTAACTTTAAATGAATCCCAGCCTGGCATTTTCATGGGATACAGCGTGCTGGTGTCTCTCCTTGGATGATGCAGGCTCACATTGACTTAGAGCTGGCAGGGAGCCTCCATGGTGGTGGTGCTCCAGAACATGTTTTGGCCCATTCCTTGCCACGAGAGGATCACAGGTCTTCAAGCTGGATCTGCATTTACTTTTCTTGGTGATTCAGTATCATAATGCCCTTAATGCCCTTAAAAGGACCTCCCTGCATTCTCTACACTTCCAACCCTCATGTTTTGGAAGCTCCTCAAGCTTTTTAAGAACCACAGTTACATTTCATCTCCTGCCTCAGCAAAGGGAAGTTATTTCACTTTATTTCTCTCATTTCACTCCGCTGTGGCCCAGGGAGAGGAAATTCACTGGGATCTTACAAGACTGCCCTGGCAGTGGTTTGGAGAAGCCATGGGAGGATTCAGCAGCCCCATCTGAGGCTGTTCGCAGAGGGGATAGTGCTGATTGTCCTGTGCAAATTGCTTGGCAGGAGCACTGCTTCTCCCCCACAAGGATGGTGGGAAGTGCATCATCTTCCTCTCCGCAGAGTTGCCGTGAAATTAATGTGGCCATATGGAAGTAGGCTGCAGATCTTGACTGTCTAACACACTCCAGTTTCCAAAATCATGCTCCCGACACAACGCACCCATAGGCTGCTCCAAACCCAAGCCTCATGGCAAAACGACAATTTTGCTCCTCTGCATCAGCCAAGGTACTCTTAGGTGTGAAAGCTAAAGGTCTCGAGCAATTTATAACTGCTAATGTTCTGGCCCTGAAATAATCGTGGAAGACATTTTATTTTCTGTTTATTCCTCCTGCCTTGAAGAGAATCAACTTCTGAGCTCACACCATGTGACGGTGGCGGTGGCGCATGAGTTTTCTGTGCCAGGAGAGAGTATCCAGGCAACTAGACCAGATATCAAAATCTTGTCAGATTTTTCCCACCCTGTATTTTGTCTGTCTTATGGCCCTTATTACCACTGAATTCAGGACCCGTTGATCTCTAATGAATTCATCTCGCAGCTGCCTTTTGCAGACAGAGGAATGTTTCTGTTCTGCAGATGGAGATGGGAGACATGGAGAACCCTGTAGGAAAGTCGGGTGAAGTAGGGATTGAAGTGGGATATCCCAGGTCATCAACCAGTACCAGGATCCCTTGTTTAAAGGTGGGGACAGTTCTGAGTGGGAGCAAAAAAAGGAAAGCTAAAGTCCAAGCTAAAAAAGGAAGATTAACAAGGTTAATTTAATTGCAGGAGAATTTGGGCTGGAAGGGCCTTTACGAGGTCTTTGGTCAAATCTCCCCTTCCAAGAAGGGTCAGACCTGGGTTTAGACCAGGTTGCTCATCCAGTTGGGTCTTAAAAACACCCAAGGACTTAGACTGCACAACTGCATCCATCCCTGGAAGTATTCAAAAGTAATTTGGATGTGGCACTTCAGTACATGCTTTAGGTGGGCTTGGCAGTGCTGGGTTAACAGTTGGGATGATCTTGAAGGGCTTTTCCAACCAAAATGATTCTGCGATTCTGCTCTGAAGACCTCTGGAAGAAGATCCTTAGACCATCCACAACTTCTCTGCACTTGTCACCCATCCCTGGGCAGGAAAACCAGATCAATTCACCTGTCATTGTAATTCCTCCCCTGTAAGTGAGACACAAAAGCCGAATCCTACAGCGTTAACTTTTAATGCTGATCCTTTTTGTTCCTGCTTTTTGTTCGGCACTTCACTGTCAAGAGGAGAAATTGAGGGAGACAGGCGTCATTTCTTGTATGACCAAACAGCAACATCAGCCACAGAATACCTGACTTTTTTTTCCCCCTAGTAGTTAGGAATGTGGAAGTCAGTCACGGACATTGTTGTGGCAGAACGGTGGCTGGATACTGAATTAGACTTAAACTAAGTGTGGAATTTCAAAACCCGAGAATTATTCGTTGTGTTGCAGAGATTCACCACCCTACTCGGGAAAGAATAAAGTTTCTTCTATCTTAAGTTAAAAAAAGTGATGGTGATGGCCCAGCAATTTCAAAATTATTTGGGGTGGGGTCAGGCAAATCATACACATTTTTAATTACTTGTCATTTTAGTTTAATGTCCTCAGGTTTTATTTCTTCAGCAGTTCCAAAATCATTTGTTTCAAAGCCTATGTCCTAATTAAAAAGCCCAGTGCCCTGAAATAAGAGATGGCACCCATGAATGTCCTAAATAAAGAAAAAGAAATAAATAAAGGGCCTGTTAAATTTTCTCCATAATGTCCATGAATGACAAAGCATCCCCCTCTTCCT
Organism: Oriolus oriolus; assembly: GCA_013400235.1. Taxonomy (NCBI): domain Eukaryota; kingdom Metazoa; phylum Chordata; class Aves; order Passeriformes; family Corvidae; genus Oriolus; species Oriolus oriolus. Next base: position 6,382 of record VXBT01003438.1, on the reverse strand, counting down.
TTTTGACCTATGGATATCATTAATATGGACAGTTCCAGCACAATGAACTGGAAAGAACGGTAATATTTTTAATTTCCTCTCTTGGGGAAAAATAGATGCTTTTCCACAGTAATGTTCACATGAGTGATACACTGACTCCTGGCCTTTACCTTGGATTTTGTGGGGATCTCAGAATGCAGTCTCATTACTTGGGAAAACAATATCCATGCTGCAAATTCTAATGAGTCTTCCAGAGGCAACTCATGGAGGCTCTTCCTGAGTGACCTGGAGGGGAAAACAGATCAAAATTCCTGCAGGCAACTTGGTGAGCCTGGGTTATAAAGTCAGCAAAACGATGATTTTGCAGTAGATTACAGGTGTAATTCAGCTTTGTCAGTTTAGGCTGACAATTGATTTGTATTTTTTGCTGGTGCAGGAATAAAGACAAAGGGAAGGGGAGAAAAAAGGTGGATTTGGTTTTTTTCGCTACCAAACAGGAAATACAATGACATGGCATGAGAAGAGCATGCACTTGTGCAAAGCTCTTCTGGAGCAAATGTAGTTGTTCCCCAGGAAAAGGACTGGCAGAAAAAGGCTTTATTTGGAGAATGAAGATTTAGGGTTAGATATTGGGAAAGTTGTTCCACTCTAAGAGTGGAAGAAGACCTTTTCCAAGACCTTGTAAAAAAAAAAAAAAAACAACATCAGTATGACTGCGACATCTTCAAGAAGAGCAGTTTTGGCTTGAGTGGGGAACTTCACAGATCTGACATGACCCACATCACGTTTCAGACAGGTCCTGGCTGTAGGGGAACACTCTCCCATGTTTTTGAATTAATCACTCTCCCACGTTTTTGAGTTGATCACTCTCCCACGTTTTTGAGTCGATCACCCTCCCATGTTTCTGTGTTGGTGCATGGTCTGGGAAGGTCCCAAAGAGCCCTTGCTGGGCTGAATGGCTGAGTCAAATATCTGATGAGCCTATTTCTTCCTGCTTTGGGGCAAGGGGAGTCTGAACACCATCTGGGAAAGCCTCTCGATGTCTGTCCATCCATCCCTCTGGCTCCCAGCCCTCAGAACAGCACCGAGCGCTTCCCGTCGCCGAGGCACAAAGCTCGGGAGCTCCAACACGTGCTCGCAGGAGGGGGCCTGGCTGCAGCATCAATGATCAAAGGGCAGAGCAGGCTGATGTGCAGAGAGACGCTGTGATACAGCAACAGAGATCCCCTCCAGCCCTCGCCAATGCTAATGCATATATTTGCCTCCTGATTGACTTCATAATTAATTGACTATGCAGGGTGGATCCTTCTCTCACCTCCCTGCCTCTGGAGAAGCAGAGTGACAAGGGTGTAAAACAGGGCCATGCGAGGGATGAACGAGGCCTTTTGTCTTTATTTTCTCTGCAAGTGCATAGAAGCCATAAGGAGCCTGTAAGGATATAAATGAGGCCAAAAATGTATTTCTTTCAATCCCTAAACTGCAGTAGGAGAGAGTCAGCATAGACAAGGGTTGAGGCAGTGGTTATAAAGTAGAAAGGCTTGTGTTTTGGCTCGAAGGTGGTTATATTTAAAAAAAAAAAAAGGTAGTAAAGTAGGGGAAATTAATACTTCCATCCCAACCCGAAGAAGGAGAAGAAGCATTTGTTATGCAAATCTTTTCATTATTGCAAATCCCGAGTGCTGATAAGAGATAAGCGTTGTTCTAGCTTTATTTCAAGTAGCTCCTGCCCAGACGCGGGGACGTGATTCTATTGCTGCGAGAGAAAGAAACAAACACACACATTTTCCCCCTGTACATTTATTTCTGTTACTGGAACACGGATTCTGGAGCCTGCCTGAAAAGGCATTTGGTCCATTGAGGCTTGTTCATTTTACTGCTTTGTTTTCTGCTAAGGTGACATCTGCTCCTGAATGACCTTCGCATCTTTTCTCGGCGCAGCCTGGCCCGGGTGGCCGCTCCTTTATGCGCATACATTAACGTGCGGGTGAATCGCAGCTTCAGGAGGGCTGTTCTTTATCCTTTTCATTTTCCCTAATCCCGGAGTCTGAGGGGAACAAAGGGCTGGATCCTCACGGTGTAAATGGCCAGACCCGGCTGCGGGGATTTACATCCTCTACGGTGTGACACCGGTTATCTCCCAAAGCCATTCCCCGCTTTACCATCTCCGCCATCAAATTCCTTGTCCTTGTTAGAATTTATTGCTTTTTTCCCCCCCGTTTTTTTGACTGTTGGGAGGCAGCTGTAAAATCTGTGCAGGGAGCAGCCTCAGCTCCCATCCCGGGTCGGACACGATCCCACTGCCGGGGGTTGGTGCTGGGGGAAGGTTGGTGCCACACACATGGCACGGGATGCTGCTCCCCACCGCATCCCTGTGCCAAGATGCTCCCTAATTTTGTGGCCCCCATGCAGGATCTGTCCACATCCACGGCTGCCTTCCATGGAAATCAATGAGGTTTGTTCAGCCCTGTATCTAGCCGAGGCTCAGTCCTCTGTCTGCCTGGCTATTAAATTACTTTTCCACGTGACAGGGGAGCTTCCAAAGTTTACAGCATAATTTCAGTCTCATAGGCAGCTCTTTAAGCCATTTTTCCTCCTCTCTCATTGTTTCACTGCTCTCTCCCCATTCAGCAGCTCGGTGTTGCAACAGGAATATTCCACTTGCCCCATCTCCCTTTGTTTGGCACCGTTGTTTTTTTGCATCACCACCAAATTAAATCAATTTTTGAACTGATTTCTCTGCCCTGGCACTGGAATGACATGCCGACAGTTTCTGCTACAAATTCTCCTTGCTGTCCATAATAAGTTACTTAACCATTCCATTATTTCATGCCGGCTCCCGGTGGGTTTTAGCTGCACGAGGTGTCTTTCTGATGAAATTGGCACTGGCTTTTAAAAAATCCAAATCAATTATATCTCCTGGGCCCTGCTCAAGACTTTAAAAGAGGTTACTTAGGCAGGATCTTCGTTTTGCACATCTGGGTGGAAAATGCACAAGCATTTTTTCCCCTCTCAGGTTGCTTTTTTGTTTGGTTTTTTTTTTTT
>VXBT01003431.1:82718-97987 GCA_013400235.1 Oriolus oriolus | reverse complement strand
TCCGCGCTGCGCCCGCCGCGCCGGCCCCGCCGCCGGCCCCACATGGCGGAGCAGCAGGAGGAGGAGGAGGAGGAGGAAAAGGCCGCTCCTGGGGCGGTCCCGGGGCGGGGCAAACCCAGTCCCGGCCCCCCCTTCTCAGCCGAAGTGCTCAGGCGCAGCTGTGCATCCGCAGGGTTTTTGTGGTGGTTGTGCTGAGGGCAAAAAATAACCCCGAAGATTCACCAGAAATATGAAACAAGGCGGCCTGGCGCCCCGGGACCTTCCACCGTGGTGATGGGGACCGCGGGGCAGAGGAGCTCGTGCTTCCCGAGAGAGGGGTTTGGGGAATTTGCAGCTGGAGGGCAGAAATTAAAGGTACCAGCCCCGGGCAGAGCTGCCGGGCTCGTCAAAAGGGGCCGGGAGGAGAGCTCAGAGGGCAGCTGTGATTTTTCCATCATGTACTCAGCAGCAGTTTCATGGAATTCCAGACCCATTTGGGTGGGAAGGGACCTTAAAGCTCATCCAGTTCCAGCCCCCTATCCTTTCCCTATCCCAGCTTGCTCCAAGCCCCATCCAACCTGGCCTTGGACATTTCCAGGGATGAGGCAGCCACAAGTCCTCTGGGCAACCTGTGCCAGGGCCTCCCCACCCTGGATATTCCCAATATCCCATGCTAACCCTTCCTCTGTCAGTTTGAAGCCATTCCCCCTTGTCCTGTCACTCCAGGCCCTTGTCCGAAGTCCCTCTCGTGGATTCCCTTTAAGCACTGGAAGGTGCTCTAAGGTCTCCCCTGAGCCTTCTCCGGGCTGAACACCCCCATCTCCCAGCCTGTCTACACAGCACAGGGGCTCCAGCCTTTGGAGCATTTCCGTGGTCTCCTCTGGACTTGCTCCAGCAGCTCCATGTCCTCCTTGTGCTGAGGAATTTCATGTAACCTGAGGATGTAGAAGAGGAATCATGGAATTGCTGAGCCCCTGTGCACAAGAGTCTCAGAGAGCAAGGGACAGGCAGCTCCCACCCCAGCTGTTGTGGCGCCAAGGTGTAGTGCCACATTAACCACAGCACACTGGGAGCTGCATTGTCCAGCCACGCATTGAAACCCTTTCTGAATCCAACACAGGCAGAGAAATCCCTGGGAAAGAAAAAAATTCCTGAGACATCATAGAATCACAGAACCATTCAGGTTGGAAAAGATCTATCTCCAAGATCATCAAGTCCAACCTTTGATCGATCACCACCTTGTCAGCCAGAGCACTCAGTGCCACATGCAGTCATTGCCTGGACACCTCTGGATCCTTCTGATGAAGGAGTGCCCTGTGGAGCTTTGGGCTGCCTGGACAACGGATGGGAACTGTGCCATCCCCGTCCTACACAGAACACAGGCACCTGAGCATGGTCTGGATGCCAGGTATGACAGTCCTGTACCCTTCTGCACTGCCTGCAGGGTGCTCAGCACCCCGTGGGCTCTGAGGCACAGCAGTGCCAGGGCTGATCCCGAGAGTGCATTTGGGGACTCCTGCCCGCACCCTGTTCCGCCACCCCTCCTAGGAAAGTGAGCAGCGCTGGCACTCTGGCCACTCTGGCAGCCGCAGGGAAGCGAAGCAGAAGTGACTTGGGTGGGTCCGTCCTGCCCAAAAAGTCACGCCGTGGAGCCAGGCCTGTGCTCGGGATCCGGGCTCGAGGTGTCCGCCCAGCCGCGGGCGCGGGGACCCGACCGGGCAGCGGCGGCTGCGGGAGCGCCAGCGGCAGCTGGAACACTCCTGGAGCACCGAGGGCTCACCCGCGGGAGGCCGGGCAGGACCGGGTGCCGGACGGAGCTGAGCACTTGGAGCCTTTGGCACCTCACCCCGGGCTTGGCAGCAGCAGGAGGAAGCAGCCGGGGAGCAAGGAAAGGTTTCGGTGTGCGCTGCCCAGTGAGTCACAGCACAAACCCACCCCGCTCTCCGCAGCGAGGGCGCTGGGTGCAGGTGCCGCAGGAGAGTTTCTCCCCGGGATGCGGGGGAGATTCAGCCCCGCGATGGCGTGGACAGGTAGGGAGAGCTCCGTCCTCGGTGGGCTTTGGGATGTGGCCAAAGAAAGCTGTGGCTGATGGGGGCTGGTGCCAGCCACAGATCTGCTCAGAGCAGGAGGCTGGACTGGGGACTCTCAAAAACCCCCTGCCACGCAGCAGAGCTGAGTCAGCACGTTTTTAGGAGCGTTTAATTTTTGCTTGCTGCTTCTTTTCCAATCAAAAATAGTTTTTTTCGTCTGGTCAGAGATCAGACTCTCACAGCTGACCAGCGTCTGGTGCTGACAGGGATGTGTTCATCCTCAGGGGTCATTTTCTGCCCCTTTGGGGGCTGGTGATGAATCAAATCATGGGTGAGGAAGGAGAAAACATGAAGCCCTCTGTTGCAATTTCCTGCCCCATATTACAGAGGAACAAACAGAGCTGGGGCTCTCTCCGGGGTCAGAGTGATACATCTGGCTTCACTGCCTGTAACTCCGTGTTCGTAGTTTCTCTTTCCGTGGCATTTCCTGGTCGTTTAGGAGTGGGAGCCTGCAGCAAGGTGGCCCAAGCAGGACAGTGCAGAGCCTCGGGAGGCTCCGTGCTGAGGGACAGTGGCACAGGTGCAGCTCCTGGGTGTTTGGCTGCTGGCCTGAGCGCTGCCCAAGTGGCGGCTCAGTGGCCGGGTGGGTGCAGGAGGGATGAGGGCAGTGCTCTGCCGCCGAGGGGTGGCTCTGCAGGGCTCAACCTGCCCGAGCCATCCCTCCAGTCTGGGTCAGAGTGGTCCCCTCAGCTGCCATTCACTGTTTCTCCTCCAGTTTTTAGATTGTTCACCATGAGTGTGGCTCTGCTCCTGCTCCTGGGGCTGGGGCTGCTGGAGACAGAAGGCAGAAAAAACAGATGTTTCTTCAACCGCACTCAGGAGTACTGTGTGTGCTACAACCTGTCCGAGGAAACCATCGGCAGCATCATCCAGTGCCTCGCAGCAACTGTGGTGGAGTTTCAGGGTGGAGATCTGGAGAAATACATAGCCTTCCCCATCAGGGACCTGGACTCCTCCAGCATTGAAACTCTGGGCTCCCTTACCATCCAGAAGATAATTATTGGAAATGTCCTGGTGCCTGAGGTACTCCTCGCCCGTGTGCTGAGGTTCTTCTCCTACACCCGTGTGCAGGAGCTGGCCTTTGAGAGCTGCGTTTTCGAGGGGACAGGCGACTGGAGCGACATGGATGGCCAGAACTTGCCCATACTGTCCCTGAGCTTCCACAACGTGACATCTGCCCCGCTGATGGGCCAGGAGCAGGCCTTCTCCAGCCTGAGCAGGTGGCTGGGGACCCTGGAGGAGCTGGCTGTCACCGGCTCCCGTGCCACCAGCCTGCCCTGTGCCATCGGGAGGGTGTTCAGAGCCCTGCGCTCCCTGGACCTGGCACAGAACAGCCTCGGGGATGGGAGCCTGAGCCCCACCTTCTGCCAGGGAGCTTTCCCTCAGCTCCAGAAGCTGAGCCTGCACCACAACAACCTGAGGTCCTACCGCAACGTGTGTGAGGGCGTGGAGCTGCTGCTGGAGCTCCGGCACCTCGATCTCAGCCACAATGAGCTCGTGGCAGGCCCATCCTCCTCCTGCCAGTGGCCAGCATCCCTCCGGCATTTTAACCTGTCCCACACTGGCTTGGATGAGGTGCCGACACCGCTGCCTGCCAGCCTCGAGGTGTTGGACGTGAGCCACAACCACCTCCGCGCTGTGGACATCTCCCTCAGCTCCCTGAAGAAGCTCTTCCTGAACCAAAACCTGCTGCAGGCCGTCCCCTCCGTCAGGAATTACCCCATGCTGGACACCCTTCACCTGGACAACAACTCCATCACGGAGCTGCCGAGGGATGAGGTGAAGATCCTGGGGCGCCTGCAGGACGTGGCTGTGGCTGGCAACCCCTTCGACTGCTCGTGCTCCGGGGCCAGGGGGCTGCAGGCGCTGGCGGCCGCGGGGCACCTGGGGCAGGGCTGGCCCGGGGACTACAGGTGCCACTCCCCAGCTCAGTACCGGGGCTGGCCGGTGGCACAGGTGCCGGTGTCGGTGCTGCGCTGTGACCCTGCCGCCGTGGTGGCCCCGATCTGCGTCATCCTCGCCCTGCTCGGCCTGGCCGGGGCCGTCTGGCTGGCCAGGGCCAGGCCCTGCCGCAGAGCCTGAGGGGCACCCGGACCCTTCCCACCAGTGCTTCCCCACGGGAGCTCTGTGGGAAGGCTCACAGGCTCCGTTCTGGCTCTTGGTGTCCCCAGTCCGGCCTCCCCTGTATCCACGGGATTATCCTGCTGTGGCTGTGCCCAGCCACGTTTTGGGGCACCCCTTGCTTCAAGCCCCCCGCTGTGCTCTGACCCAGAGCGGCACCCTCCCACAGGGGATTTCCCTGTGGCCAACTCCAGCTCCCCAAGCCCCACCACGGCCCCATTGTCCCTGCCATGTCCCCTGCCCTGGACAAGAGGAGTTCAGCTCCATCATATTCCCACTGGTAGCACTCAGGTGCCCCAAGCCTGGTTGGGGTCTGCTGGTCCCTGCCCACCTTTTAGCCCTAGCAGTCCGGCCATCCTTGGAGCCTCCACGGCCCCTGTGCTGATCCTCCCTCTCCTCACCTGGGGCTGTGGCTGGGCCGGGATTTGGCAGGTTTGGCAGGAGGCTGCTTGGCTGCTCTTCAGCCTAAGAGAAAAACCACAAAAGATGAGAAAATTACTAAATTAAACACCTCTGCTAATGAGCAGGAGCAGCTCCTTAGACCTCAACCAGAGGCACTGGTGGATGAGTCTAAGTGGGACCTTGAGGAGGTTCAACCATAAACTTTTTAAGTGATAGGAAGAAAATGTGTTTATTCTGGGTTCTGGGTTATTCAGAGAATATCTCATAGTAAGGAGAAAATAGATTATGGGATGCTGAGGGAGAGCCTGGGAATGCAGGACTGGGGAATATTCAAAGGAAGGGGGTGGGTGGGGAAGGGACAGGCATGGGAAAATGGGAGTGGGGAAGAGTCACTGAATCACAGGATAGTTTCAGTTGGAAGGTGCCTTAAAGCTCCTCTCATTCCACCTCCTGCCATGGGCAGGGACACCTTCCACTATCCCAGGTTGCTCCAAGCCCCATCCAACGGGGCCTTGGACACTTCCAGGGCTGGGGCAGCCACAGCTTCTCTGGGCACCCTGTGCCAGGGCCTCAGCACCCTCACAGGGAAGAATTTCTCTCCAATATCCCACCTAACCCTGCCCTCTGTCAGCGTGCAGAACTCCCCCTTATCCTGTGACTCCGTGTCCCTGTAAGAAGAAGGGGCTGCTGGCGGGCAGGCAGCGCTCCCCTGGCTCTTCTTCCCCAGGGCCTGTTCTGCCTCTCCATTAAAGTCGGTGCCGGGGTGTTTCCGTGTCCCTCCCTCGCTCTGTTTGGGCACAGGTACACATGACCTGCAGGCAAACACAGCCTGGGCTGGCTGAGGGTGGGGGGAAAGCAGCGTGTGGGAAGGAGCAAGGCTGGAACCGCAGAGCGGCCAAACAGGGCGCGGGGTCCAGGCGTGGATCGTGGCGGACTCGGGGTCTGCTGCGTGTCCGGGGGGCCCCGGGTGTGTCCCTGCCCGGGGTGGAGGGGCTCTGGGACTGTGCCACCGGCCCTGAGCGACCGGAGGGGAGGGTGGGGCCGTGCCCAGGGCTGTGGGAGGGTGGTTGCTGGTTCAGGTGTTGGCGAAGGCCCCGCTCTGCTGGTGTTAACCAGGGGTGTATGTCGCACTTGGACACGAAGGAACACACACACAGGCCAGTTGTCAGGACAGGATCGAAGAGCGGGCCGAAAGGACCCACTTCTTTATTTTATACACTTTTAGAAAACCCCGTGGATTGGAGGGTGAAATTATCACCCCTCAACCACATAGGTTAAAGGAGAAATCCATCAAATTTCTCCGCCTCAGGAGAAAGAATGAAAACATCTCAGGCCGTTAGCATAACATGGCTTATGTTTACAGAAAGTGCGTGAGAATTCTAACTACAGAATTAAAAACATTGAAGAACTGTGAAAATCAAGGCAACAGGTGTACAGCGGGGTGCCCCTGCACCTTGGCAATCCTGGGCTGGCTGGATGTGGAACAGGGATCAGCAGCTGCTGGCTGATGGACGAGGAAGGAGAAGTCACTGCCTCCTGAATCCTAGGCTTTGCTATCCCTTGGGAGCACCCACATGGGGCCCTCTGCCTGGTCAGGGCCAGGCCCTGCACAGAGCAGAGGGGGATGTGTGGCCATTCCCGCTGGTGCTTCCCCACGGGGGCTCTGTGGGAAGGCTCACAGGACCCCCAAGTGCTGGTGAGGGGCTCTTGGAGTCCCCAGTCTGGGCTCCCCTGTGGAGCAGGGCTTTCCCCAGCATTTTCCCACTGTGGCTGTGCCCATCCAAGTGCTGGGGAACCCCTCAATGCCCCATGCCATGCTCTGTCCCAGGGCTCCACCCTCCCAGAGGGGATTTTCCAGCTCCAACTCCCCAAGCCCCGAGATGCCCCCATTGTCCCTGCCATGTGACCTGCCCTGCTCCTGACAGAGCCCTCGGTGCTGCCTCTTCCATCCGTGTCCAGCTGGGATCAGCCTCACACCTGAGGCACGGGTGAGGGGGTTTTGGGGGGGCAGGGTCTCATTCTGTGCAGGGAACGGGCAGTCAGAGGGACACGTGTGCCTCTGCTCCTCCTGGTCCTGTCCAGGGCAGGGGCTGTCCTGGGCCCTCTCTCCACCATCCACATTTCCATAGGCAGTGGAGATCCTCAGCACTGGCATTTCCTTCTGTGCTCTCTTGCTGTGACTGATCTCCAGCGTGGTTTGTGCTCACTTCTTGTGACAACCTCTTTGGTTGTGCAAGGTCCCTCCTCTCCCAGCCGTGGCTGACAGAGATGTCCCTCTTGGAGCTGGGAGCACCCCAGCGATGTGAGTGGCTCCGGGCACCCCCTGCCCTCCGTGGTCCCCCTGATTCCTTGGCCAGCAGGGCTCAGCCCCTGGAGCAGGGAGCCTCCAGGCTGGGTCTGGCTCTGCCCACATCCATCAATAATGCAGGAGAACCGGATCCCCCGGTAACCCCATCCCTGCTCCGGCAAACGGCAGCTCACAGGTGGCTGCTGCTGCACTGCCCATGGACGAGGTGAGTGCCGCGGTGGGGACAGCCCAGGCTGGCTTGGAGGGATCTGTCAGGGGCTGCCCAGCTCCCTGGGGTCTCATCCAGCTCCTGGTGGGTGCTGAGTGTGGGGCTCCTTCCCCCTCTATTCTGGCAGGCCGAGCAGGATGTCAGCGTGCGAGCGGCTCTGGGACTCCACCAGGCAGCAGGTAGAGCTCAGGACATCCCAGAGCCTTCACCTGAACCCCAGGCCAGGGAGCAGGGGGACAGGGTAGCAGGTACAGCCGTGGTGGCACTGGGAGCACTGGCCAAGCTGTGGGCCTGGTGTGGGCAGTGCTGACAGGGACGGGGTGTCCTTCCCATCCTGGTGGCTCTGAGTCATAGCAGGAGGGCTCGGGAATGATGTGAACCCCTGGGATGTGGCTCCAGGCTGCGAGGGGGCAGGACAGGGCTGGGGCAGGTGGGGTGACCTCCTACACCATCCCACACTCGGTGTTTTCAGGGCCAGGGGAAAGCTGGGTGGATGGCAGCGAGGATCCCCTACAACTCCTCTTCGCTGGGAAGGAGCCCCAGGTGAGAGCTGCAGGGCAGGGACACCCAGGGCACGAGGGTCCCTGGGGAACCAGGTGGGAGCAGGGGCTCTGTCCCCCTGCCTGCCACGCCTGGGACCCTGAGAGGAGCTGAGCTCTAGGGCTGATCCTGCCCTATGGACCCCTCCCTTGTAGCGGACTCCTGGGGGTTCCCAGAGAGCAGGGGAAGGGAGGGGGTCTCCCCTCACCCCTGCCTGGGCCAGGCCCTCTGTGCCACCCCTGCCATCTCCATCCCAGTGTGCCCAGTCCCTCCTTTGCCCTGCACTGGTCATAGGGATAGGGCAAAGCTGAACATTATCCCCTCCCTCGCACCAGGAGAGCTCCCTGACTGTGGATGGTGTCTTCCACTTGGATGCAGGACAGGTACTGTGGGCCCCAAGTCCTTCTCTGTACCCCATCCCCAGCCCCATGAGCCGGGGCCGTCTGCACCACGCTGTCCGTGCCATGCTGTGGCTGCCATGGCTGTGCCATGCTGACCCTGACCTGCTGGATATGTCTCTCCTACCAGGAGAAGATCCTGGAGCTGGCAAGACCCCAGCTGGCCCTGGTTCCCCTTGGCTACAGCGTGTCCGTGCTGCTGTGGGATCCCCGTGGCCCTGGGACACAGCTGCCCTTCCAGAGTGTCATCTGGCAGGTGAGGGCACAGGGGAGAGGTGGCAGGGAGAGGTGAGAGCACAACTGTGCAGTGCTGGGCTCCCGGGTCACCCAGTGGACCCCAATCCTGCCTGGGCAGGGGTGAGACCCAGCCCTGGGTCCTGGGAACCAACAGCTCCCAGCTTGTCCACAGGTGATCGACACCATCTTCCAGGAACTGGAGGCCTTGGGAGATGGCACACAGAGCCTGCAGACAGTCAGTCTGGTCCAGGTAAGGCAGGAGCAGGGCAGGATGTCCTGGGATGAGGGTCCCATTCCTTCTCTGCCACTGGCCGGACCCTGCTGTGCCAAGGGCACACACTGCCCTGTGCTGGCATCCAGTCCTCTCATCCTGAGGGTGACCAGGGACACCTTTGGATCCCACGTATTCTTTCCAGGACTTCCCAGATGTGGGAAGCCTCAGCTGCCCACAGAGCATCTCCCAGGCTCCAGCAGCATGGTGGGAACAGAGGAGCCCTCTAACCCCTTCCTGCCCACATCACAGCTGAGCTTTTTGGGCCAGTCACTGCTCCCTGTGGCCTGAAGGTCCCTCCAGTGTGGGCTGGATTGGCACAGGAATGATGCCAGCTCCTGCCACTGGGTTGGGTCCTGCCCTTTGGCTCTGGGATGCTGCCAGGGACCTGATAGGCTCCACACAGGGTTCAGGCATTCCCAGTGCTCTGCCCTTCCCTGGTGCCAGCACTGGAAAAACTGGGAGTTACCCCAATATCAGCCTTTCTCAGCCCTCACCTGTGCATGGCCACAAGCAGTCCAGGCCCCTGGTGAGTGTGGGATGCCAGCAGCCCCCTTTTCCTGTCCCCCTGCCAAATGCAGCCCCCTCATTCCAGGTCAGCACCCACGACAAAGCCTGGGACCTGCTCCGTCCCGATGGCCGAGCCCTGCAAGTGATGGATGTGGCACCCCTGGGCCTGTAGGTACCTGATGCCCCATGGCTGAGCAGCTGCTCCTGCGGGCTGGAACCCCAGCATCAGGAGTGGGGCTGGGCAGGGAGCATGGTACCCAGCCACAGCATGGCCAGGGGGGATCCTCAGCGGGTCCAGGGGGTGGATGTGAGTGGATGTGACCGTCCTCACTTGGTCTTGTCTCCCTCTGCTTCCAGCATGGTGGAGGAGGCAACAGAAGTGGCCGTGCCCGATGCCCAGGCTGCCATCAGTGCCTATGCCAGGGGGCTGGGTGCCATCCCGGCGCTGTTCCAGGGCTGTGCTCAGCAGCCCCTCACAGACGGGCACTCAGCTGTGCACGGGTGAGGGATTTGGCCCAGATCCTGCAGGTTGGGAAGGATTGGGCCATGGGGTGCTGGGGCTGGCTCTGCTGCAGCTCCCGCTCCTGCCTCTCCCCAGGGCCGGCAGCCTCTTCACTCTCACCGTGGAGCGGGAGCTGGAGGGTGGCAGGTGCCAGCGCTCAGCCCTCAGGATCCTGGTGTCCCCAGGGGCCACCGGGCCCTGCCCCCAGCTGTACGTACTGGGGCTGAGCCGTGTCCCCGCTGGAGGTGAAGCAGGAGGGACACCCCAGTGGGAGCCCGTGGCTGGGAGCCAAGGGGGTGTCACTGCTCCCTGGGGACATGGGCTTGGGGACATGTGAGGCCAACCCATCCTTGGGCTCCTGTGGGTCAGGGCTCAGCCTGCCTGGTACCACCAGAGCCACCCCTCTCCTGGGGTGTCTCTCCCCGTGTGCAGGGAGCGCAGGGAACCTGATGCTGTCTGCCTGCCCTGGATCGTGGAGCGGCTGCTGGAGGGGAACAGCCTGACCTTCCTGCTGCTGTGTGTGTCGCTGCCAGGTAGCCCTTGGGACTGGGACACACTGTGGATGGCCCCTTCCTGAGGATTCCCCCCATCCTGCCCCACACCTGGCACTTGGTGCCTGGCTGCTGCCCAAAAACACCTGCAGTCACTGCAGGCCGGACACCAGCTCCACTCACCTCCATCGCACCGAGACCCCCTGTGCTGGTGGCCCCCCATGGCCCCTGCCCAGGGCTCGCTGTTCTCCCAGACACCTCCAGAGAGGAGATCCTGGGAGCCCTGGGACTGGCTGAGAGGGTGAAGGGGCTGGCCAAGACCATCTCTGCCACGCTCTGGGACCCTGCGGAGGAGATCGCGGTGCGCCGGAGGGAGATCCAAGGGCTACGGACGGAGCTGCTGGCCGGAGCCGGCCTGCCGGAGCAGAAGACAGCTGTGACCCAGCTGCAGAGGGCCCTGCGGGAGCTGCAGGTGGGGAATGCCCCTGGATCCACATGGGACCAGGATGGCACTCATTCCCTGGGCTGGGGAAAGCCCAGGCTCTTGACCCATCCTGGTGTCAAGACCCTTGTCCAGCACTGAGGGCAGGGACTGAAGCTGCCCCAGGGCTGAGATGTGTCCCTGGAGCCATGCCAGGCCTGGAGGTCTGAAACACCCCAGCAAGGACCTCCAGTTCCCCTTTTCCAGGTGCTGAAGAGTCAAAGGTGGGAGAAAAAGCAGGCAGCGGCCGAGGTGCTTGGGACAAGTGAGATGCACCAGCCCAATGCCAAGGTGGGCAGAGGTCCGGCCAGACCCCCTCACCCAGGGATAGTCCCGGTGGAGGAGAAACCCCGAACCCCGGCCGCGTCTCTGTAACATCTCCTCCTTCTCTCACAGGACCAGGTCTCTGCAGGGAATACAGCACCAGGCCAGCAGCCTGGGACCCAGACACCCCCAACCAGTGCCAGCCTGGAGCCAGCAGGGCCGGAGCGTGAGGCCAGGCACGCATCCCACACCTGGCTGAAGGATATGTGGGCACGGAGCATGGCTTTACACGGTGGGAAAGGCCTCACTCTCCATCTGAACATCCTTCTTCAGCTCTCCACGTCACACTCATCCTCCTTCCCTGTCCCCACACAGCAGGACAGGGTGACAGCAGGAGAAGCCGGGGAGGGGACAGCCGAGCTCTGGTCAGCGCAGGGCAGGGGCTGCTCGAGGAGCCATCCCAGAGCGAAGTGTCACAGCCACGGCCCGGGGGTGACAGCGTGAGTGGGAGCCCACAGAGTCCCTGCACGGGGCCAGCTCTGCACTGCCAGCACTGGGTCCTGGTGCCATCCGAGCCCGCTCTGCTCTCCGCCAGGCAGGGAGCCGGTGCCAGCCATGCCCTTCCCCGGAGGTCCAGCGAGCCCTGGCCCGGGCACAGCGGCAGCGGCTGCGGGCTCAGCACTGCCAGCAGCTCCAGCGAGAGCTCGGGACCAGCACTGTGCCAGCCCAGGAGCACAGCACAGAGGTGTGCACAGGCAGAGCCCAGCACTGAGAGCTCCAGCCTCTCCTCCTGCCCTGGCACTGCTCTCCCTAGCACAGCCTAAGGGAGCAGGGACACCCTGGAGCTGCCCTGACCTTGTCCCTGTCCCCCGCAGTGGGACACAGAGCGCTGGCAGCGGGAGGTGACCGCGCTGGGCCTGAGCCTCGAGGCAGCGCTGCGGGAGCGGGAGGCGGCCGAGTGGGACCTGGAGGCCCTGCTGCGGAATCACCACCAGGAGATGCAGGCCTGCAGGCAGCACCTGCTGCAGGTGGGCACGTAGGGCTGGGGACAGCCCTCCCGGCTGGGCCAGGGCTGTGCCAGACCGCCCCGGGCATCCTGCAGGTGCTGCGGGACCAGCAGCGCCTGGCAGAGGAGCAGCGGGAGGCCCTGGAGCGCCGGCAGCGGGCGCTGCTGCAGGAGGTGCTCCGGGACGCGGTGGAACTCGCCGAGCACAACCAGCACCTGCGGGGCACCCGACGGGCAGGCACGGCCAATGCCACCACACAGACCCCCTGAGCCACGCCCAGGGCGTGGGGACAGCTGGCCTGGCAGGACAGGGTCCCTGCAGGCTCCTCCCTGCACCGAGCCACCAGTGATGCCGGGAGACTGGCCAGCCCCCGTCACATGAGATATCCCAGGCACAGCCTCCCCTCCTGCCTGCTCCGGCTGCTGCTCCCTAGGGAAACCTGGCCCAGGGAGGGAAAACCCTGCTCTGTGCTGGGAACCTGCCTGTGGGAGCACAGGTTTGCCCTGGTGGGAGGGCTGGCAGCCCCCAGCTGGGGCCACATGGAATAAAGTGGGTGCCCCTCACCCGTGAGTGTTATCAGGCTCAGACACACCCCTGGCCCCCAAACCTGTCTCAAGGGGCACAGACACCATCCCACAGGGAGGGCAGACACAGGACAGACACACGGATGCTGTTGAACTGCAGCTTTAATACCCTGGGTGGCCTCTGCCTGCCAGGAACTTGGTACAAATTTGGGGGGCATCCCCCTTTTGGGGAGCAGGTGAAAGTTCCCACATGCCCCAGTCCCTGTCTGCTCTGCAAACCCACTGTGCCCAGGAGGGGCAACGGGGCCTGAGGACAGCAGGGCTCCAGCCAGGGGCTAGGCTGGAAAACCGTGGAGGTGGGAGAGGCCTGGGGAAGCAGCACCAGGAATGGTAGGGATCAAGCAGCATCCATGGGAGCTGAAACAGCACCAGGCCCGTGCTGGGCTGGCAGGAGGTGCGGCAGGGCCAGTTACTGCCGAGCATTCCCAGGCCACTGTGGTGTGGGGAAGCAGCTTGAGGACATGGGACACAGAGTCCCAGAATCATTTAGGTGGGAAAAGACCTCTGAAATCATCAAGTCCAACCTGTAAGCCAACATCACCTTGTCAACTAGACCACGGCATTAAGTATCACATCCAGTCCTTCCTTACACACTTTCAGCAATGGTGACTCCACCACCTTCCAGGGCAGCCCCTTCCAGTGTTTACCCTTCTGTGAAGAAATTACTCCTCAACCTGAACCTCCCCTGGCACATCTTGAGACTAGGAGACACACACACAGGGGGTTCAGGAACCCTGCTAAGGCTGGGCATGCCTGATCTCATGGGAACCCCATGGCACAGAGGCTGGCTGGACTGGAGCAGGGCCCCATTTCCCCATGGAAGCAGGGACAGAGTGCTCTCCCCCTCAGCACTCCTCCTCAAGGGGTCCTTGGAGCTGTGCAGGTGCCCACCAGGAATGATTCCAGCCCTGAGGAAGTGCTGGGGCTGCCCAGACACGTGGGAGGGAGGCAGTGGCTACGTGACTCCATAGTACAGGTGCACAGCCAGGCCGATGCATGCCACGGCCACGAAGAAGAGGAGGGTGAGCTGCAAATTGAAGAGGGCAACAGAGAGGAGGGCGTTGACCAGGATGGAACAGGAGATGACGAAGAGCCTGGTGATGTTGCTGCTGTGCTTCATCACCACAGACATGATGAGGCCGTTCAGGGCCTGGCTGAGCACGACCAGCAGCACCCACAGGGAGAAGCCCTCCAGGAACCCGCCCTCCGTGGCTCTCCACACGGAGCCCATCAGGTTGAGCAGGACCCCGAAAAAGTACAGGAAGACGTTCTGGAGGCTGAGGGGCAGCGCCTGGGTTTTCAGGATGGCTTCGGTGTAGACAGCAGACAGGCCGGAGATGAGGCAGTACACGGAGAGCAGCAGCAGCCCCACGGGCGTGACGTGCAGGCGCATCCCGCCGGGGTCACGGGGCCCCCGCAGCCCCCCGCAGCTGTAGGCGACGCCAGCAGCCAGCAGCAGCAGCAGGGCCAGCCAGCGGCGCGGGCCCAGGCGCCGGCGCAGCAGAAGGCTGTAGAGCAGCGCCGTGCTGACGATCTTCAGGTTACTGAGCACCTGGAAGGTGCTGGGGTCCATGAAGAGCTGCATGTGCACCACCAGGTTGTTGTTGGCAGCGTAGAGCAGGGCCGAGAGGGCGAAGGGCGCGGCGTGACGCCAGGACACCGCCGCTCCCAGCGGCTCCCGCGCCCCGGCCAGCAGGAACAGGAGGGACAGCGCCAGCTTGGTCAGCTCCACCAGGACCACCACGGACGTGGAACTGAAGGGGATGGCCCCGTCCACCTTGCAGAGGGTCAGGAGCGGGGCGTGGGAGCCGTAGATGGCCACAGACAGCAGCAGCATCAGTGCCCACAGCCCCCTCTGGAGCAGCCTGTTGGCAGAGCCACCAGCATTCCCAAACATCCCCATTTCCGGGTGAGAGGCAGCACGAGTGAGCTGCTATCAGTGTAGAGAGGCCGGACAGACTCTCACCCTGCAACACTGAAGAGACCAAATACCAAGAATTTAATGAGCCTGGTTCAAAGCAGGATGTTCCCTGCAACATTCGTGATGCAGCAGGAGAGCAGGGTGTTGTCTCTCGTTAGGAGGAGAACTACAAGCCTTCCTGAGAAGCCACACAAAGCACATTCCCAGGGCACAGTGTGGACTGGGTGGCAGGGCACAAGGGTTACAGGGCACACAGGTGACAGGACACAGCAGCCTCACGTTCCCAGGGCACACAGGTGACAGGGCACACAGGTGACCGGGCACAGCAGCCCCTCAGTCTGCAGGGGCACAGGGAAAGATGAGGGGAAAAGGCAGCTGGCAGCCCCACAGTGCTCTCAAGCTGCTGTGGGTTAGTGCAGTGCTCACCGCTGCCATGATGCCCAACAAACAGCCATCACCAGCCCCCTGATGTGTCGCAGTGGTGTCGTGCAAAGCCCTCTTCCAGGGAAAAGAAGGGTGCAGGTGATGTGCCTCCCAGAGCCCTGGGGGTGCTCTGTGCCTGCTACCTAAGGAGCACCGTTCCTGCAGTCCCTGCTGCCTCTGGGTTCCTCCTCGCTAGTCCCGACCTTTCTTCAGTGAATTCACATAGTCCCGAATCGTCTTCTCAACGTTGGGCACGGCGTAGTTCTGGGCGGCGTAAATCCCCGTGCAGGTGCCGGCCACGAAGCCCAGGACAGCGGAGAAGCGGAGCTTGGCTACCAGGTATCCCGCCAGGAAGCCTTTGAGCAAGGGCGATGCCAGCAGGGACCCGTCCTGAGGGGAGAGCACAGTAAGGCACGGCCAGGCGGGATCACGGAGGGGGCGACACAGGACGTGTCCCAGGGGTGAGGTGTGGGTTGCTTTTCCCCTGGGATTTGTTTTCCCTCCCCACCAGTCCCTCTCAGAGGCGGCGGCC
>VXBT01003431.1:63172-81660 GCA_013400235.1 Oriolus oriolus | reverse complement strand
CGCGGCCTCCCCACAGCCCCAGCGGCCCCTCAGCCCCGGCCCTCCCCGCTCACCTTATCGTCCGCCATCTTGGCGCCGCCGCCGCCCGCCGCTGATTGGCTGGCGGGGAGGCACGGGACACCTCCCCCTTGAGTCCCGCCGCCAAGCCGCCGCTGATTGGTTGTCATGGAAGCAGCGA
Source organism: Oriolus oriolus (assembly GCA_013400235.1). Taxonomy (NCBI): domain Eukaryota; kingdom Metazoa; phylum Chordata; class Aves; order Passeriformes; family Corvidae; genus Oriolus; species Oriolus oriolus. The sequence goes on along the minus strand of VXBT01003431.1, from coordinate 81,482 downwards.
CTCCTCCCACGCTCCCCTTCCCGCCACGGAGGCAACACCCTACGCTGATTGGGTGGAGTGGAGTCACGTGACACCCCCTCCTCCCCTCACGCCGTTCCTTCGGCGCCATCTTGGGGGGGTGGTGCCTCTTCTTGAGGCTTTAGCCTGGTACAGGCTTCGCTCCGCCGCCTGCGGGGCCGCTCCGGACGAGACTGACGGGGCTCATGGCCGCCCCTCAGCGCGGTCCGGGCTCCGAGGGCCCAGCACCGTCCTGCCCTTGGGGGCGGGATGCATGGGTGTCCCAACCTCCCCAGCTTCCCATCGCTCCTTCTCAGTGAGGAGTCTGATCCAGTCCCAGGCTCGGCCAGTGGTTTATGTCTAAAGCAGTGCAATTAAGCCATTATATATGACCTTGTCCTTCAGGATTAAGGATGGTAACCCAAAAATATTTATATAAATAAAGCATTTAAATTAATGATTAGGCTAAAAGATCTTAATCAGAATTATTTACTGCACAGTGTAGGTAGTTTTAGAGTAGTGCAATATTTTTGAAACAATATTGATATTAAATGATACTAAAGGTAGCAAAGTAATTGCTGAACAGACATTGATGCTCCTCACCCATCTCAATGCCCGTGGCAAATCTCTCAGCCTTCGAGGAGTCACTCTGATGGGCAGCCCCACTCCCGGTAGGAATTTCCACGTGCACTCCCAGAAATACCAGAACAAAATTAAGGAAAGAACAAAAATGATCTTGGGAGTTCTTTTCCAACCTAAACGATTGTCTGATCACCGAGTCCAACCATCAACACAGCCCTTGCCAAGCCAAAAAAACATTAAAAAGCTACCAGCTCCCACGAGCCGCACCCACACATTCTTTGAACAGTTCAGGGACGGTGACTCCAGCACTGCCCCGGGCAGCCTGTCACAGTGCTTGAGCACCCTTTCAGTGGAGAAATTTTCCTGAATATCCAGTCCCTGGCAGAACCTGAGGCTGTTCTACCTCCGTGTGAGCCCCACAGAGCTGTGCTGGGGCCACGCTCCAGCTGACACAGCCACTGAAGGTGCCACTGAGGCCTGGAGTGCAGCACTTCCAGCTTGGAAAACAGGCGCTGCAGAACTGCAGGCAAGACTGAGGGACTGTGGGAAATGTTGGTTTCAGGTGCTTGGCACAATTTAATTAAAACCTGTGATGCTGGGGGTTATGGATGTGTTGCTCTCTTGGGTGCTACGCTGGCACGGAGGCAGCTCCGTGAAGCCTTCTGGGCTGTCAGGCTGCTGCTCTCCAAGTTAATTTAGATACATTCCCAGTGTATATTACACTGCTCCCACTGAGCACTGGGAAGAGGAAAAGAAAGGGACTCGGGAGGCAGTAGCAGGTGCAGCCCAAAGAAGAAGCATTAATATTGTTATTAATATTAATAGCCAGTTTAATTCCAACCGTTGCTGAAGGCTGAGTGCTGAGCTGCTGTTTCCTTGCTTTGCAGGATTCCGAACTCTATCCAGAGGCAGGTATGGATTTAGTGAACCTGACATTTTCCTCAGCCACCTCAAACCAGCCACTTTTCAAGGAGGATTTTTACTTCCTGAAAGGTAAAAAATAAAATAAAATAAAATAAAATAAAATAAAATAAAATAAAATAAAATAAAATAAAATAAAATAAAATAAAATAAAATAAAATAAAATAAAGTAAAATAAAATAAAGCTATGTGAGTGAGTGCAAGGGCCTTTCGTGCAACACAATCACAACACTTGAAAAGTGCCACTTAGTGCAAGGCTGACTGGGAAAATTTGGGTATTGGTAAAAAACATATGAGGGCAGCAGAGCCCTGTGATCAGCCACTGCTCTCACCTCCAGAGAGATGAACCCATCAGCGGCCTCACCAGCACTTTCTGCAGGACAACATGTCAGAGAGTAGGTTTATATTGGATATTGGGAAGGAATTGTTCCCTGTGAGGGTGGGCAGGCCCTGGCACAGGGTGTCCAGAGAAGCTGTGGCTGCCCCTGGATCCCTGGAAGTGTCCAAGGCCAGGCTGGACAGGGCTTGGAGCAAACTGGGATAGTGGAAGGTGTCCCTACCCATGGCAAGGGGTGGGAATGAGAGGAGCTTTAAGGTCCTTTCCAGCCCAGCCCATTCTGGGATTCCATGAAGATCAGTTTTTCTGGGTCGTAGAAGCTGAGCACCTGCCCTGCAGAGGGTCTTTGAGGGGCAGCCCCCCAAGGTTACACACTAAGGCTCTGTGCTGTGTGGAGCAGCACGGATGGGTCACTGCGGGTGGTTCCTGGGATTTCTGCTGGGAAAACAGCTGCGATGTGAGGAAGGGCTGGGAGAATCCCTGTCCTTGCTGCATCTAAGCTGAACCCTGGCCCCAGCCCTGGCTGGAGGGAGGATGCAGCCATTCTGTGCCTTGCTCAGCACGATCCTGGCTGCGAACCTCCTTCCCTGCTCCTTCTGGGACCTGCTGGACTGTGGTGGCCCCTGGACCTGCTCAGCTCATCTTGCTGAGATGTGGCGGCATTGCTGCTCCCCATGGATCAGGATGGGTCTGCCTCCAAGCCAGAGAGTCCTGAGTCTGAGTCAGACCTGCTGTGGGATGCTGTGATTAGCACTAAAACTGAGCTATTTGTGCTGTTGGATACCTCAAGGGGAAACTGGTTATCCTGTGTTTGCCAGCTTAGCAGCGAGCTGCCACTTCTGAGGTTTGATTTTCCTGCCTCTGATCCAGCCCTGCCTCCGGTTCCCGCTGCCAGCAAAGGCTTTCACCTTGGCCCCGGCTGTGCCCTTGAGCAGTAGTGGCGGGAGCTGAGCCTTTGGCTGGCAGCACGGCTGCTGCTGGAACAAGGTTGTGCTGTCAGATTTCCTCTGGGCTTGTGCCTGTCTTTCAACCTGTCCCCTGCTCATATGGCCTGAGCTTATCAGCATCTCCAGCCCAGCCTGGCTGCAGCGATGGGCGAGATAAGAAGCTTCCACATGAGAAGGGAGCAGGGCATCAAAGAGGACAGGGAGTTGTGCCCCACAAGGATGGGTTGGAGTTGTGAGCCCTCGGGGACTGCAGTGGCTTTGCTGCTCACACAGCTGGCTCTTCCCGTGTTGCTGAGCTCAGCCCTCATGCTGTGCATTTCCCCTGCATCTCAGCAGGTGCCCACAGCATTTGCTCTGTGCCCTTGGGAACGCTGCTCAGGTGACCAGGACCCACGTCCTGCCCACACCCCAGGGCCAGACCTCCACTCTGCTCCCTGCACCCAGGGTGTCTCCTACCAGGAGCAGGAGGTCCCTCAGCTGCTGTCTTCCCTCTCCAGTCAGTCCAGCACCAGGCACTTGGCACATCCCAGAGGCCTCGGCAAAGATTCCTGATACCTCTGCAAACCAGCTGGCTCTTTGCAGTGGCCTTTGCTGTCCCAACCCTCCCTTCACAGCCCTTTCATCTGCCGCTTTTGCTGGTTTTGCACAGATGCAGTACCCAGAGATTAGGCTGCAGATTAAGGTTTTACTGCATCCTGAAATGGGTTCCAGTTCCCAGTCCCAGCAGGACCAGCATGCAGCCAAATCTCCCCTGAAAGCTCACTGGGCTGGGCTGGGGCTGGGGAGAGATCTCCCACCATGTTCTCCCACACGCATGAAAGGTGGAGCCCTGCATATATAGCCCAGGTGAGGCACCTGGAATTCTGTTTCCAGTTCTGGGCCCCTCACAACAAGAAAGACATCGAGGGGCTGGAGTGTGTCCAGAGAAGGGAACAGAGCTGGGGAAAGGTCTGGAGCACAAGATGAGGAACAGCTGAGGGAACTGAGGAGGAGCTTAGCCTGGAGAAAAGGAGGCTCAGGGGGGACCATCTCCCTCTCTACAACTCCTTGACAGCCAGGTGGGGCTCTGCTCCCAGAGAACAAGGGACAGCACCGGAGGAAATGGCCTCAAACTGCTCCAAGGGAGGTTCAGTTTGGACATCAGAAAGAATTTATTCACTGAAATCATTGTCAGGCATTGGAATGGGCTGTGCAGGGCAGTCACTGTGGAGTCACTGTCCCCTGGAAATGTTAAAAAACACATGGATGTGGCACCTGGGGACATGGGTTAGTGGTGGCCTTGGCAGTGCTGTGTTAATGGTTGAACTCGATGACCTTAGAGGGCTTTTCCAGCCTTAGTGATTCCGAGGTTCCATGATTCTAAAAGGAGCTGGGCAGCCAAGGGCAGGAGCAGGGCTGTTGTCTCAGCTCCGGCCTGCACCCGCCCAGCCCTTTCCATCGACATCTCCCCGTCCTGGGTGAGCCTGCTCTGCCACCAACACTTTCCGTCAGGCTGGGGGTTCCCCTGGAAGTCCTGCACATGCTCCCTGTGCCTGCAGAAGCTGCCCCATGAGTCAGGCCACATGGGCTGGGTGTGCTTGTCCCAGCACACGCAGGGACACTTGTGGCTGAGATTTCCAAAGCCCCATCCAACACCACAGCACATCACAGAAGCATGGAATATCTTGGGTTGGAAGGGACCCACAAGGATCATCCAGTCCAACTCCTGGCCCTGCAAAGACACTCCAACAATCCCAGCCGGTCCCTGAGAACATTGTCCAAGCACTCCTGGAGCTCTGGCAGCCTTGGAGCCATGACCATTCCCTGGGGAGCCTGTTCAGTGTCCCACCACCCTCTGAGGGAAGAACCTTTTCCTATCCCATATGGGGCAGACTGCACATTGTGCCCAAGACTGAGGATACTGCAACTGGTCCCAGAGGAAAGTGCTTTATATGACACAAATCAAAGCAGATAAAAAACCAATACACCCACAAAAGAATATATGAGCTGTACATAACAAAGAAAATGGGAAGCATGTCACAGGGCTGTGGGCTGAGTCAGCTGCTCCAGTAGCCATGGTGCACCGGAGGTTTGGGTGGGAGCTGGGGGTCACTGCCATGGACAGCACGTGCTCCAAGAGGAAGGGGGCTGGGGAAGGGTGACCGGAGCCCCAAGGGGCGGTGAGGGGCTGTGTTAGAAGCCATCAGTGCGCAGTGGCTGTGGCAGGTCTGACACACTGATCTGGAGGTTGAGGTCTGCTGAGTCCAGGGCCGTGGATGGGGTGTGCGGGTGGTTGTCCTCGAGCACGGCGATCTCCTCGCGATGCTCCTGCTGCAAGTGCCACACGATCTCTCTGGACAAGAAGTGGGTCTCTGTTTCTTCTGGCTCTGGAACAGAAGAAAGACCAAACCTACCTTCACTGGTTATCCTGAGGCAGAGCTCTGGGCAGGAAGCAAAGTCTCTGTGAGATGCCCCAAAATCTGCAGAATTTCCTGCACAGTCAAAATACAGCTTTTACTTCCCACTTTCAGCACGGCAGAGGGAAAAAATTCGAATACAAAGTGCGGGGAGGAGTGTACAATTACAGGCACTATGCGCTGGATTCCCAGTAGTGCTTGTGATGGGAACTGCCTCGCTGGATGGAAATGCTTCTCCCCATCAGGGAGAGTGCTGAGTTTCCTCTGAAAAAACCGACATTCATTACAGCAAGATGCTGATTTCATCAGGCGGAGGTGAGGAGATGGGAGATGAAAAGATGATGGGAATGAGGGAAAGCCTCACTCCCTCCCATCTCCTGTCAGCAGGAATGGCACCGAGCCAGCACACACTCATCCCACTGCTGGGGAGGGCTTGACAGCCCCAGCAACTTATTCCAGGAACATCAACAGCAAGCGGAGCTGCTGCTTCCCTCGGATGCCTTGTGTTATACTTAATCCTTGCAGTACACAGCTTGTCTCAGGTCCCCTTGGGGACTTCAGCTGGGACAACCAGTGCTGTCACCACCTTCCCTGCTCCTCAGACCCACAGCAAGAAGTCCTTAGAACTGTGGAATCATGGAATACCCTGAGTTGGAAGAGATCCACAAGGATCATCCAGTCCAACTCCTGGCCCTGCACAGACACCGTGCCTGAGAGCATTGTCCAAATGCTCCTGGAGCTCTGGCAGCCCTGGGGCCAGGACCATTCCCTGGGGAGCCTGGGCAGTGCCCAACCACCCTCTGGGGAAGAACCTTTTCCTGATATCCAGACTAAATCCCCCTGGTGCAGCTCCAGCCATTCCCTGGGTCCTGTCCCTGGTCACAGGAGCAGAGATTGGAGCTGCCCCTCAGGAGGAGCTGCAGCCCCCAGGGAGGTCTGACCTCAGTTTCCTCTGCTCCAGCTGGACAGGTCAAGTGCCCTCAGCTGCTCCTCATGTGGTCCCTCCAGACCCTTGGCCATCCCCAGGTCCCTCCTTTGGACACTCCCTGACAGCTGTAGATATTTCTCCTATTGTGGTGCCCAAACTGCCCCAGGACTGGAGGTGAGGCCACCCCAGCCTGGAGCAGAGTGGGCCAATCCCCTCCCTCACCCAGCCAGCGATGCCACGCTCAGTGACGTTCCTATTTCACGTGGAAAGGCAGCCCCTCTGTTCCTCCCAAGGCAGCAGGGGCCACCATGGCCCCCTGATTGGGGACATCAGTCTGCTCTGCACAGACCCTGATCTGAGCTCACTCGGGGCTAGAAGAGCACAGCCACTGTCCTGGGCACTCTAACCCCTTCCCCCTCACTCACCCTCGTAGGCAATGAGCCTGTAGGCATCTGCACACTCCTTGGAGCCTTTCAGGATCTCCTCCAAGGTCCTGTAGAAAAGCTTGGCCTGCTCCAGGCGCTCCTCCCGGCTGAAGGCAGCACACTCATCCTGGGACATGGCGTACAGGGACTGCAGCGGGGTGGCATATTCCACAGCACAGTGCCAGAGCTGCAGGGATGGAAGGAAAAGATGTGGGGACGGGAGGACTGGGCAAAGGGCTGTTGGAGGACCCTGGCACTGGGCAGAGCACTCAGGACCTCCCAGCGGCTCCTTGGCCTGCCTTGCACTGGTGCTGTGTGCTGGAACACAGGCTCTGGCCCCCGTGTCCCTCTGCCTCGTGCAGAGCGGGGAAAGAGCAGCTGGTCCGACGGGTCCGGGTGTCCCCTGCACCAGGTGGGCTCAGGGAGCTGCATCTGCCCATGGGGTTCAGCCACTGACTTTGTCAGGGCTCCCGAGAGCAGCCTGGAGGGTGATTTTTCCCATGGAATTTGGTCCCTTAGGGAGACGTCCCTGCCCTGTGACCACATCTTCTTGGTGGCTTTCTGCTATACAAAGGAAAGTGGAAGGGCAGCTCCAATCTTTGCTCTCTGTGACCAGTGACAGGACCCGAGAGAACGGCTGGAGCTGTGCCAGGGGAGGTTGGGGTTGGATATCAGGAAAAGCTTCTTCCCCCAGAGGGTGCTCAGGCACTGCCCAGGCTCCCCAGGGAATGGTCACAAGGCTGCCAGAGCTCCAGGAGCTCTTGGACAATGCTCTCATGCACAGGGTGGGATTGTTGGGGTGTCTGTGCAGGGCCAGGAGTTGGACTTGATAATCTTTGTGGGTCCCTTCCAACCCAGCATATTTTGTGATTCCATTATGCCAAGTCTGAGCATCCTAACAGAGAGCTGGAGGGCAGAGAAGAACATAAACATTGGAAAGGTGGAGGCACAGCTGGAAGGAGGCTGAGCAAAGAAACAAGGAGAAATCTGATAAAGCCATAAACAAGCCAAGGAGGAGCAGGGTTACCAGTAAGTCTTACACTGGGTAAACTGGAAAGTTTAATGGAGTGAATTAGAAGGAAGAGGGACGTGATCCCAGGTAAATGCAGAGAAGCAGAGAGCTCCCAGCCTTGGCAGGCAGTTACTGCCGTGCCCTGGGGCAGGTGCTGGCGATGGGCCCTGCGTGCTGGGCAGGAAGCTGAGGGGCAGATATTACTGGAAGGCCAGGTGCAGGCTCAGAGCTGCTGGAGCTCCTGGGGAGCAGAGTGACTCAGCAGGAGCCTGGCAGATGGAACACAGCATCCGTGCGTGCAGCGCAGCGGGGAAAACCCGCGGCCGACTGTGCTTCCCCCGGAGCAGGGCCAGGCGAGGCTCGGGGGCCCTGCAGGCAGGGCTTAAAAACTGCACCTCAGAGCTCAGCCGCTGCCAAAGGGCAAATCAGGGGACCCAGGTGAGGAGCAGAGCTCTGCCAACGTCCCCATCCACAGCACCAGGGTGTTCCCCCCTCCAAGGGGAAGGGACAGGGGCCAGCCTGCCGGGAGATGTGGGAGGAGATGAATGCAATGTCAGATGGAGATTCAGGGCTCGCCAGCCTGGAAAAGGGGTGACTGAGGGGAAGGAGGAGAGTTGAATAATGACTCACGCAGACATCTTCAAGCACCTCTTCACAACACAAGGAGACATTCATCCTGTGGGAATTGATGCTCTGTAGCCCACATCTGCTTTTTTCTGCTCAGTTTTCTACTGTTTTCTGGACTTAAATCAGCTCCAGGAGGGGTTAAGCAAGCCCACCATCCCTGCAGCTGAGCCTGGGAGGAGGCAGCCAGCAGGAAAGGGTACAGGAACGGGACCTCTCAATCTTGGTGGAAGCCTGGTGAAAGCTGGGAGTATCTAACAGGAGAGGGAACAGTCTCCTGCCCTTACGGCCACTTCTGGGGCCAGCAAGACTTTGGGGATGGTGCTCCCAATGCTGCTCTCACCATACCTGGTTTTCTTCATCCCTGATTGCGTAGAGGCTGTGTTTGTAGACCCTCTTTCTGGTGCCAGCTCGGGCCAGGGTGGTTTCAGTGAGGTCTGTCACATACTGGATATTGCTGTCAGCTTTCTCCAGGTCATCACAGACATCACAGCTCAGAGGGACCAAGATGTGGAGCTTCCAGGTCTTCCTGCATGCCAGCAGGTTGGGACTGGCTCTGCAGAATTCCTCCATGGACGTTTTCACCCCTGGTGGAAGAGAGCATCAGGCAGAGGTGCCTGGTGTGAGTACAGCTGCATTCTGCCTTGCTCCCCATTCCCCTGCTAACACTGTAAAAGTGGGAGGATTGTTATTAGGAGCTATTTCTATCTGTAGGCATGAGAGTGCAGGGAAACAGCTACGTACGTGGCAAGACTATTTTTAGGTACCCAACATAATAGGACCAGGCAAGCCCATGAGCGACGTTCTGCTTGGACCTCTCGGACATCTCCGACATCTCCACTGCTGAGGGCTTCTGTGGAGGGAAGGACAGACAGACCAGGTGATGACAGCACCCTCCTGGGCCCTTCCGCAACAGTCAGTTCTCCACAGGGATTGGAGAACTCCAGAGATCTGGAGAGTGAACAACCCCACCAGCCCCTTCCAGCACCATGCAGGGCAGCGAGGCAGAGCCCCTGACAGCCCCCAGAGCCCCTGCAGAGGAGGGAACTGGGGCTGGAGTGAGCCAGGCATTTCCCTGGCTGCACCCTCCACTGGGATCGTGTGTCCCAGTGCAACCTGTGCATCTGCCCTGTGCTTCCAGCATGGGAGAGGAGACATCCCAGCGCCTGATGGTGGGATTCCCAGTGGCCTCTGCCAGCTCTGTGTGTGCATTAGGTGGAGATGGGTGTCCAGGCCCACAGGCACCCGACAGAAGCACCTCCTGCAGCCTGTGAGACCCTTCCAGCCCCGCTGGGGCACAGCAGAGCCCTGCCAGTGCTGCAGAGGCACCTGGGGCTTGGCTCTGCCCCCACACCACACTGATAATTGAGAACACACAGGCTCTGCTTTCCCCTCAAGCACCAGCTTGACTGACTGATTTAAAATACCCCTGTTTTTCATGTCAGGGGGGCCGTGCCATCCCCTGGAGTGGTTGTGCTCATTAGGAGGCAGCCTGGCACTCCTGCCAACACTCCTGGCACCACGGGGCCAGGGAGATCAGCCCTGCAGGGCTGAGCTGAGAGTGTTCCTCCCACCAGGCTGATTCTGGGTGGGCTGGATATGCAGAGGCCACGTAGAGCTGGCTATGTGCCCTCACGGCTGCTCAGGGCTGAAGGGCTCCCCGGGCAGCCAGCCAGGCTGGAGGTGTGGGAGCCTTACCTGGAGCCCCAGGGCAAGGATGAGGAGCTGGCACAGACTGGCCAGGATGAGGTGGAGGCCGAGGGGCTGCCCATCACCGAGGAGAGCCACGTAGGCTGAGCCACAGACGAGCAGCATGGGCCCATGCCAGCGCGGGGGGAAGCAGGTGCTCAGGGCCCTCCAGAAGCTGCCGTGGTGCCTGGGTGGGACAGGGAGACAGGAGTCAGGCTGGTGGCCACCCACCCACCCTCTGCAGCCCACAAGGCACTGGCCAGGGCTGCTCCCACCTCCTGGCCAGTGCCACCAACCTTCCAGAGCACTACAGAGCCCTGTGGGACCCTGCCCAGCACACCCCAGTGCCCCCAGCCAGGAGAGGGCTTGGCTCCCTTGCAGCACCCGTGGGACTCAGAGGGAGCAGATGGAATGTCACTCTGGACAGCAGAGGGAGACAACAGCCCCCTGCCCTCCAGCACTGGGTGGTGGGGAAAGGCTGGGGGCCAAGATCTGTTCCCCAGGGAAAGGGCACGCTCGGGAGTTACCACGGAGAGGAGACATCAATGGACATATGGGGGAGCTGGGCAGGTGGGAGAGGGGGAGAGGGTGGGAGGGGGAGCAAGAGATGAGAGGGACAGGAGGGTGATGGAGGGCAGCACTGGCACAGCACAGCATTGCCACAGAGGGCACGTGTGGGCACAGAGATCAGGAGCGAACCCCACCAGCACCCCGAGGGTGCAACGCCCTTGTCCCCAGGGTGGTCCCAGGAGCGCCGCAGGCAGCCAGCCCCGCTGGCTCACCTGGAGTGGAGGTGGAAGATCTCCTCGGCCAGGTAGCAGGTGCCCTTGAGCAGCGCCCCGATCTGCAGGGTGGCGAAGTGGAAGGTGAGGCTGCGGGCGGTGGGCACGAGGGGCTCCCCGGCCAGGAGCAGCGCCCCGGCGCACAGCGCCAGCAGCAGGTACACGGCGCGCTGCGCCCGCCCGCCGCGGGGCTCGGGGATCCGCGGGGCACGGCGGGGCCTCGGCCGCCACGGCTCCCGGGACATCTGCGACGGAGACGGGGCTCAGCAGCAGCTCGTCCCCAGCGCCCACGGCGGCACTGTGGGAGCGGATAAGAGCAGATCAGGGCGATGCGTGCGTCCGGCACTCCCTGAGCATCCCAAAGCGCACAACCCTTTGGGGAGGCTCCCCTGCGCTTCCCGCCTTGGGGCTGTCCCCTGTGCCCAAACGGGCTCGTCAAGACAGAGCCTGGCTGGCCACCCCGCTCCTAAATGGATGCCAGCCCGCCCTGCTCCGCAGCCGCAGGGCTGTCACTGCTCTGGCCGCACTCACCGGAGCAGTTCCCAGCTGCCAGCCCCGGGTTTCCTGCGCTGCGGCTCCCGGGCTCTGCGCTCCCGCCTGGGCAGCTGCAGCTCCTTCTGGAGGCTGCTGCAGACACGCATCCGGAGCCTCTGCCACGTACGGGCTGGTGGGGCTGCTCAGCTCCCAGCACCCAGGAAAATGAAAATGAAAGGAGCTCTACAGCAGGCAGCCTGTAGAGTGCCAGAGCTCTCCCACACAGGGCATCAGTGAGGTCTCTCAGCCCACAGGAAAGTCAGGCAGCGGTGGCTGTGCCAGGTTTCGATATCCCTGAGCTTGCACGCCCTGGAAAGCCCCAAATCTGCCAGGACATGGTCTGAGTGGAACTGGAATGAGGAAGGAAACCACCAAGGGCAGTATATTTCAAAGATTGCATTGATTCAGCTCAGCAGGTTGCCAAGGGCAAAACAGACTTAAATCCATCTAGCAGAGGGTGACTCAGCGCCCTGGATGCCCCCACCCCACACATTTCCAGGAAGATGCCATCTTGGGAAGCAGTGCCCATGGCTGGTGGCAACACAGCAGGGGCTTCCTGCAGCCAGGCTCTTGGTGGCCAGTGATGCCCTCAAGACTTCCAGTTCCTTTTTCCAAGCAGTGGTGAGGTATTCCCATCCTGGAGGAAGATGGATTAGGGGACACATACACAAGCCCATAGGAGTAGGTGGGATGCACTCAAGGATGCTGAAGGAGATGGATGATGCCCTGGCAAGGTTCCTCTCCGATCTCTTTGGAATGTTGTAGCAATCAGGAGGTTCCTGGTGAGTGGGAGAAGGAAATCTCACGCCCAGGTTTGAGGAGGTGAACTACAGTCTGCTCAGTGTCACCGCTGACCCTGGGAGAGTGATGGAGCAAATCCTCCCAGCAGTCTCTGCCAAACACCTGAAGGATGAGACAGGAGCAGCCATCAGGGACTTCACATCACACCTGATGGACCCGACTACCTGGAACGGCAAGAAAACTGGCTGTGGGGATGAGGGGAGAACCTTCACTTCAGCAAAGCCCTCAGCAGGGTCACCCATGGCCTCTGTGGACCCAAACTAGGTAGATACAGGCTGGGAAAGGGGGTGATTGCCCAGAATATGCTCAAGGTCCCATTGCTTTCTGTCCAGGAATGCCCCTGGGTTCCAGGAGACCCTGACAGTCCACACAGACCCACAGTGCCAGGGTCTCTGCAGGCTGCCACAGGCTTACAGCACAAGGATCTTGATTCAGACATGCCCACAGTTCACACTTAATTAAAATCATAGAATTAAATAATCATTTAGGTTGGAAAAGACCCTTGAGACCATCAAGTCCAACTATTCCCCCAGCACTGCCAAGTCCACCTTTAACCCATCTCTCCAAGTGCACACAGCTTTTAAATCCCTCCAGGGATGGAGACTCCACTACTGCCCTGGGCAGCCTGTGCCAGTGCTTGACAGCCCTTTTGGGTGAAGAAATTTTCCCTAATATCCAGCATAAACCTCCTCTAGTGCTGGCTTGAGGCCATTTCTCCTTGTCCTGTTCCCTGGGAGCAGAGCCCACCCCCCACCTGGCTGCACCCTTCTGTCAGAGAGCTGTGGAGAGAGAAAGTCCCCTCTGAGTCTCCTTTTCTCCAGGCTGAGCCCCCCAGGCTCCCTCAGCAGCTGCTCATCAGACCTGTGCTCCACTGCCCTTCTGTGGACACAACTCGAGCATCTTCAAACCCAGAGAGTGGGAGGAAGGGCCTGGCAGGGAGCTGCTTGTTTCAGTGGTACCTTAGAAACCCCAGCGAACCATCCGGCCGGTGCTCCCAGCCCCGGGAGGGCCGGTGGATGCAGCCAACGTGTTGTTTGCTTCGGCAACACAAAGGCTGGCTGGAACATGAAGTGAATCACTTCCTCCTCCAGCGCTGGGATAAAGCTTGTCCCATTCCAGCCAGGCTTCACTGACCTGCTCTGGTTGGCTCTTCGGTGTGGTGGAAGGGCTGCCTGGCTCCCCCGCCACCTTCTTGTAGGTCCCCAAGCAGTTGGTGGCTCTCCTGCCTGCAGAGCCTGGCCTCTTGCTTTCGGTTCTACTCTCAGCACACCAACATCTGCAGTGTTTCTGTCGCACTTCTGTTTGGAGCGGAGCTGTAGTCCGAGAAGTGAGTCTAAACTCCAGGAATGAGGTTTTACAGAATTTTGGAATCATGGAATAGTTTGAGTGGGAAGGGATCTTAAAGCTCATCTCATTCACGGGCAGGGACACCTTTCCCTATCCCAGGTCGCTCCAAGCCCCATCCAACCTGGCCTTGAACACTTCCAGGGATGGGGCAGCCACAGCTCCTCTGGGCACCCTGTGCTGGGGTCTCTCCACCTTCACAGGGAGGGATTCCTTCCCAATATCCCATCTAACCCTGCCCTCTGGCAGTGGGAAGTCAATCCCCCTTGTCCTGTTCACTCCAGGCCCTTGTCCAAAGTCCCTTTCCAGCTGTCTTGGAGCCACTTTAGGCACTCTAAGGTCTCCCCTGAGCCTTCTCTTCTCCAGGTGGAACACCCCCAGCTCTCCCAGCCTGTCTCCAAAGCAGAGGGGCTCCAGCCCTCAGAACATCTCTGTGGCCTCCTGTGGACACCTGCAACATCTGAGCTTGCCCAGGAACGGAGAGCCCAGCGCTGCCCAGGGCCACCCAGTGCCTTTGCACAGCCAAGAAGTGGCAGGACTGAAACTGCCCCCATTGTCCTCCCTGGCCTTCCTCTGGCCAACAATTTGCTTTTCCAGATTGTGTCTTGATTGACATTCCCTCTGTCCCTGTTTGCTGTTACTCCCTCAAGCAGAGGGAACAAGAAGTCACACACGATGCGGGAAGATTTTAGATGCATAAAAAGCCCCAGCAAGGCACCTCCCTGGACCAGCACCATGGCACCTCCAGCCAGGCTGGTGCTCACACCTGTGTGAGGCTGAGTTGGGCACAGAAATCGACTCTCTCTACAGCAACCCACAAACACTGCAGCCCTTGCTGAGATCAGGAGAACCACAGAGTCATGGAATAACCTGGGCTGGAAGGGACCCACAAGGATCATCCAGTCCAACTCCTGGCCCTGCAAAGACACCCCAACAATCCCACCCTGTGCCTGAGAGCTTTGTCCAAGCGCTCCTGGAGCTCTGGCAGCCCTGGGGCTGTGACCATTCCCTGGGGAGCCTGGGCAGTGCCCAACCACCCTCTGGGGAAGAACCTTTTCCTGATATCCAGACTCAACCATCCCTGGCACAGCTCCAGCCATTCCCTGGGTCCTGTCCCTGGTCACAGAGAGCAGAGATTAGAGCTGCCCCTCAGGAGGAGCTGCAGCCCTCAGGGAGGTCTGATCTCAGTCTCCTCTGCTCCAGCTGGACAGGCCAAGTGCCCTCAGCTGCTTCTTGTATGGCCCCTCTGGGCCATTCACCATCCCCAGGTCCCTCCTTTGGATGCTGTCTGACAGCTTTAGATCTTTCTCACGTTGTGGTGCCCAGACCTGCCCACAGACAGAGGCTGGATACATGTGGCATGTCCCCAACTAAAAGCCAGGCCAGGAACACGGTGATTTCCCTGGCATCCCCTGGGTGAAGGGGTGTGAGCATGCAGCAGCAGCATGACAGAGCTGGCTCTGCTGCAGGATGGGCATGGCAGCAGCACTTCCTTCCTTTAATCCCCATTTTTTCCACTGCCCTGTGAAAGCAGGTGGAGCTGCTGGCTTCATCCGGAGGGCAGGCTGCCCAGTGACAGCTTTCACCGGGGATACCTGCAGGGATGGGGTTCCAGTGCCAGGCTGGTGTCAAAAGTGGCTTTGGTCCCTTGACTAAAAGTGCTGCAGTCGGTGTTTTTAGTGCTGCAGTTGCACCAGCAGTGTCCCTCAGAGGTCCCGTGTGACAGAGCTGCCTTATTGCCACAAAATAGCAAAAATAAAGTGATCTGCGATATTCTGTGTGGCCTTGGGCTGTGAGAACCAGGCCAGACTCTGTGGTGCAGTGAGGAGACACCGTGTGCTGGGGGAGATCTGGTGGCAGCAGGAGACCTGCCTCCTGAAGGTCCTAAGCACACATCGTCTCTCACTCACTGAGGCAAGCACTTCCACAGAATCACGGAATCATGGAATATCCTGAGCTGGAAGGGACCCACCAAGATTATCGAGTCCAGCTCCTGGCCCTGCACAGGACAGCCCCAGGAGTCCCACCCTGTGCCTGAGAGCATTGTCCAAATGCTCCTTGGATAACCTTCTTGTCCAAACATTGAGCCGTGGGACAAAGGAGGTGGCAGTCAGGGGGGACAGGGAGGTGTCCTGGCCCGAGGATTTGGCAGTTTTCCCCTTGGCCTCCAGATTCTGCAGGGCCCTGATCTTAGCTCACAAAGCCCACATGGGGACATGATGCCTTTCCAGGGATGTGCCCAGCTTAGGAGATCCTTTGCCTCACCCTGACCCCAGCCTGGACCCCTCAGCAATGATGAGTGTAAAGTCCTGGCAGCAGAATGGAGCATCCCTCCATCCCTGGATCGTGGGGCTGCTCTGAGTGCCGCACACCCTTCACCCACTGCGGTTCTGCCTTCCTTTGGAGCACCAGCATTTTCCCCGGAGAAAGAGAGTTTGAATTTAGTAGATGTCAGTGGATCAATGTGTGATTTCTGCAGTCTGTCAGCAGCGAGCACCTGCAGTGTCCTGTGGCACTGAGTCCCGAGTTACATGTTGGGTGGAAAAACCGTTTTTGCTCATTTTGGAGCTGTCACAGGCTGGCATTGAACAAGATGAGCTTCCAGGTCCCTTCCAACCCAAACCATTCCATGATTCCATGATTGGGGTGGTGCTGCTGGGCAGAGCATCTTTGGAACAGGAGCTGCTCCTGGTCCTTTTTTCTGGGAGTTTTTATTTGAAGCTTTTCCACCAGTGTAAGCCCAACACTGGAGGCTTTTCCTCTTCCAGTTGTGTCTTTCCTCCTTCAGAGTGACTTTTTTCCACCTTCTAACAAAGGCCTCATAATTTATCAAAGCCTGGAATAAATAAATTTAGCCAGTTTGGCTGGGAAGTTTGTATTCCTTTAAACTCTTGTGCCTTTCCCTATGCCCTTCAAGAGTTTCTTTCCCTAATACAGCACTGCAGCTTGACCCTGTGGAGCAGAGCCGATCGGAGGGAGATGGTGAAGGAAAGGCTCATGGACACAGGAGTCATGTGAGGACAAGGCAGCACTCAGAGAACTCCTCCAGCGATGCTCTGATGTCTGGGAGACGTTGGCATGGGATGGTGCTGGCAGGTGCAGGCAGCAGATTACTCAGTGCCTCCCTGAGGAACGGGAGCTCAGAGCACAGCAGTGTCCCCGGGATGACGACGGCCGTACCCACCGGCTCTGCAGGAGCAGCGCTGGCCCTGGGAGACACAAAGGGAGGAAGCTGCAGGTGGGATCTCCTCAAATGCTGTGAGGGGGTGTGTGAAAAGCTGTGGCTGCCCCATCCCTGGGAGTGTCCAAGGCCAGGCTGGACAGGGCTTGGAGCAAGCTGGGATAGTGGAAGGTGTCCCTGGCCAGGGTAGGGGGTGGAACTGGATGATCTTTAAGATCTCTTCCAACCCAAGCCAGGCTGTGACTCCGAGATTCTATGAAATGTCGTTCCTGGATGTCTCCGGTCTCACCGTGTGAAAAACCATTATGAAAATGACTTTCCTGCCTCCGTTCCTTATCTCGTGGAGCAGTTTGCATCCAGCTGGCAGCAAACAGCAGATGGTCATTATCCCTGGTACTAGAACCACAACAAAACCAGTTTTCCATCTCTTTCTGGGGACTAAATCCAACACTTTTCCTGCAGATACAAGAAAAAGGTTACTTTAATCTTGGCTGATGTGAAGTCCTTAGAGCTGTGACTTGGGTGTACTTGGAAAATTGCCCTGGAAACAGGAGAAAGTTGCTTCCAGAAAATATTCCCGAGGGGTGGGAAGCCTTTTGTGCCCTGCAATACAGTCCTAGCCATGATGTTTGCCTGGCCAGGTTTGACCAAGGTGCTGTCCTGCCCTCAGGGACCACAGGAGCATCTCCTAGGGAAAAGGAATCTGTGATGTCACTGCCAGTGATTGGGATCAGGTTGTCTGACTGGGATCAGGCATTGGCTGGGCCATACAAAAGGAAAGCAAAAAATGCTAGGAGAAAAGCAGTTTTACCCCAACCCAGGACTGGCCTTTAGAGCCAGGACTGCTTCGGATTAGTGTTTGAGCCTTTCCAGTGGTGTGGCCGGGATGAAGGGTGGTGTTGCCTTGTGCTGGGACATTGGATCAATGAGCTGTGCAGGGATGTCTGGAATTTGGCAATCCAGGGGTGCCCAAAATGAACAGGAAAGAAAGAAGAGCAAGAAGCCACAAAATGCACCAAAGTAGCTGGGAAAAAAAAAGAAAAGCAACAAAAAAATCCCACCCAGAAAACTATTTTTATGGGTTTGCTGTTTATTTTCTCTGTAACAAATGTAGAGACAAGAAATTAATTCAAAACACGCCCCGCGCTACAGCCTCCAGAAATGCTGAATTCTTGCACAAGGCTGGCAGCAAAGTCAGCCTGAGAACAGCCCACCATGGCCCAGAGACAGCACCAGGGACCCTCAACCCCACCTGGGCACACGGGCAGGAGGAAGGAGCAAAGGACACTGTGTCACCAGCGGTGCTTTCAGTGCCATTTAACGTGAACTGTGCTGGTGTGGGCCACCGAACGCCCACAGGCTCGATAAGGACAAGCCAGTTACACCCGCAGCCACTGAAGTGCTCCAGGAGGTCTCTGCCCGTCCCAAGCCCACTCCCGGTCTGCCCGGGATACGGCCTCAGGGTCTCCGCGCTGGGGCCGGGGAGTGTGGCAGCTCAACAAGGGGCCGGGGGCGGAGAAAACCCGCCAGGGCCGGAGCTGGCGGCGTCTCAGGCCGGTCCTGTCCCCTCAGGCCGGTCCTGTCCCCTCAGGCCCGTCCTGTCCCCTCAGGCCCGCGCGGTCCCCGCGGCCTCGGGCCCGGCTCGGCCGGGACTTCTTCCCGTCGCGTCTTCTCGCGAGAGAACGCACCGTGGCGTCACGCGCCGCCGCGGCCGCCTTGCGCGCGCGCGCACTCACGCCTCCGCCGTATCCTTCCGCGCGCTCCCCCTCCCCCTTCTGGAGAGTTCTGCACGGCGGCTCGGCACGACAAA
>VXBT01003431.1:33499-62502 GCA_013400235.1 Oriolus oriolus | reverse complement strand
GCCGGGCCGGGGGTGGCGGCGGCCCCGGCAGCTGCTGCGGCTCCGCGGGGGCTCGGCCCGGGCCGGGGAAGGCGCCCCGGGGAGCGGAGCGTGGCCCGCGTTGGAAGTTCCGGCGTGGCTCTTGTCGGAGCCCCGTGTCCAAGGGCTCCTCTGCCTCCTCCTGCAGCGACAAGGATCGCGGTGACGGGCAGCGGAGCGCAGTAAACCTGTCACACAGTAGTGTGGTTTGCTCTTTTAATGGAGCCAGCGCTGTTCTACAGCCTGAGTCATCCCGCAGGCTTGTAGGGAAAGCTACGAGCTTGCCTCCTCCTGGAGCGGGAGCTGCGCCGTGCTCCATGTCTTGGCCTTTTGGAAAAACACTGCTGCCCAGTCCGCTGCCGTCTTAGGACAGTGTTTGCTTGATTATCAGTGTCTTTTACCAGGAAAAAAACCCTCGACGGTAATTGAAGTCCACTTGTATTACCTTGGTGACTCAAGCAGGGAATTTGTATCCTTTTCCCTGCAAAATGTGTAGCTGCCAGTTTGGGATCTGTACGAGGTTCAGGTGTAGGAAACAGCCCTCCCGTAGTGCTTCTCCTCTTGATCACTACGTAAATTATTTTTTATCTACAACCAGCTGTAAACCCACTACCTCATAGCTCACTCTGTAGCCCTCTTTGGTTTCGTGTGTAGTGTCGGGTCTGTGTTAACATCTCTGCTTTGGTTGTAGGTTACCTTGGAGGCTTTGTGAAGCTTCATGTGTCCTACTGATCAGGTTAAAGCTCAGGTGGAGAAGAAAATGGAAGAGAGCTTGAAGCCTTACTTATGCTTGTGGAATAGGTAGCACTGGGAAGGGAGGTATTTGAAGTATGATTTTTAGACTGTTGGATTTTCCAGCTGCGGATCCGGTAGTGAGTTACATAAGGAAATTGTGTTCCAGCTGAGTCTTGCTTCTCTGCAGTGTTCTGTCCCTTACTTTAGTGGTCCTGAAGGCATTGTGACGACTTTTCCACAGTGTCTGTGTGCTCACAGGTGCTTTGGATGAGCTCTTGCTCCTCGACAGTGGGTCGATAGACCTGGGAGACTCAGCAGAGGATGCTGAATGGGGTAAACGTGGCTGTGGGGGGCTGGGGCACACACAGCCACTGCAGGGCTGTCGTGGGGAGGGTGGATCTTGTCAGGTAACTCAGGAAGGCTGCTTGGTTGTAGTTTAGTGCTTATTGAGGGTCAGGAGTCAACACTCTGAGAGCACTTGTGTTTCCAGGCTGGTTTGTGACAGGAGAAAAGCTGGATGTGTGGAGCCTTTGTTAATGTTGGGTGCTTGTGGACTGACTCTTCATGCTGCTTTTCAAGAACAAAGAATCCTGAGAGATAATGGGGACTGTGTAGGGTTATGAGAGTCTTCAAAGCCTTGGGAAGTAGCGAGAGCATCACCAAAGCAGTTTTGTGTGAGCTCTGCAAAGCGCCGAGAGTTTCATTGGAGTGAACGTGGTGGCTGTGGAGTAGAGGGAGGTGATGGGGCTGGAGGCAGCATTTCCACAAAACAGCGTATGGGGAGGGAAATAAATCTGCCTGTTGTAGCAGCCCAGATGCTTTGGAAGTTGGATGGGAGTGAAGCTACAGGCTGGAAGGAGCACTCTGAGTGAGCTGCTGTGGGTGTCTCAGTGTAACTGCTTCAGTAATCATGGCTGGCTGTTTACGCTCCGGCTATTTTAAACCCCGTGGAGAGCGCTCCTATCATCATCTCAGGGCTGTTCTGGTCTCTGGGAGTGTGTAGTGGCCGTCTCTGTCAGGATAACGAGGGGACAGCCAGTTTCTGACCTTTGCTGCTGCAGCTTGTGGCGGGAGCAGAAGCCTGCAGAATGTGGATTGAGTAGGAATAATCCCAGTGGACTCAAGCACAGAGACATGATGGGAGAGAAAACTGCTGCTTTGGCTTTTTTTTAAGGGTGTTATCAGTTATGAGTATATCAGTGCGCAGGGCTCAGTCTGGCCACTGGCTCCTGCTCTTGGCAGTTTGGGATTTTACTGAACCACGAAGGCTTTCCATGAGGTTTTTGTCAAAATTTTTGTGTGCTTGGATAGCACAGAGCTGAGAACTTGGAAAGGAGAAAATCCCAAGAGTGAAGTTTTGATACAGTGTTACCTGAAATGGCCTCTTGTATGTTGAACTCGGCTGGGCTTGGGAGAGGGGCAGAGCAAGCAGTGAGCCAAGTGTTGTTGCTGGTGTGCGAGGCAGCGCAGGAACCTGCACGGTCCGTCCCAGTGTGGCACTGGTGGCACAGTTGCTCTTGGGATTGTGCAGAGGCTTGAGCTGGGGTAACATGTGTGCACGCAGCAGCAGCTGTTCCCTAAGCAGATGCTCCAAAAGAGCTCAGGCTGGGTGAGACCTGCTCTCAGATTGCTGCCTGTGTTACTCACCGCAATATTTCAGGCAGTGCGGATCCAAATTCTTGTTTAGGTGCTTTTATTGGATCATGGGTCTGAAACTTGAAATCTTTTCTTGTGAGAAGTGTTTGGAGTGTAAGCAATGCTGCCAGGCAGAGTCCTTGGGGGTGACACTGAAGTATAGCAATTGAATTGGTATTTTTATATATATGTAGAAATGATCTATTTTATGCTGAATATATTTTGTAAGAAAAGCAGTGTGAAGCAACCCAAGGGCAGGATGGGAGGGATATACAGGAGGGCCAGAGCAAATGCCTTCCATTTTAAGGTTTAAGCTGAAACCCTTTGGATTCAGCCACATCCCCATCTGTGTTGCTTATCTTTGGGGAATGCAATACCTATAACTGGATAACTAGGGCACCGTTTGGAGTTCTTTGAATGGGAGAGCAAGGAAAAGGTTAGCTCATTGTCTTTCACGGGTTCCCCTGTGTGATCAGCGGGTGAGGGGGAAGGGAAAGCAGCAGCTGTGCTTGAGCCCTGCTCAAGTAAAACACTTTCTGTAGCAGAGGAATTGAGGATTACTACTGCTTATAATGCACAAGCCCAAAAACCGGGTAACTGAACTCTAAATTCTGTAGTGCTGTTCCTGTCTAGCTGTGGAAGAGAGTGGTAGTACTTGCTGTAGTCCTGGAGTCCAGAGCTGCCTGAGCTCCAGAGATGCTTAGGCATCACTTCTGCCAAAAGGAGCAGTGCCTGTGGGAGGGATGTGTGAGGACAATGGTGCGGACCAGCGTTGGTGGTCAGAGTTGTCATTGTGCTACCTGTGCTGAGCAGACCTGGTGCTATTTCTGTGCTGCCAGTTCTGTACCGCAGCCAGTGGGAGCAACTGGGTTCTTCCGCTGGGCCTCTCGCTGCGTGCGTGGAGCTGCCAGCGCAGCCCATCTGTGTTGGAGAGCTTGTGTACAGAGAATGCTGCTGCAGCTTCTGTTAGCTAGAGAGGTGTTTTGATACTCCGATTCTACACCAGGAGGAAGTTACACGTTGCTTTGGTCTTCTTCCTGTTCAGGCTTTGGAAAAAAAAATAAAAAGGAAAGGTGGCAGTTACATCAGAGCTTGTTTATAACGTGTACCTTGGTTATTGCTGTGTTTCATGACTTCTCATGCTGCTCACTTGCCTTCTGACTTTTGCAGAGTCTTGTGAGGAGTCCAAGTTGGGGGATCTGAGCGACTTCAAGCATTGCGAAAGCAGTTTTTGTCAAAAGGAAAGGATTAAAATGCTTTTGTTAATTGTGGTGACAGCATTAGAGTGGCAGATTGTCATTCCAGACTATCCTGTGGTCGGGAGAGCACCTATGGACACTGTGGGGAACTGTTGGTCTGACCTTGGTGCACATGTGTGACATTGCCTTGTGCCCGTTGCTGCTGGGCAGGTGGAGAGCAGAGCTGAGGGAAATGCCCGCTGGATACACGCTCTGGCACCTGGCAGGGAGATGCTGCTGGCCCAGGGAAGGTGCACAGGCTCTTCCCACCCTCCTACCCTGCTGGCCCTGCACGGGGAGCTGGTAGCTCCTCAGTGCCATGGTCCTGGGGTGAGGCAGGGTGTGATCAATTCGACTTTGGCCCTCATTCCCCATTGCTTGGCTTTACTCTGTTGGGAGCTGGGAACAATTCATGGCTAAGTGGCTACGAGTTCCTTTTTGGTTACATAAGTCAGGATTTTGTAACATCTCCCTACACTGCCTGTTGCTGAAGGGTTCAGGAGCTTCAGGCAAGTAAACTTGCTAAAGGCGGATGAAGAGCTTATTCCACTTACAGCAGCAACCTGAGGCAGAAATTAGGTTTATAATCAAGCTAATGTGGTCTCTCAGTAAAGTACAGTGTGAAAGCAGCTCAAACTGGAGCAGGGTGGAAGGCCCGTGGAGTTCAAGCTAAGAGGACTTTGGATAATCTAGAGGGATCCATGTAGTGTGTTGGAGTGGATTTGAGGAGCTCTGCTGTGTACCAAGGCTTAGTAAAACTGCTGGAGCTGACTGTTAAAAGTGTGCTGGCTTTTTACTTGCCTGATTGGCTTCTTGATGATTGCCAGTTATGTTGGTTATTCTTACTGAAGGCTGTATTAGCATTAACTTAATCCTTAAAACTAGTCTTATCTTTTGGCCAGAGCAGGTTTTACCAGGAGTGTGTTAGACTGGGGAGGGATTTGTTGTCTAGAGGAGTAAATTGGAACTTCGCTAACAAATGTCTTTGGAGTTGATAATTATAACTTGAAACATGTGCATAGTTAAACTTCTAAGACTTAAACCATTTGCGTTTGATAGTTTTTTGAAAGCTTCTTGTGCATTTTGTGGATGCCTGGATTAAGGTATGTTTTAAAGGCAATGTACCAGCTCCTGGGAAATACAACAGGAGGAGGGCAGGGATGAGGGTAGCATGGGGCTGAGCAAGGCTGGTGGCACTGGTTTACCTGTGAGCCTCAAGGCCTTCCTGGCAGCTGATGCTTTTCATGATTTGGGAAGCACAGCTGGGGGATCTGTGGTATGAGCACATTCCATCTTCCTTAAAGTACTTTCCGAGTAGGAGCCTCTGAGTAGGGATTGGTTTGTTGGGCGCTTAAGAGCACAATTACATTGGGTTTTGGAGCCTACATGTCAGTTTCTTACGAGATTTTTGTAGCTTTTAGGGTATCTCCTTTGTGGGTTTAGTGGTAGTTTTATTCAACTTGGCCTTTAGGCAGGGCACCTTGAACCTTGTGCTGTGCTTCCACTTCCTCATTTTTGCTAAAGGACTCTTATTAAGAGTTGTGAGATGGGTCAGGTTAATGGTAGGATCCACAGCAGTGGGCCCAGCTCCAGAGGTATTTTGCTGTAGGGGAGATGGCAGAAACTTTAAATTCTGTTAAGGTGCCTTCAGCTGGAAAACCAGCTCAGGGTGAGGCAGCCCTGGGAGCTGAGTAACTCAAACTGGAACTTGATCTAAAGGCTGCTTGTAAATTCCTGAAGCAAAACCTGCATGTGCTTAAGGATCAAAAACTGTCTGGAGTGGAAACTGCTGTGGCTTTCTTCAGGTTTTGGCTTCATATCAGTGTGGTCAAGGTCAGACTTGATCATAGACCAGCAAGACTTCCTGGATCACAGGGAAAAACAGTGAGCCTTGCAACTTGGGATCCAATACATTCAGGTTTGTAGATGATACCAAACTGTAACTGAATCCTCCATGTGTTACGAGTTCCACTTTTACGGGAACTCCAGAGTAATTTGTTCTGAGTTACAGAAACCAGCTGGTTCTCAGAATCCCTCAATAACATCTGGAAGCCGAGACCTTGCTGGGTCTGGTGTCGTGCTCGTGATACCTCAGGAGCTGCACAGGAGCCTGCAAAAGGCAGACTGGGACAGGCCCTGGGACAGGTGCTTGGCGCTGTGCAGCAGCCGTGGGTGCTCCTCCCTGTGTGTACCTGGGTAGACGCAGCCACGTGCTGCTGCTTTCCTGTTCCTAAACTTGGCTCTGCAGGTGTGACAAGTGAGTAGTGGGAGTCTTAGAGCAGCTGGAAGGGAATGGCATGGCGTGTTAAAGGGCTTATCTGTGCCCTGCCAGGAAATCCAGGAGTGTGTTTGCCTTCCTGTAGGCAGAGGCAGCTGGTTCCTGCACTCCAGGGGGGTCTTGGGGGGGGTGAAGGGGAGGAGTTGAACTTGTTCTCCAAGCTGTTCTACAAAATTGGGGAAGTTTTGTGCTGCAGGGGCTTGAATTGGTGCAATGCTTTTTCAAGCACAGGGAACTTACACACTGGTTTTTACATAGACCTTTTAATCTGTGATGTTTCACTCTGTGAATTTACAGAGCAGAACCTGAAATGCCACCTTGTCACTGAGACAAGTGGCACAAGTGGTTCTTGTAAGTCATCCCTTTCTACTGAGATAATACCCAGGGCTTCAGAAAATTCAGAAATCTCCCTGGAACTGAAGATGTAGAGAGTGAAATAGTATTTTGATGAGAAACTGCTACTACCTGAACTTCACTGCTGCCTCTGTGTCTGCTGGCAACTTACCTTGTGGTCCCTCTGTTATATCCAGTTTGGTGAAGTGGTTGGTGCATTTGGGCATCAGGATGTAGGGAGAATGTCAGGGCAGCTCTGGAGCTGTGTATTCTACTAACTGGTAGAATATGTGCCCAAGGTCATGTTTGTAACTATTTCCCTTTTATAGCAGGGAAGGTGCATGTTGGGTGCTCATAAATATAATCCATGGTAGGCTGTGATCCTGCATGGAGAACATGGATTTTTACAGTTGTGCCTTCTGAGTCTTGTGTATGCATAGTATTAATGCATAAAATGGGATGAGAAGTGATAAGGAATTTTCTTTTTAGTGAAGTGTGTTTGGGGTTTGAATACAATGGCATTAAATAGTCTTTTCTAGAAAATCAGAGTCCAATACCGTTTGGAAGTGAACTTTACTCCATACACCTTTAGAAAGAGTAGATATATCACTGTTTTCAAGTTTTCCTATCTGTTCTTGGGAGTCTGTGCATGTGTAGACTCACTTCATTCTTTGTAGCCATGACTAGACTGACCCTGAGGAAGGTGTGTATGGATGTCTGCACGTTCCTGTGCTGCCCTGATGGTTCAGGGTCTCTCTGGGCTTGCTGATGCTGAAGCAACTCCAAAGGGCTTTGTGCCTTCAGAGGACACCTGGAAATGCTCTCTCCACCTCCAGGAGAGAGAAGGCTCTTCAGCAGGTGCTGCATGCTCAGTGTCTGCTCCTGTTCGAGTCCATGCTGAGCACCAAGTAGAAGAAGCCCAGCAGGAGCACTAGAAAAGCTTCCACAGTCTGGTGTCAAGTCAAGGAGGCTTCCAGCTGGGCTCTGTAGAAGCTGGAAGCTGCTGAGGGCAAAACCCAAACTTGTGTGTGTGTCAGGGCCTGTGAAGCTTTGTGGGGCACTGCATCTAGAGGGGGAAATCCAAAGATTTACCTGCTTGATGTGAGGCAGCGTTTGTGTATTGTGGGTTTGGTTAGTGGTGGCCTCGCAGTTCCTGGGAAGTAGAAGCTGGAACTCCCAGAGATCATCTGTTCAAGAGCTTAATCACTGCCTGTAAATAACAAAAGGCCATTAAATGACAAATTTCTTCCATTCCTGCAATCAGCTTGTCTTAATCATTGTACTTAAATGTTTTGTCTGCCAAAAGCCTGGTATGAAGATTCCAGTTTGGACTGTTCTGGGAGGTGAAAAGCTGAACACACAATGGACCAGGGACAGCATGGGAGTGTTTCCTGAGCACTAGATAATAGTTGTAATCCTTATCTGGTGTGTGTTCAGCTTTCTAAACTGAGTTCACAGAGAAAACTGGTAATATGTTTGGGCCCATTATGCAAAGCAGGTCAGTGACTGAGCCAGAAATGGAGCAGGTAAAGTTTGACTTTTAAGTTTTACTCTATTTGCACTTCCCACCAAAAATCCACTTCCTGACTAAATGGCTGATGTGAGTTACTGGTAACAGTAACTCTCTGAACTGTGCTGAAATTTTCCTTCAGATTGAAGCTTGGTATAGTTCAGGTATACTATGAGTTACTCGGCCTGTTCAGACTCATAATAGGATTTCTTCAGAGGAAAATTTGACTGATGCAGCCACTGAAAAGTGGGTGGTTTCAATGAGGTCTGTAGGTATGAAAGGCTTTCTGTTTTATTCCATTCTACCCATGGTCACTGATGTGTACATGTGGAGGTGAAACAGCCACAGGTTATGAGAGCTGTGTATGGTGCAGGCTGGCTGTGGAGGTGATAAACTGGATCACTGTAGCTGGAGCAGCCTGGGAACTGTTACAATAGAGTGAATAAAATAAGGCTGATACTGAGAGTTGTTGGAGTGAGGCCATCTTATCTCTCTGTGACCCTGGGGCTGGTGGAAGATACAGTGCCTTGGTAATGCTTGGGACCAGTGAAGGCAGACCTGAAAACCCCTGTGACGTGAGGATTGCTGTGACTGAGGGCCCTGGAGCCTGGACAGGTCACTGAGGCCTGTGCCAAATGGGTCTCCTGGGTTTAAGATGCAACTTTACTTTCCAGAGTCCTGGCTATTAGTTCTGTGGTGCTGCCAGAGTGCCCCTAGCAGCCTTTGAGCAATGACATGGTTGTTTTTGAAATGAAGTGAAACAAACTCTTCCTGTTTTTTAGGAGTTGAATGACCTGGCACGTGATCCTCCAGCACAGTGTTCAGCAGGGCCTGTTGGGGATGACAGTAAGTATCTGCTCTCAGCAAGCACCTGCCCTCTCCCATTTTCTTCCTTCTGAAATGGGATGTCCAGTTCCTCAGCAAGGAAAACCCTTCTGTTTCTTTTAGAGTACTACATAATACTCCACATCCTGATCTTAAATTTGCTGCTCTTCTATATCTCTAACACCTTCCTTGTGTATCAGTGATGTTATTCCCACTCTATTGATTGGGCAACTCAACGCACATCTTAAATTACACCTTTTAAATTAACTGTTCTGGAAGTCTCATGGGGGATGGTGTTAGAAAACCTCAGTAGCTCTGTGGTCAAACCAGCAATCAGCTGCCCACAGCCTTCTGAACTCAGATATCTAAACTATACATGGTGTCTGGAAACTGTACTTAAATCAGCGTGCCCTGCCAGCTCCTGTGTAAGGGACAGCCTCAGACAATCTTCTTGGCCTTCCTGTGCAAGTCTGTTCACCTGGGCTGTGATTTGGAGTTGTTACTCTGTTCTGTGCTCACACTCTTTCCTGTAGCAGCTCTGACATGTGGAAAAGGCTCTTTGAGAACCCTTGGAAGCTGTGGCTGCAATGTCCCCTTACACAGCGTGCACTGAAGTTGCTGTGCACTGTGGCCTGACAAGGGATGTCAGCAAAGCATCCAGGCTCCTGGGAGAGGGGAGAGTGAAGTAGGGAAACCCTCCTTCCCTGTGCTGAGAGCTCTACACTCAGGTATCCTTTCTAAAAGGGAAAAAGCAGCTGCCAAGATCTTTCTGAATCATTTCTGAGTTACTCAGCAGTGCTGATGTGTATAGAAAGTTACACATTCCTGTGGAAATGTAGGGCTATGTTAAAAAAAGGCACTTGAAACCTGAGAGTGAAAATACTGAAATTAGTGGGAATGTTCCTGTTCAGCAGCACTTTCAAATGAGTGGAAACCCAGCTTGGTTTTGAGAGTGTTTAGCAGTAGGGTCAAGCTTCTAGTTACTTCACAACCTATTTCTACTTCCCAAATAGTATTTCAGAGAGGTTTGTAGTTTCATAGACAAGAAATTACTAGATGGAGAGCGAGTCAGAGGCTTTTATTCCCTTAAATTAGCAAGTGTGATTTGTGCCATGATAAACTACTTTGTGTTTTCCAAAGCCTTATCAAAGGTGATGACGATTGTCTGGCAGAGGAGGTGGTAACAGAAATTGTTGAAGGCTGAGAATGGAAAGTTACTACTGAGTACAGAAAGGTTTAGAGTATTATTCAGTTCTCTTGGTGCCACCTTTCTGAAAGACCTCTAATGAAAGACTTTTGTTCTTGAGAGCCACAATTTAGATGTGTGTAAGTGGATAGCAGTGGCAGCAACAGAAAGGTGCCTTCTCCCAGGTCCCCATGCTCCAGGTCTGCCGCAGCTGCCTTGTCAGAGCGACATTTCCCAGAGTTCAGGACATGCTGTGCTTGCAAAGTGCTGTCCTGTGGCTATTCCAGCTGGTGCAAACTGTGCCGAGCTATAAGCTTCTCATCCCTGTAGTTCATAAGCCTCAGAAAGTAAAGAGCTGTTCCTGCCTTGTGAACTGTAGGAATGGGATTTTCTTGGCAATGTAGTTTTAGCTTCTTCCACCCACCTCTGGTCTGTGTTTTGGAAATGTGCTTGGGACTGGATGACATTGGTATGCTTCCAGTGGCTTAGCCTTTTCCAAACATGTACCTGTGCTTACCTACTGAAAGCCAGCAGCCCCTTGCCTTTGTAAATACCTCAGTATGGCTGATTTTAAAGGAAAGAATCAGTTGGAATAAGCTCTGCACAACAAATCCATCTCTACATTTACCACACTTGTCCTGGATGTTATGAGGATTTAAAGCTTAGGTTAAACAAGCATCCTAGTCTGGAGTGGGAGTTGAGTTGGGGGGAAACACAAACCTCCCTTCTAGCTTTCAAAAAGTTAAGATTGCCTGTGGATATGTTGTTACTTCTGGGGTTTTGTTGGGTTTAAGGGAATAGTTGGTTGTTTGAGGTTCTCTTATCAGTGGTGCCTCTGCAGAGCAATCACAGTGAGTCTCATCAGCATCCACTGGTGCCTGTGAGATTTTTACTGGTTTTGTCGTGATTGGCTACAATTTCTTGTGGGATTTCTGCTGCCCCTTTGTCCTCTCCTTCAGGTTTCTCCCTGTCCTGCTGCAGGTGATGGGGAGCCCCTGGGAAACTGTCTGAACCCTTTGAAGATGGGTCAATGCTACATGTGAGCTGCTGTCTTGGTTTCTTAATTCTGCACTGGATGTAGAGTTTCTCAAAGCCAGGCTCCTGAGAATGTGGATATTTAAGTAGGGAAATCCTCCATCTCTGTTAAAGCTGAGAGCTCTAAGCTCAGGTATCCTTTCTAAAAGGAAAAAATGAGCTGCTAAGACCTTTTTGAATAATTTCTGAGCTATTCAGCGGCGCTGAAGTGTACAGAAAGTTACACATTCCTGTAGAAATGTAGGAGTAGATTAAAACAAACCTCTTTCAACCCAACATTCTTCTCCCCTGGCCTTGCAGGGTTGCTCCCACTCTGCTTTTTTTCCTCCTTCCTTGTATGAGATCATTCTGAGCTGTAATGCCTGTACCAGGTGTAATTAAAGACTGCTCGTGCTGGATGAGAACAGGTAGTACCACTCGTGCTTTTGGCCCAGGTAATCCTGACAGCTGTGGACACCAAGTGCCAGTGAAGCACAGTCACTTACAGGTGGCTTCATCTCTTGTCTTGAATACTTCCCTTGAAACAACTGGAGTCATCTACAGCTCCCCAGCTCTGAAGGTGCCGTGTGGGTGACATCCATCCTGAGGGAAGCTTCCATTGTCTTAATCCACAACTCATTTCCTAGGCTGGTGCTCTTTGCACAGGCACTGGAGCCTGTGGAGACGCAGGAACCCTGAGAACTCCCCAATGTGCCTCCTATAGACTATCAGCTTTGCCTGTTTTCCTTTCCAGCACAGCAACATTCTTCACAAATCCTCTGTATTACCAGGTGAAAGTTCCCTTGGGTACATGCAGACAAGTGAGGATTAACTTCTATCCATTTAACCTGAAATGTGTCCTGGCACATCCTGCTCCAAGCGTGGAGCAGACTGTCATTCTTGCATTTTCTTAGGACACTTCTTTCTGCTGCTTCAGTGAAATCTTGAGGCCTCTGTGGAGTCTAGGCTTAGATGTTGTGAGGACACCACTGGTTTAGGTCAACTCTGTACGTGTGGTTTACACAGAGCTTGGGCTTCCTGTCGGTGTGTCACAGGTCTGAGTAGGAGAGCAGGTGTGAGTTCATGCTGGACCTTTGCTGTAGCTGGCTCGAAGAGGGCAGTCGTGGGCACTGATTCATTAAAAACTATAAAGTTTAAACTCACAGTTTTGAGTCTGAAGAGTTGCCTAGAGCTGTGTGGGTTTTTATTGTAATGGGATTTTTTGCAGGGCACATGTGTGGTACTACAGCAGTCCTGGAGTGAGGACCCAGTGACTGTGGAGCATCGAGTGCTTTTGCTCTGTCTCTCTTTAATTCCTTGGCTCGCTTCCCTGCGGCCTTTCAGAAGGCTTTGTTTTTAAAACAGACTTTTCTTTTCTGTGCTGCTTTGTCTGGAAGAAAGTAGATCATTACTTGAGCTTCTCCAAACTGAAGTAAATCTCTCTCTTTTTCAGTGTTCCATTGGCAAGCTACAATAATGGGACCAGTAAGTATGAGAGAATTGATGTTCATGGCTTTTTATGACTTGTGATCTTGTAGTAACTCCTCAAGCTGCAATGATTCTTTTTCATTAACAGAACGACAGTCCCTATCAAGGTGGAGTATTTTTCTTGACAATTCACTTCCCAACAGATTATCCCTTCAAACCACCTAAGGTGAGTGGCTTCTGCCATAAATTTATCTGCTACCATGTGGTGTGATGTATATTTGTGAACCTACACTGAAATTTTCCTTCTTCTACAGGTTGCATTTACAACAAGAATCTATCATCCAAATATTAACAGTAATGGCAGCATTTGTCTTGATATTCTACGATCACAGTGGTCCCCAGCACTAACTATTTCAAAAGGTACTTCCAATGCTTATTTCATTTTCCTCTGCTAAAATGAAGTACTGATTTGGGATGTAAAAACTGCTGCATTCCTTCTGGAACTCACCATTTCTGTGGTCACTGCTTCTGTCCTGTGACTGCATGGAGTTTGCAGCCAATTCCTGAGTGCAGGATGCTCGGGACATCCAGCTTCCCTGTGGCTGTAGGGAGACTCCTCAGCTTTGCCAGTGGATCAGATAAGTCTTACTACACTGAGTACATACTCCTGCCACCTCAGAACACTTTAACTAAAAATATATATAAAATTAAACCTAGTGTATGACAATGGGAGACTTTAATGTTCAAAATACACCCAGAGTAAAATATGTAAGGGAGCAGCTGTGGCTTTTAAAAAACGGTGAAGTTGCTAATTCTTTGTCATGTTAAAAAGAATTTCTCTTTCAAGGGAGCATCAAAAGTCCATGTTGGTAATTTTTGAACAGAATTTCCAATGGTGCGGACTACTGAAACATGGTATAAAACTTACGTAGCTTGAACAATATAAAATAATTAGCTAATAGCATCTTGGTCCCTGTGAACTGTTAGCTTGTGGGCAACTGGACTATAGTCTTTGCCTGGTAAAGCAGTAATCAAATAATCATATTTAATGCAAATAGGAGGCGTTAAACACCTTGAAAGAAGACCCAGGTTGGATATTTTTTGGCTATTAAAAGTGTAGATTTACAAACTGTGGCTCAAGTTTGTAGGTCTAGCCATGGCTATTTAGGAATATTTGGAGTCTATCCTGTGCATGATCATGTCTTGACCCTTCTATTCTGTATCTTCACACCGTCCTTGTAATCAAATGCTGCAGTTGTCACATTGATTACATTGTCCTTCACAGTGTCCCTGCTCTGAGGCTCTCCTGTTGCCTTTCCTTCTCTCCAACTACGTGTGATGTTCCCAGGCACTTTCTGGTTCAGACAGGTGATTCCTGGTACATCCCTTGGACATCATCACTGTCTGTCCTTCCCTGAACACACAGAAGTTCCCACCTTCCCTGTCCAGCTAAAGGCATTTCTAGAAGCAGATGGAAAGGCAGAACAATATCTCCTTGTCTCTTGTTAGAAGTGAATCTGCTTGTGCATGAGGCTCAAAGTCTTGAAACAACTGAAGAAATGGTGTCAGTGAAGAAAAAATGATTGTCAGGTTGCTGCTGTTTCCTTACAAGTGCTCAGTCAGTACTGGCTGCTCTTAGAAGCACCAGGTTAGCCCCAGTACTGATGTCTGTTCTAGTTTGATTTAATTGCTGCTTAACTGGAGAGAGTGCTGTATTGTTCTAGGGAGTGAAGTGACCATATGGGTGGTGGGGTGATAGACAGCATGGTTGAAAATACCGGAAGATAGACTGGAATTAGGACAATTGGGGAAAAAGATGGGGCAAGAATTCAAGAGGCTGGTCCAGGGTGGCAGTGAACTGCCTATTAGTGGCTGTCAGCTTTAATCACTCAGAAAATACTTTCTAGTGTTAATTTTACTGCCCAAATACATTTGCACTGTGCTTTAACATCTCAATCTCCTGCGTTCTGCTTTGAATTCCTTTTTTCCTACCCTTTTCACACTATATCCTTGTGACTCAGCTGGAATAAGCCATGGGATCGGGGTGGCTGTTCTGTGCCACTTTGCTCCCTCCAATGCCCCTCTCCCTCCTGGGTTTAAGGGGCTCTGTAGTGCTGATCACTTCTCTCATTGCTGAACAGTTCACCTGAATGCCTGCACTGTGCTGCACACAGCACAATATCCACACAGCTCTAACCTGGGAGAAAACCTTGTCCTGGTTCCCTTGGGCTACATTTACTGAAGGAATTAAAGCAACGAAGCAAATTCTTAGAGGTAACTTTATATGAATTGGGAATATTTTCCTCAGAATCACAGGGATGTCCTGTCAGAAAGCAGACCTCGACTTCAGAAGCAAAGAGCTGATATTTAGGGGAAGTGTTCCCATCTTGAACAAATGGAAATAAAGTCCGCTAAGGCAACTTGAATCTCTCAGGGTTGAAATCTTGTGTTCAGTCAGATTAGAATGTGTCATGATAGACTTTAAGGATATTTCAGCTTTCTAGTAACTGATCAGCCTTATCAAAGAATGAATGTGGTGTTAGTAGGAAAAATTGTTGGATTAGGTAATTTAGGGTGAATAACAAGACTTACAACATTCAGCAGTAAGCTCACATCCCTTCCAAAGCAGCAATTTATTATTTGTAGTGTAGGTTTCTTGGAGTATTTCCTAAATTGTGCCACCCTTTAAATTGGATGCTACGGGGAGCAAGCTGTTTGAATTTAAAATCTGTAAGTAGATAACTTAGAGCACAGCTATAAAAAAATGTACTTTCTACTGATGGATAAATCTGGGAAGACTAGAAACAGTCCTTCTAGGAAAGATCTCATAATGCACAGCTTCCTCCTGAGGCAGCTGGGAGGCAGCACTGGCAACACCTTGCTGTTATGCTTGCAGTTAGTGTGTGGTACATGAAGATGTTTTTCACCTTAACCTGCAAGGAGAGAGGGGAAGGGGTGTGCAGTGACTTCCTTTTTGTTAAAAGTGCCACTTTTTGGTGGAAAGATGGAAAAAATCATGTCAGTGCTACTTAATCATTCCAATTCAGTGGTAAAGGCAGGGGTCTTGGCTCCTCACACTCTGGAGCCAGCCCTCTGTAAGCAGCTTAATTAAGTGATTGTGGCTATGATAGGATGATTGGCATTTTGGGGTTTTGTTCTGTTCCTCCTACAATTGTTAAAACTTGGGAGAACAGCAGTGACTGTCTCAGTACAACAGCTGACTTGCTTATATTAGTAATTCTGAACTCAGTGTTCCCTCAAGAATACATACTGGAGAATAAATAATCTCAAAATATAGTCTTAAGCACACCTTGGAGGGTAATTCGAACTCCAAGGCTTAAGCAGAATGCGTAGGCTTAAATTAAAAACATAATCTCCAAGTCTGCATAAATAAGAATCCCTGTTGCCTGAAACAGGAGAATGAAGTGCTTTAACATGATTACAGCTATTCTCAGCCATTTTGGGGGGGAAAAACACACTTTCTCTTGAATTTGGCAAGTGGCTGTGCAAGAGTTAATCCTGAACTAAAGCACTTCTGCAGTAAAGGTTCGACTGATCTGCTGTCCTGTCCTGCTTCTCCCCGTGTTTTGTAATGAATGAATCATGGAGCCTGAGTGAGTGTGCTGGAGGGCCCTGCCTGGTGAGGGGCAGTGAATAACCTCAGCCTCATTCATGCAAGACTTCAGCTCCCACTGTCCAGACTTCCATGCCTGGTGCAGTGTGGGTTTTCTGTGACGCTGCTCTTTATGAATCACTTCACTAAGACTTGCTGGAGGTAGCAGTACCCAGAGATTGAACTGGACATTCACAGTGCAGTTTCAAGATCAGGAAGTTGGTCTTGGCTTTTAGTTTGCCCATTGTAGAGTTTACCCACATAACTGGGGGTGGTTTTGTCACAGAGCATGGGTCAGTCTCCAGCTGTGCTGAGTTGGGGTTCTGAGGGAAATGCCCGTTTTTATGTTTCAACTCTCACAACTGTAATGGAGCCACTTGTGCAGCTTCTCAGGAGTTGCCCTTGCTCCAAAGAAGACGGTACAAGGAGGAGTGGTGGCAGCAGGGCTGTGATCCTTTCCCTCTGCTGGGCACTGATGAAGCTGTATCTGCAGTGTGTGTCCAGTGTGGGCTCCCCAGATGAGGAGGGTGTGGATGTACTGGACAGAGCCCAGTGAAGCACCATGAATGCCACGGAGGGACTGGAGCATCTCCCATTATGAGGACGGGCTGAGAGCTGGGACTGTTCAGCCTGGAGAGAGAGAAGGTTCAGGGAGATCTTAGCAATGTCTATAAATACTTGAAGGGAGGATATGGAGATGACAGAGCCAGAGTCTTCTCAGTGATGCCCAGTGACAGGACAGAAGGCTGTGGGCACAAGCTGAAGCACAGGAGGATCTCTCTGAACAGCAGGAAACACTTCATGTTTTAGTTTTACTGTGAAGATGCTGAGCACCAGTACAGGTTGCCTTGGGAGGTTGTGGGCTGTCCCACCTTGGAGATACTCAAAAGCTTCTGGACATTGTCATGGACAGCCTGTCTTAGGTGGCTCCGCTTGAGACAAGATGATAGGAGATATCCTGCAAGATGATATCCAGAGATCCCTTCCAACCTCAACCAGTCTGTGAAACACTGGGCAACACTTAACTCTTCTTCTTTTGTCACCAGAAACTGACTTAGCAGGAATGCAAGTTGCTTTGAAGCCAGAAGTTTAAACTGCTCAGATTTAAAGGTACACTTCCTGTAAGGCTGGGGAAGACGGCTGGAGGAGTTGGAAATGGGGTTGTGGTTAAGAAATAGGATTTAACTCAAGCATAAGTCCAGAGTTGTTTTCATTTATTTGGATGCATCTTGCCTGTTCACAATCAGGAGCTAGGCGTTTGCACCTGTTGGTCAGTGGTGTTTTCAGAGTGTTTATTGCTGCAAGCTTAACATCTGTTGGTGCTGATAAAGCTTTGACAACTGTACGTCTCAAGTTTCAAGGGTCTGGGGCCTGAGACTCAAAAATTGTGTAGGAGAATGCTCCTTCCAGGAATCAGGTTTTTTGCAGATTTTGAGGACTAGAATCAAAGTAGCAGTGGACCTTGATGTGGAGGCTGCCAAGGCTGATGATCAGCAAAGGAGCCCTTGCTGGTGTGAGAAGCAGGACAGCTGGATAAAACCTTCAAAATGGAATTAAGAATTCCTCAGCAGTCTTGCATGTCCAAAGCTCCCATTTCTGCTGGCAGAGGTGTCTCCTAGCATACCAGGCTCACTTAAACCTGAGCTGACAAATGGTTACATTCACACTCAGAAACTGGGCTGGAGCAGAAGCACAGCACTGTCTGCCAGAGCCCATGGCCTGGTCTCCAGGAGGTGACAAATCGCTTTCCTTGGAAAGGCCTGGCACAATGTTTGTCATTCACCCAGGACAGAGCAGGTGGGGTGGGCTGCTGCCATTGCTGTGAACTCATGATGGCCAGGGATTGGTGCTTCCCTGTTTTATCCAACTGCTCTGTGTCACTGCATGAGGTTTTCCATTATCAGGTGGTCCTGATACTCCTGTGTGACCTGAGCCAGCATGGAGAGCTGAGTGTCGTCCTGCTGCCCTGACAGTCTGGCATGCAGAGCAACCATCTCAGCACCTTCTTGGTATTGTAACAAACATTTTGTTGGTGCAGTCTCTGTGCCTGCTTAGAGATGGACCTTCACTCCTGGATGGATTCTAAATTGGCTCCTCTTTTGGGAGTGGTAACTGCACCAAACAGCAGTTGGATCAGAACACACCAGCTGCTTCTTCTGGGTAGCTCATTACCTTGGAAAAATAAGTGCTTTTTATCTCCCTTTTGTGAATTCAGCTGGAGATTCCACTGCTCCTCAGTTGCTTTTCCTTACTCCGAAGTGTCCCATGGATGAGTGCGTTACTGGAGCAAGTTTGTTTGGAATTCCAGCTAGACTTAAATAGCAGGATCTGTAATGGTTGGTACCCTGTGTCAAGGGGGTGGCTGGAGTGGTGGATATTGGACCAGTCAGGCTTTGCAGACAAAGTGAATGATTTGGGGTTTGTGCTTTGGAAGATGAGGATCAGCTGCTTTTAAGAGTCTCTTCACTTCTGAGTTCCAGGAGCTTTAACACACCTCCTAAATTTGGATGTTCCAGTAGCCAGATGGGCTTTAAATCGTGTTCTACACTGCTCATTTGGCTAGCGCTGGCAGGACCTATGGAGAGCTGACATCATGGATTGTCCTGACTAATGGTTGAGCTGCTTCATAGCAGAGGAAACGCAGCCATGAATTTGCATATGGAATTTGCATGTACCCACAGACTCAGTCCGAGGTGGGGCAGAACCAGGAAGGTGCAGCTGCCCATAGAGGGTGGTGGGCTGACCTTGGTGGTGTGAGAGCACAGCACCAGAGCTGCTGAGGTGGATTGTGCGCTGGAGGACTGGAGCTGGTCTTGTTGACAAGCTGTCAGTGGCGTGATTTTCAGCACAGAGGAGCTGCCTGGAGAAAGATTGCCTGTGAATTTCAGAGTGTTACGTGGTTTGGTTAAGGAAAGTCTTGCAGGGGGAACTTGGATCCCAGTTATGCAGTGTTACACTGGTGGACCTTATTTTTCATGTTATTCAAACAGTCTTAAGTGTTCAGTGCCCATTCTGCCTGATGAGAATGCATTTCTGTCATTGCTCTGTGGGGAAGCTAAGCCCATTTTCTGGAAGCACTTCGTTAGCAGCCCTTCTGCTTGATGAGTTTGGTTCTCCTGGCTCTTTGATGTTGAGAAGTACTCGGTCTGTGCTAGTCCACGGCAGCAGGAAGCACACTGAAGAGTAAATTGTATCTGTTGTCTGCAGAGATAGATGGGAGTGTAGTTGAAGGGTTGGAGGTCAGTAGGCTGCCTGGCTGGTGAAATAAAACAAAGCAAAACCAATTTTCGAGTGAAAAGGAGCTTTAAACTGACAGTGGTTTAAGTTGTTTAAGTGTTCTGCTACAGACTGGACAGCTCTGACAACTGAGAATGATAAGATGAGAAATAACTCTGTACACAGTTATTTCAAGGGGTGAATCCCTTGAGTCAATGGCAAGTAAAATTTATTTTGCTATTACTGAGAAAAATCCAGACTTGAATTCAGAGCGCACACTTGTGGTACATCCCTGCCAGTGAGAGACTTGAAGGGATGCTGCCAAGCTGATAAAGCTTTGCCTATGGCCATGCAGGATGTTTGGGTGTAAAGTGTCACTTACCTGCCTTGTGTAGTTATTCAGCCTGATTCTATGGTTCCAAAACTTTTTGGGAATTCTCTTTTTATAGTGTAGTATTAATGTTGTAGTCATTTGACTAGTAAATGTCAAGGCTTTGCTGTGGAATTCATTGCAGTAATACTTGACAGCAGAGGGAGGTGGCCTGGTGAGTCTCTTATTCCACAGTGTTGGTTTAACTCATTACTCTGATGCATCAAAGATCTCTGATACACAGCTGACATTGGTAAGAGTGGCTTCCCCTTTACCTTTACACTTGAAACTTTGAGGTGGTGCCTTTTCCAAGGGGTTTTTCTGTATGTTGGGTGGTCTAAAATGTGTGTATGTGCAGTGTTCTAGTGGAAAGCCTCGGGAGAAACTTGTAGAATTGATTTTGGACAAATAGCTGGGTTCAGCAGGATATTAAAATTAAACCAGTTTAATTACAAATGCTTTTTTTGCTGAGGCTGTACAGATAAAAAGGGAATGATGTGAAGTCACCAGCAAGAGTGAGTGTAATGAGAATAGTTTGGCATAATGAAGACTTAGAAAAAGAAATCAAAGCAGCTGAATGTGGCAGTGCAGCTTGAAACTAAATGAGTGTGCCCATTTTTATTCAATATTTTTGGAGTGATACTGAAAAGTGAACTGCTGAGTGTTGGGAAAAGGGGTGTCAGGGTGGGCAGAGGGAAGTGGACAGACCTGCAGTGTGGTTCTGCTGATGCAGGCTGAGCCATTGTGTTCAGAAAGATCCTTGGGTTTTTAAAGGACTGTGGTAAGATAAAACTTGAGGGAATAGTTACAACAGTTGACCAGAAAACTTTGATTGGATTTCCTGTGTGTTCTGGTGTAGGCAGGGGACAGATTGGACCTGCCTTGCTCATCCTACAGCTGAAGAAACTTCAGTGACCAGAGCAGTGGAGTCTGACAGACAGAAAGAAATGAGCTACAGGAATATTGCTGGAGAAACAGCTGCTTTGAAGCTACACTGACTGGGAGCAGTGTGAGCTGACTGGGTGTGAGGTGGCGGAGAGGCTCCCATTGAAAACTAACATGGGCTTTACTTGATTTATGTGGGGGAAAAGAACTGGTGCTGGATCTGTGCTACAGGTGCTGAAGGTGCTCTCTGCCTTGCTGAGGGACAGCAGTTCAGGACCAGTGGCTTCTGCAGGCCTCCTGCACAGTCTGAAGCTGTCTCTGAGAGGTGATGCCTAAAGAGGCCAAGCTGGAAACAGAGACTAGACAGGAGTAAGGGAATAAAGGTGCATATTTATTGGAAAGGCCTTCAGAGGCACACCCTGGGCAGGCCAAAGGCTGCACCCGAGATGGACCCCGAGTCACGAGTTCTTCACACTGTTACAGGTTTGGTCCATTTGCAGATCAGCATAAATTGGCCAATTAAACTTTAGCTAATGATGGAACTGCCCCTCAGCTCACCCCCCTTCTCAAGGTGCTGGGTTACACATTTTGGGCCTGGGACGGGCTGGGTGTCCTTGCAGAGCAGGCCTGGAGAGGCTTTGTTATGTCTGCGTGAGCATGAGAGAGCAGCAGCTGCCAGGCTGCAAGGCAGCTCAGAGTCACACACTGGGAACACAGAATTTTGAGAAATACAAGAGTTAAAACCTAAGGCATCACAGGGAGCTCAGTAAATGGTCCCTGTGTTAGCTGATGGTGGAGAATCATTAAGCTCTTAACTCTCACAAGTGTACTGTGGAAAACGGGGAGAAGGGAGAAGAGGTTCCTCCTTTTTCTAAAACCGGAAATACGTTCACCTAAACCAAGACCAGTTTATTACCAAACTTGTTTTAGAAGCTTTGAATTGAGAATTGATAATTCATTACTGAAGGATCTACACAAACAGGTGGGAGAACTGAACTAAGTGGCTTTGTGGGTTCTTGGTGCTCACAACACTGAGAAAGTTGCTCAATTCAGACCTAGGGAAGCTCTCACTCTTGTCCCACTTGAAAAAAGCATAAATGTTTCCATCTCCTCTCTGGAGGGTGGGGAGGCCTTGGCACAGGTTGCCTGGAGAAGCTGTGGCTGCCCCAGCCCTGGAAGTGCCCAAGGCCAGGTTGGATGGGGCTTGGAGCGACTTGAGACAGTGGAAGGTGTCCCTGCCCAGGGCAGGGGGTGGAATGAGATGGGCTTTTGAGGGCCTTCCAACCCAAGCCATTCTGGGATCTCTGTTTTGTGGCCTCTCTTTTGACTGATCTTAACTCCTTTGTTGGTTTTATGGGCTGCATGCTGTTTCCTTTTAGAATAGATAGCTCTGCCTCCTCAAGTGATGGAAATTGGAGCGGATTCATGTTTAGTGTCTTCAAACTCCTCACTCCTGTCATCTGCACCTTGCTTGGAGGCTGCACTGTGACAACTGCTTTGCTGCAATTGGTGAAGGGACATATGGAGTGGCACTGTTTGATCCAAACAGGCTGAGGGAAGGGAATGTTTGGCATTTTCGGGAGTGGGGCAAGATGTCCCTGCCATGCCTGGTGTAGTGTTGTCCCAATATGCTTTGCTTATAACTTACTGCCTTCTCCTCCCTTCTCCTCTGCAGTGAGTGTAGGAATGTCCATGTGCTATTTGTGGCTTTGCAGCAGTGTCCTGGCTCCTTGTATGGATGAGGGTTGTCACTCTGCCGAGCGGGATGTGCCTTCTGGGGTGTATACACTATGTATTTATAGTGAAACCCTCAAATTGTAGGGGTTTGTGGTTGGTAGCAGTGCAAGGAGCTGGGCATTCTTGGGTCATTTTGAATGCTGTTCTACACTTAATCTGTCTCCATTTTCCTTATGCTTGGAAAATAATTAAGTCTCTCAATTCACTGCAAGACTGGCTTATTTTTAAACAG
The DNA here is from genome assembly GCA_013400235.1 of Oriolus oriolus. Lineage (NCBI taxonomy): Eukaryota > Metazoa > Chordata > Aves > Passeriformes > Corvidae > Oriolus > Oriolus oriolus. Next base: position 40,249 of record VXBT01003431.1, on the reverse strand, counting down.
ATCTTCAAGGCTGGGTTGGATGGGGCTTGGAGGAACCTGTGCTGGTGGAAGGTGCCCCTGGCCATGGCAAGGGGTTAGAACAAGACGAGCTTTAAGGGCCCTCCCAACCCAAACCATTCTGTGATTCTTAAGTAGCTGTGAACAGCCATTGCTTCCTTCATCTCAGCTGGGCCTGTCTGCTGTTTGACTTTCGCTTAGTGCTTCTCCAAGTCATCCAACAGTGAGGTGTCTACTTTAGGGAACGGCTGAATTTCGGGTGCAAAAGCAAAGGATGTTTTCCCAGAGGACTCTGAGGTACCAGGCTTGGGCAGAACACTTCTGGCTTGTGATTTAAGGCTGCTGCTGGGTACACCTGTCCAGGAGGTTACTCATTGTGATATTGTGGTCCTGAAAAGTTGTGAAGTTCATTGGTAAAAGGAGTTTGTTCAAAATTACTCAGCTGGATTACATGGGATTGGTGCTCCTTGGCAAACTTAAATGCTGCTGATGCTGCTGGCTGGAGGGGAAGGAAGTGCATGGGCAGACTGGTGCAGGTGTCCTCAGCTGTCCTGGAACTAATTCAGTGTCTCTTTTCTCTCCTTAGTACTTTTGTCCATCTGTTCTCTGTTGTGTGATCCCAATCCAGATGATCCTTTAGTGCCTGAGATTGCACGGATCTACAAAACAGATAGAGAAAAGTGAGTATGGAAGCCAAAACCCATTTGCCAGGAATTTGACAGGGGAGAATCAACTCTTACACAGTAAAAGGGAACTGAGAGGACCTGCTTCTTGGAAAAGAGTGAAAAAAAGGCAAATCAAAGCTCTGTGGTCTTCTTAAGAGATTTTTTTGGTTTTTTTTTCCTGGGATGTATATAGTGCCACCATCTGAGCTGCTTTAATCCCGTATAACCACCAGAGGGAGAGCAAGTTACTCCAACGGGAGAATATTCCATGGCAGCTCTGGGTCTGGAGTCGTACAAAGAAATAACAAAAACTCCCTGTTTTGCCTTCACTTGACAACACAGGGGAAGAACAAGTGGTGTAGAAGTGGGGCAGGAAGACTCTCAAGCAAGTGTAGAGAGACTTCAGTGCTAACAAGCCCTTGAACAGTTTAGTGATGTGGTAAACACTTCCTACCTCACTGTTCCCTTCCAGATCTCATCAGGGAAGGGAAAATAGTCCACAAATTTGCTTTCTCTACTGCATACTTGAGGAGCAGTGTTAGAGAAGTTTAGGCATCCTGGTTTTGAGAGCTGCAAGACCAGCAGTACATATTTGGAGACACAATCAACAGTGACTGCAGTTTTAAATGTGCAGGACTCCTTATTTTTTCCAAAAATAGGGGAATAAATTTTGGGTTTCAGCAGAAGGACTTGCTCCTTTTGTAGTCTCTGAGCAGTGATGTGAAGGAGAGAGGTAGTTATGAGTGGATTGTCAGATTGTTTAAGCTAAGGAACGTTTTCTACAGACTAAATTCCAACACCAAACCAACTTGGTGTACGTAACTATAGGAAACTTCAGGCTGTGTCTTACTCTACAAATTCTGTGGAATATGAACAGCTTGTCTTCTGTTGTCAGAGAGAAGCTTTCAGCAGTTGCAGTTAATCACACAACTGCTTTGTTTTACACAAGTATCCTGAGCTTCCTCTGGTTTTAAAGGGTATTTGGGTGCAAAAGCTACAGATTTCTTGGGATTTGAATTTTTTTGCGCCTTCAGAATAAAAAGATTCTGATGGACAAATCATTGTGTCCTGACAGTCATCAAAATAGCCAAATGTGTAGGAAGAAATAAGGCTGTTTGGGTTTAGCAGATGAGCTGATGGCAGGTACTGGGCTTAACTTTGAAGGGAAGCAGGAGATGGGGGAACACGTTAATCTGTTTTCCAGAATGACCAAGTGAAACCCTGCAGTAACAGTTTCCCCAGGGACGCAGCAGATGGGGCTGGGGGAGGCACAGATAAAGCCTTCCTGAAAATCCTTTCTCCTCAGCCCTGTTCTAGCTCTATTTTGTGCCTCCAATCACAAATATCTCGTATTGCTGTTGTAAATACAACCAGGTATTTATTTTCCATGAAGCACTGTGGGCTTTCTTGTTTCTCCTGTTTGCTTAATGTTTAATTTTGCTCTTAAATTTTACAAATTGATGATAGTACAGTGATTTTATGCCATGTGTAGATGAGTGCTGGAGTTGAAATACTGTGCAGATGCCACGTTAAGTAAATCCTCTTTTTATACATACAGGTACAACAGAATAGCTCGGGAATGGACTCAGAAGTATGCGATGTAATTAAAGAAATTATTGGATAACCTCTACAAATAAAGATAGGGGAACTCTGAAAGAGAAAGTCCTTTTGATTTCCATTTGACTGCTTTCTATGAGCCCACGCCTCATCTTCCCCTGTGCACATGTTTACCTGATACAGCAGTGCTGCGTGTTGTACATACTTGGAACAACAAACTAGAAATACTGTATTTCCCCGTACCAACATTGACTCCTAGCAGAGAAGTGTGTGTGTGAAAAGCTGGTTCTTCAGTCATAACTTTGTGAGCCTAAAAGCATTCCTTGATGAGTTAAATTGGGAAATCAAATGGGGAATGGGGAGAGTTCTGGTGGGTTTCAGATTTTTTTAGGGACAGTGTTGCTGATCCATGAAGGATTTTAAGTGGAATCCTTTTAAACTCATAACAGTTATGAAAAGCAAGGTGAAGAACTTGAAGCTGTTTCTGTATTCATTTTATTCTGAAGGACCTACACCTTAGGTAAATGTTATGACCAATGAGAAACTGTACCCACATCCTGTGTTTAAGGTCTAAGTTTAACCGGTCACCATTTAAATGGATTGGAGCTATTAGTGCATCAAGTGATGTTGATTTGTTTCAACTCTCTCCCTCCCTTCATACTTTTTTTGGTTTGTATGTGGTTTCTCAGTTAATACCTAGCTAATAGCTCTTTTTTTTTCTTAAGTTTTTTAACTGCTTAGGTCTTTCTGGATGTAAGGGTAAAAAAAAAAAAAAATCCATATGACAGAAAACTTGTGTGTATTTAAAGACCCAACTGCTCCCCTGGAGCTTGTACGTTCAAGAATTAATTAATCTGTGTAATAAACTGATTACTACAGTCATTACATATAACTTTGTGTGAATAGGCTTTTAATTTTCAGAGCAGTTTGTTACAGGCTTAAACTAACGGTGGATTTCTCTAAAAAAAAAAAAAAATAACTTTTTGGGCTGAAGTTGTGAAGCAGTTTGGTTTGCATCACACAAGGCACCTGAAGAGGCAAACAGGAGCTTGAGCACTTAGATGAAATCAGGATGTGTAGTGTGCCAGGAACTTGACTGTTAAACCAAATAAGCAGTTTACTAAATGCGAATCAGAGTGACATTTTACAAAGCCTGATGGTATTACTCCCACTTGCATGGGACCTAACACAATGCATATGTACTGTAGGTAAGTGAAACCTTATGTAACTAAAAAAATGGATGTAAAAGGGTAAAAAAAAGAAAAAAACCTACCAAACACATCAGCACAAACTTTCATAAAATGTAGCTTTTACATAATTACTTTGCACTAAACATTTGCAAATGTTCATACAGTTTTAAATTGTACTTGTATGTGTCTTTTTTTTTTCTTTTTTTTTTTTTTTTTTTTTTTTGGAACAAAGTCTTCACTTGAATCTAGTGAAAAAATGTAGTTTGAAACTTTTCTTTGTATACAAGTGTATTTGCCAGCATCGTTGGTGTGACAGTAGGTGAGTCTGCAAGTTTATCTCCTCTTAGTAGAATTGTAACCCAAGCCATCGGGCAGGAGAGGCTGGAGCCGCTGGCTCTCTGGCCACAGGGTCTGTCCCAGCCATTCCCAAATGCATCTTGACACTCTTGCACAAACGAGGAATAAATGTCCACTGCTTTTGGTCTAACTCTGTTCCTCTTGTCTCATCTCTCGATGTCCTGGTGTCGCAGCGCTGGGCAGGCGTGAGCCCTCCTGCAGGGAGCTGTGTCCCTCTCCAGAGGCACGAGGACCCTGCTGCTCTGCTGGCGTGGGGACAGCGCGGCTCCAGGGCGGAGCAGAGCTTCGCTGGAGAAGGAAGGGAGCACGTGGCCTCGTGTCCTGGCTGAGGGACACTGTAGGGTCACAGGGGAGGGGGAGAGAGTGGTGTGCAGGGCTGCAAACCTCGGGTTGGGTCACCTGAACCTCATGGCACTCGTGTTATCCACAGGGTGTCTGGACTGTCTGGAAAGCAGCCTGTGGCCCTGGGTAACACTTGTGGCGTCAAAACGGGAGCGTAAGCTGGTGGCTGCTGGTGTGTCTGGGGTTTATACCAGCCTGGATCCATGGCTGTGCCATTCCTGACCTGTTGTGCTCCTGCTGGACTCTCCAATACACCTTGGCCATGGTGGAGTTGCCCTCCTGTGCTTTTCCATGAGGTCACTGAGAAGTACAGGGAGGGGGTCGCACTGATTTTGAACAGTTTGAGGGGGTTCTCTTTAACTGCTTTTTTGCAATTAAGCCACCCAGGAATGATTTTTGTGGCAGATCTGTCTGCCTTTGGAAATGGGCAGTTACTGTAAGAGATCAGAGACAGAGAGAGAGGAGGGAGCAGTGACAGCTGAGGGAACTAAGGAGGATGGTTTCTCTTTCTGGTGGGGCAGGAGCCACAAACATGAGGTGACAGGACATTAATAAGCCACACATGCATTGAAACAGTCCCAGATCTGTAACAGCTTCAGCTTGGAGGATGCATTAACGTTAACACATCTCATGTTGGAATGAGCTCATTTGCAGTGAAGTGTTTAAAACAGTTCTGACCTTTTTGCTGATGGCAGGACCACAGTTGTGGTGTAGTAAAAGCAGGTCTGGTGAAGTTTGAGATGGGAGGATGTGCTCTGTATAGCTCCTGTGGGTTGACCATTTGTTATTGAGGGTTGTACTGTGAACTAGATGGAGGAGCCTTTAGCATTTAACTGAAAACCTGACCCAGCTTAGCTATTTTTGGGACTAGAAACTTGCTCCTTTGATGCTGTGCATTGAGTATGTTCTAATGTCAAACAGCACATGAAGCCAGGGGCTGTGGTCATTGCCTTTCTAGGAATTCTGAGCTTGTCATGCCATCAACCTTTTCCATCCCTATCCAGTTTTTTACCTTGATTTAGTAATTTAAGTTGCCTGCTTCCCTTTGCATGGCTTGCTTTGTGCTGGGCCTTCTGTGGATGTAGATTGTTCATGCAATTCCCTTTTTTCCTGTCATGTACTAAGTGTGTTTTATTTAAAAATAGTGCTGGGCTGCTTAGAACCCCCCAGCTCTGGCAGCAAAACTGGAACACTGTGCCTGGATACATTGCTTGTGCTCATCAGTGCCTGTCCACTGCTCGGAGTGACCCAGAGGAGGAATGTGATCCGTGTATTTTGGAACCTCTCTTGGCTCAGCACTGAGCAGCCACTCGTCAGTGTGCAGGAGCTGGCTTAAACATTCCCATGGCCCAGAGCCCAACCTCCATGGACCTGCAAACTGGGATGGAGCTGATCCTGGGAAGTGCTGGAGACCTGATTACTGTGCTTGAAACACCCGGCTTGTCCTGTGGTAGGATGTGCTGCTGCATTTCTGTCATAGCTTTTGGGCAAGGCAAGAGCGATTTTAAAAAAATAATTTTTAGTTATTACCATGTTATCCCAATGCATCCAAGTAAGCTGCATCCTGAAGTGTCCTCAGACTCTTCTGTTTGGTCTGCATCCATCAATTGATGTGGAAAAACCAGCAGGACTAAGTTGGGTATGATCTTGTGTCCTTAGTGGGCTTAGCAAACTGTTCCCTGCCCCGTGCCTCTGGAGGCCTGGTCTTTGCTGGTGTTTGGCAGCTGTGGCTGCAGACAGCAATGCCTGGCTCTGTGTTTTGATGGTCTTGGTCAACTTCAGCAGCAAAACATCTCTAGAACTGCTCTCATTCCCAGTTCTGATGTACCGAAGATGAGAATCCCAAGGGAAGGTCGATGGGAAGCTTTGCCCAGTGAAAGGTGGATTTCCTTGTGCCCGAGCAGCTCTCGCTGCAGGGAGCAAGGCAGGGGACCCAGGTACGAGGGAGGTGCAGAAACTGCTCACAGTAGTTAGTGTGTCGCCTTGCTCTAAGAACCAGGATAACAAACCACCTCTCAGTGTGCTCAGCACTCCCACTCCAGGTGGAGGAGCCCTTGGCTAAGGCTCCAGGAATGCCAGCCCATGCAGGCAGAGCTTGGAAGTCGCCTCCTGGGAGAATAAAAGCCTGGAGGTGTATCAGAGTGGCAGGAAGGCTGTCCCCATTAAAGACAGAACCTCAGAAAAGTGTTCTCATCTCTGCAGCATCGGGAAAGCCTCCCTCTCTCCTACAGGTAGCTGGAATGGAGTTTCATCCCCACAGCCACTGCTTCCTTCCATTCCGTGGCTCTTTGGGTAGGCTTGGAGCAAAAAGCTGCAGATCGCAGTTGTTTGGGTTTGGCAAACGTGGTTTCCTACAGGGAACGCACAGGGACAAGAGCACTGAGGGTGCCTGATGGAAGGTTAAAAGCAGAACAAATCGTGCTGTGCAGCTCTTGGGATGCATGGAGACCCCAACCCCTGTGTGAGTGACTGCGCTTGGAGGCTCCGGGAGGGATCCCTGCAGCCGGTCCTCGCTGCCCCTCCCTCCCTTGGAAGTGTGTGTGACTAGATCCATGCTAACACTGTCTGTACTCTTGTATTGTGTTGCAATTTGATCACCATTAAATAATTCCCTTAAACTCTCTGGCTTGATTGCTTTTTTT
>VXBT01003431.1:3862-15911 GCA_013400235.1 Oriolus oriolus | reverse complement strand
CGGAGCGGGCACTGAGCAGGGCAAACAGCCAGACACAGGAGCGGGCACTGAGCAGGGCAAACAGCCGGGCACCGGAGCGGGCACTGAGCAGGGCAAACAGCCAGACACAGGAGCGGGCACTGCCCAGGGCACAGGAGCGGGCACTGAGCAAGACACCGGAGCGGGGACTGCGCAGGGCAAACAGCCAGGCACCAGAGCAGGCACTGAGCAGGGCACAGGAGCGAGCACTGCCCAGGGCACAGGAGTGGGCACTGAGCATGGCATCGGACCAGGCAAACAGCTGGGCACTGAGCAGGGCACCAGACTGAGAACTGGACCGCACAAACAGCTGGGCACCAGACTGGGCACTGGACTGGGAACCAGCCCAGGCAAACAACCAAGCAGTGGACTGGGAAAGCAGTGGGGCAAACAAGCAGGTACCAGGCAAGGCAAACAATCGTGCACTGAACTGGCACTGAACCAGGTACCAGAGTGGGCAAACAGCCAGGCACTGGAGCAGATATGGAACCAAGCTCAGAACCAGGCACAGAACCAGGCAGTGAACCAGGGACCAGACTGGGCACTGGACTGGGCAAACTGGGCATGGAACCAGGCACAGAACTGGGCACTGTGCCAGGCACTGCTGCAGTGAGCACAGAACTGGGTACCAAACCAGGCAAAGAACTGGGCACCAGGCTGGGCCATGCTGTAGCAGGCACTGACTGGGAACTGCTGAACTGGGCACTGCACCAGGCACCAAACTAGACACCAAACTGGGCAAAGAACCAGGCACTGCAGCAGGCAGTGCTGGCCTGGGCACCAAACCAGGCACCACATCAGGCACAGCTATGATCACACTGAGCCAGACACTGAACCAGGCACAAAACCACACTGGGCACCGTTCTGGGCAGCACCGGGGCTGCACCCAATTGGGCATTGCCACAGCAGGCACTGAATGAGGTGCTGAAGCAGGAGCAGTGTCAGTCAGCACCACACCAGCACCAAACTGGGCAGCACCACGCAGGGCACGGGGTGCTGCACTGCGGCAGGGACTGTGCCAGGCTGTGCTGTGCCACAGCACTGCCTGGCACCAACACCCAGCATCCCACTGCTACCACACTGTGCCCACCCCAGCACCCCGACAGCACCCAGCATGACACCAGGTACCCCGGCTGCCCTTCACATTTGCTCCCTGGGAAGGGGCACATGTCCCTCTGGGACACCGACACTGCAGCCCCTTCAGGACCCCTGAGGGACACCCACCCAGCCCTGCCACCCTGAGACCCTGTCCCTAAGGGTGCAAGTGCCACTCACTGCCACGGTTAACCAGGTGCAGCGGGAAGAGGGCTGCCAGCCTTGGGCTGCCAGGAACCTCAGCAGAATCCCACTGCTCACAATGCCTTTGGGTTTTTGGGAAGAAGACAGACCCACAGACTTAGGGGCTTCTTTTGGCTTTATCCCAGCATGGCCAGGCCTGTGGTCCCCCAGGTGCCCGTGGGAGGGTGCCGTGGTGGCCGTGCAGCTGCAGGAGGAGTGAGGGCTCGCGTTATTTCCGCGACAGTGCCGAAATGTGCCCAAACACTGCCTCCATTATCCGCTCCTGGGCTCTCTGCACAAGCGGGAGAGTGACCCCGGCGTGTTTTGAAACGCAGCCCCTGCGCTAGGTACACAAGCCGGCGGCTCTGCTTACCACGGAAACGCTCGGCCCCGCTGGATAGAGCAGCTTTTGATTGTGTGGGTGTCGCTCCCGGAACCCTCCCACTGCTGCCTCAACCGCTTCGCAACCGGCAACGCACTGAGTGGAAAACAAGGCTGGCCAGAGCCTGGGCAGAATCTGCTCCTAAGGAAGGACCTGCCGGAGCAGCCGTGCTCTGGCTGGGTGCTAAGACAGTACTGATGATGTGGGTTTTGAGGCATTTGTGCAAAACCCAGGGAAAGGGGATTTTTAGGTGTCTAATGCCGTGGCATTGGGAACTTCAGAGCGTGGTTTTAAAGAGCAGCGAGATAACACTCTTAGACACGTGGTGGGATTGCTGCAGTGTCTGTACAGGGCCAGGGGCTGGACTCGATGATCCTTGTGGGTTCCTTCCAGCTCTGGATATTCCATGATTCTATGAGTAGTTGGAGGGACCAGGGGAAGGAGAAGTGTTGGGAGCAGCAGGAGCGGTGGAGGGCTGGGTGCTCCAGGATGGGTTAAGAGCTATGGAGTGTCTGTCCCCACCAGAACAACCCTGGGCTGGTGGGGACAAACATCACTCATGGACGCCCTGTGCCACTCCCTGGGGCCAGCAGTGCCCTGGGACAGGCTGGGGAGGCTGGCATACGCTCACTGTCCATGCCCTGGCAGCGTGGGGGTCCTGTGGGTGAATTTTGGGTTATGCTGTGTGTGACCAGTCTGCTCAGCGAGGAGGCGATGGGCGACAGCCAGAGCAGGCAGTGAGAGGGGCTGGAGGGTCCCAAGGGCGGGTGGAAGCAGCGCAGACCTGCCACTGTCACACACGCCGGGGCTGGGGGAGGTGCAGCCAGGAGCCCAGGGTGGCTTCGGGAGGTGACTCAGTTTCCCCACACGGACACGGGCGGTGAGGCCGGCGGCGGTGGTGGCAGTGGTGGCCACGGTGGCGGTGGTGGCCGTTGGGCTGGCAGTGGGCGGTTGCAGAGGCTTCCTGTTTCTGCAGGATCCGGCTGGCATTGTGCCGCACAGCGAGGGGGGCAGAGCCTCTTCTTGCACCTGCCCAGAGCATCTGCTAGGGAGAAAATCTCCATGGCAACTCTGCCGGCTCCTCCATCCCTGTTCCACGGGGGACAGGGCGCTCTGCCTCTGCCTGCCCCCACGCAGCTAGGGTGTCCCCATGGTGGGGACAGGCCACTGGGGCCCTGGGAGATGGGCTCTGGGAAAGGACGGCTTTGCTGCAGGCCAGCCCCTTGCTGTGGGAGCCTGCTGACCCCTCCCCATGAGGCTGCGGGCCTCAGACCACCAGCGATGGGCAGTGAGATCTGGGACTCACCAAATTTAGGAGGCGGTTCCCCGCTTTGCTCCCAGTTTCAGGGAAGGCAGGTGGTTTCCCATCTTCCCTGACACATCCCATCAGGACACACCGAACCTTCCTGTGCCTCAGCAGGAGCTGAGACCTCTGCCCTTTTCAAAGTGGGGAGGGGGGAACTTTGGGGCAGGTGAAATGAGGTCCAATGGGACCAGGGCTCCTGAGCCTGGAGCCAGCGGTGAGCCTGGGCACGGAGTGCAAACTCCACGCTGTTCATGTGGGCACCCTTCCCTGGATGGGGGTTGCTGACTGCCATCCTGAGCCCCAGCATCTCCCCTCGCCTCGTGCAGGTGCAGGGGAAGGGATGGAGCTGCTTTCTTGGGAACTGCCTGTCTGGTGTCCCTCGGGAAGGTGAGCAGTGGCAGTCCCTCAGCCCACAAACCCTGCTCTGCCCTCAATGCAGGGCTCCCGTGGAGACCCTGGCTCTGGACTCCATGGGGGCTCTGGAAGGGGCCAAGAAGGAGGTAGAGAAGATTTTCAGTGAGACTGGAGAGGAAAGGGAGGGAAATGCAACTGGAAGCAGCGCTTGTGAGGGCTGTGGAGGCTCCTCACATCCCCTGGCCCTGCCATTTACGTGGGCACTGAGGGAAATACTGTTGGGTTTTTAAAGGGCTGGAGTGACTCAGTGCCTGCAAACCCCTCCTGCTTCCAGGAGTGTCTGGGATGCTGGGGGATAACCCCACCTCCCCAAAGGCCACCAGCCCCTCCAGACACTGGCCACCCCTGCAGCCCCAGCCTGGCTGGTGGTGCCTTCTCTCCTCCTTCCCCCTGAGCTCCAGAGGGCACCTGCTCCATTCCTGGCCTCACTGAGCTCCTTCCGAAATCAGGGCATTCAGGCAACCCCTCAGCTACTGGAAACCCACAGTCTGCACTTTTAAAAGGGGAAAGCAAACTCCTGTGCCAAGGAGTGGAATGAGGGGAGCCCAGCCCTCACTCTGCGTGAGGGCAGGAGCATCCCAGCTGCCGACAGATCCCTCAGCTGTAGTGGGATAACCAAAAATTTCATTTCTACAGCCAGGATGCAGCCAGTCCCCACACCAAGAGGCAGTCTCTGACCCAGAGGGTTTCCAGAGGGAGCATAAAGAGTGGGACAACCCAAGGAATGGCCTCTCTGCTTTATAAAGGTGGGAAACTGAGGCACTGGATGATTATGGGGCTCAGTCAAGCCGTGTGTGACAGGATGCAGATGGCCTGAATCCCAGGCTCTCCTCTGAATTGCTGCTGAATTCTCCCAGAGGCAAAAAATAGCAATTTTTGATTGCCTCTGAAGCACCCGTTGAGGATGCTGAGCCCTCAGGAAGGAGGGAGCCATCGGTGGAAAGGATCCCAGGGCACCAACTGGAGCGTGGGGAGATGGTCCAGGCTGGGGGAGCAGGGGACAGAAGTGATGAAAGGACAAGGGGGAACAGTTTTAAACTAAAGGATGAGAGCTTTAGAATGAATATTAGGAAGAAATTCCTCTCTGTGAGGGTGGGGAGGCCCTGGCACAGGTTGCCCAGAGAAGCTGTGGCTGCCCCATCCCTGGGAGTGGCCAAGGCCGGGTTGTATGGGAGCAAAACCGACACAAACTTGTTCTATAGGAAGGTGTCCTTGCCTGTGGAGCTGGATGACCTTTGAAGTCTCTTCCTGTAGTCCCATGGTGTCCTCCTCAGGGCCATGTTGGAGATGGATGCTTGGGATGATCCATGGAGTGTCTCCAGTGAGATCCCTTTGGAGCATCTGCCAGTCCCTGTGCCCTCCCCAGACCGGCCCAGGAGTGCGCAGTGGACAAAGCAGCACCAAAGCACCGGTCCTGGGATGAGGACCTGGCTGCCCTGGGAGCCATAAAACAGACCCACAGCCAAGGCATTGCTTGAAGGAACCTGGCTTCCACCCCTGGTCAGTGATTGCCCCTCCCTGGGACCTTGCTGAGGGGCTCAAGCTGGTTCCCAGGGACCAGGTGTGACTGCTCCTGGATGCCTGTGGGACATATGCACTCTCAGCCTGGCTTTCTCCCTACCCCAGCTTATGTGCCAGGTGGTGAAAGAGTTTGGCCTTCGCTGCTTGTTGAGAACTGCCCATGTGTGAAGATAAAACAGAGGGAATGTCACGTCCTGGCGCTGCCGTCTCCAGGAGCGGCCAAGGGGGCTGGGACGTGCTGGAGGTCAGCACGAGATGCTCTGATGGGCTGAGCTCATCAACTTCACCCCTCTCAGATATCATCTGTGTGGTTTTTGCAGGGCAAAAGGATCCCAGGGGTGTCTGAACCCCAAACCGCCTTTTGGAGGATTGTGTCCTCCTGTCCCGCTGTGCCTGGACACCAGGGGAGGTCCTCAGCAGGCTGTGGAGGGTCTCATCCTTGCCACTGGACTTTTCAGGTGGGTCTGAACTGGGGTAGAAGAGGTCTTGAAAGCAAGAGGTTCCATGAGCTGCCCCACAGTCGTGTGGCCCTGGCACCCACGGGGTGCTCCCGCTTGGGCTGTGACAGGGCTCCAGGCTGGGAGAAGCTTGGATGCTTGGGACCTGGGCAGAGGCTGGACAAAATGTGCTCATCACCCTGATTTGGACCGGAATCTGCTATTTCAGTCTCTGTGACCTAACGCTCTGTAGGTGCCTTTGAAAATAGCCGGAGGGCGGCTGCAGGGGCTGGGTTTCAGCAGCGATCCCGAACTTGAGCCGCGACGGAGCAGCGCCACAGCCCCACAAACCAGGGCAGTTCAGCAGAGACACCCCGAGGAACTGAATCTGCTGGATGTGGAGCGAGGGAAGGCGTTTGATCTGGAGAATGCCAGAGCTCCAGGTCACTGCAGAACATGAGAACAGGAAAAGGTGGCAGAGTCCGAGGGGACGATGCTGAAGTCATCAGCGTTAAAAATGGCACCAAAATCAGCCTTTTCCTGTGAAATAATTTGGCTGGAATGAAATTGTTTTTCCTGATGGCAGCCAGCCCCTTTAGGGGTTAACTGCAGCCCTGCTGAGAGAACTGTAAAAGGTGTTTCCGAAATATTTCCACTGCCCCGTTGGTTTTATGGCCAGGAAAGGCAGGGCAGGCCTGCCTGGGCAGCGGGGCGCTGCCGAAACCCAGCTGCAGGATGGCCGTGCAGATGGAAACCAGGTTTGGAAAAGCAAGCAGGGATTCCAGGCTGGACATTGGGAAAGTCACCCAAGGGTGCGGATGGATGCAGGAAGGGACCCCCCACTGATGCACCCTCAAAGCCAGGGGGATGGTGAAAGTCTTCTCTGGCTTGGGGGGCAGAGTTGACACTCTGGGTTCTGGAGAGCCTGTGGAAGGGATTGGGTTTTGGGGACTGGGGAGCCACATTCAGTCAGCCAAATCCGCCACTCTTGCCCAGTGCTGATGGCTGGTACCTTCACAGGTCTCAGACACAGGAGAGGATGGAGAGGCACCTCACCCTGCTGCTGGTGGGCCTCAGGGGCTCAGCGGGCAGGGACACAGAGGTTTGCAGGTTTGCAGGAGATGCCATGATGCTGCCTGGGTGCTCCATGTGCCCTGGGATATTTGACTTCATCCATGTGCCCTCGGATCAGGCTTGGACACGGGGAATCATAGAATCGTTAAGGTTGGAAAAGCCCTCTAAGATCACCAAGTCCAACCATTCACCCAGCACTGCCAAGACCACCACTAACCCATGTCCCCAAGTGCCACATCCACATGGCTTTTGAACATTTCCAGGGACAGTGATTCTACCACTTCCCTGGGCAGCCTGTTCCAATGCCTGACCACCCCTTCTGTGAAGAATTTTTCCTTAATATCCAACCTAAACCGCTCCTGAGGTCACAACTTGAGGCCATTTCCTCTTGTCCTATTGCCACCTGCCAGGGAGCAGAGCCTGACCCCCACCTGGATGCACCCTCCTGTCAGGGAGTTGTGGAGAGGAAGAAGGTCCCCCCTGAGCCTCTTTTTCTCCAGGCTGAGCCCCCTCAGCTGCTCCTCATCTTGGGCTCCAGACCTTTCCCCAGCTCTGTTCCCTTCTCTGGACATGCTCCAGCCCCTCAATGTCTTTCTTGTCATGAGTGGCCCAGAACTGGACAAGAAGCTGAGGGGCACAGGGGGTTCTGGTCGTTGGTGTGCTGGGCACCCCAAAACTCATCCCAAAAAGCCCATTGCATGGAGAGTGGCCAGCAGCAAGCTTTGCTTTGGCCCATGATGAGCATCTCAGAGGTTCCCTCCTGCCTGATCCCTCCTCTCAGACACTCCCAGCTCTGGTGCTCACACCGTGTGTGCTCCCTCTGGCTCGCCTGTGCAAGTCTTGGCTCCCCTCTTCCCTGTGCTTCCAGGCCAGGTTTCCAAGTGCTTTATGCTTAAGCTCAGGCCCAGAAATTTGTGTCCAGGCTGCAGTAAAGAAGCAGCAGCCAAGTCTGATTCGGGCAAAAAGCTGATTGAATTCCCTGACCTGTGCGGACAGGACATGAAACAGGAACGCGGCCACGACGTCACCTCCGCAAAGCATCCCTGTATCTGTGGGGGGGGGCCTGGGCAGCCCACCTGGGCTGGTGGCTGGGTGAGTTCTGATCACCTCTGTACCTGGGAAGGGGGATCCCATGGTTAAGGATAAGTGAAGGAAAGGTGTTTTTTGCTGGGGTTTCCGTGGCCGTGTGTCACAGCTGGGCCCGGCTCGCAGCTGTGTGCAAGGGCAGGAGCCAGCACTTGGTGGCCACGCTGGCCTGGCCGAATTGAGGGGAATTTCTGTTTTCACTCTGTGCCTTTTCTCGCTCTCAGAAGTAATGAAATGCAGGAGCCAGCATTAATGCACCATTAAAACTGCGAATTTCAGCACGCAGCCATCAGGAAATGCAAATACTCGGGTCTACTGTCAGCGCTACCTCTGCCGTGACAGCGGAGGAAGGGGCTGGCACGTGGCTGACCTTTGCTACCAGGAAAAAATTTCCAGTGATGCTCAGCTTCTGGCTCTTGTCTCCCTCCCAGAACCCTTCTTCCTCTCCCACCTACGGCTGGGCTCACGCCCCAGCCAGCACCGAGGGGCACAAGGGGGAAGGGGTGGCACAAGGGGGTGTTTGGGCTCGGCTGTGCCTGTCCACAGCGGGTCTCACGCTCCTGCCCGAGGTTTGGGGTGCTCCCAGGGAGCTCAGGCCGGGGAGTGTGACAGGGGGGAGGCAAACTGTGCTGGGGCTGCTGTGCAGGGATGTGCCTGTCCCCAGGATGCTGAGGGTGACAGCCTGAGGAAGAGGAAGAGAAAAGCTGCAGGAGCCCTTGCTGCAGCTGGCGAGCACTGCCTGTTCCACCTCGCAATTGTGCTGTGCGTCGCTGGCAGGGACCTGCTTTTCCATAAATTTGGGTGGAAGGGAGAGCTTGGCAGAGCCCTGGGCTGCAGGGAAGGATTTACAGCTGCTCTGGCTGCTCTGTGCTCTCCTCGCAGGGCTGGGGCTCCTGCAGAAATGCCCTGCAGGAGGAGGAGGAGATGGAGGAGGGAACCCGTGCTGGCGTCCATCCAGGGAACAGGGTCCTGGCCAGGGCTGGATCAGGGGAGCTGGAGGAGGCAGGATGAACAGGGACATCCTCGGTTCACCCACAGATCTGTGGTGATAACGGGGCTGGGAGGGCTGGGGCAGGGGCAATGGGGGGATCCCATGCTGGGCTGGAGGTGGGTGATTCTGTCCAGTACAGGCACAGATAGACACCGAGATTTCCAGCAGTGGGGAATTGGTGGGGAGACACCTTGTCCACCTCTGGAAAGGTGGTGACATCTCCCAGTTCCAGCCTGGCCAAGTGCTGTGGGCCCCTGAAGCATCTTGGGGCACATGGAGCATCTCAGCCTCTGGGGCACTTGAGGGCACTTGGAGCACCTCATCCTGTGGAGGAGCTCAGAGCACATGGAGCACCTCATCCCTTGGGGTCACCCAGGGCACCTCATCTCCTGGAGCATCCCAAGGCTCCCAGGGCACCTTCTTCCATGGAGCACCTCATCCCCTGGAGTCTCTCAGGCAAGGCCACTGGCCACTGGCAGTCCCAGTGTTGAGCACCGTCCTCCTCGAGCACGTTTGCTGACAAGTAACATCTTCCCACCACAGGCCATTGTCTCCTGCCTGGCTGGAAGCCTGGCTGGGGCTTCTGGGCAGCTCCTTCAGCTGGGGCAGTGCACATCCATGTATCCCTCCTGGAAGATGTCGAGCCCAGGAAGCATCTGGGCTGGGTCAGGAGGATGAAAACACGCTCTGATAGCTCCAATTTGCTCTGGGTTATCCGAGGTGATGAGCTGTGCTGCCCCAGAGCGCTGGGAAAAGACCGTTTTCCCTCTTTCCACTGAAGTTTGAGTTTTCCAGGCAGCCTTAAGCAGCGCTGGAGCTTTCCCAGAGATGCCTCGTGGCTCTTCATTCTTCCCGTCTCTCCTGCCTGCTCTCCTTAACTCAAAACAAGAGCCGCTTGAGGAGGGAGACGCATCCCGAGCGTCCCTCCTCTCTCCTTTGCGACGAGCACAAAATAGGTACCGGCCCCGTTTCCAGATGGAAACGTGAGGCCTGAGGATGGATAAAGAGTTTTCTAAGGCTTCGGAGCAAGGTGTGGACAGCGCTGAGAATAGCATCGCGAAATCTCAACTGCCAAGCCCTTAGCCTAACCAGAAGGTTATTCTTCTTCCCTTATGCTCATACATATCCATTAGGATGAGACCATATGTGTGAGATGTAGATGAATTTCTTTCCTCTTGACAAGTCCAGTTGGTCTTCCTAGGTAAGGAGATGGTGGTCTGTTCCCATCCAACTCCAGGCTGGCTCTTTGCCGTGATTTCTTGGGCTGTGTTTGCCCCGGAAGAAATGGAGCTGCACGTCGGAGCTCCAGGCCTAGCTCTTCTCCACACGCCAGTTCTTTCGATGCCAGGTGTCCCTGGGGGGCTGTGGAAGCATCCCCGGAGCGTGGGGAGTGCAGGGAAGCTTTCAGAGAAGGAGAGCAAGCAGGTGGGATAGGGCAGGGGGAAGGGCTGCTGGTCAGTCCCCAGTAAGGACTCATGTTCCCAGCCAGGTCCCAGAGGGCTTCCTGGGGAAGAGGTGGCTTCTCTGACAGCAGGAGCAGCGGGTGAGTGCAGCCCTGTGCTCCTGCTCTTCAGCTGGCTGCACAGGGTGTCTCCCAGAAGACCTCGACGGGAGCCTTGTACACCTCAGCTCACCCAAGAACGGGGTGCTGCCCTCGTAGCTGAACTCTGGTGTTGAAGGGTCCCTTGAAGATAAAGTGAGGAGAGAGATCTTGGAGGTTTTAGGTGGTTACAGATGTGATGTGACACACACACATCCAGTTGTTGCTCAGCCCCAAAGCTTCCCATCAGGAGGAAGAGTGGCCTGGACATAACTGGTCCTTGTGACACGTCACAATCCACTGGAGGCTGCAGATCAGTGCAGGGCTGACACTGTGGATGGTGTTTAGGTGACCAAGGGGGGACAGACAGCTTCTTACACCCACAGAGCCAGGTCTGTCAGCCCCTTCCATGGCACTGACATCTGTTCTGGGCAGAAGGGAGGTGGGTGGGCTCTGGGTGCTGCTTTCTTCTCAGGACGGTGGAGCTGGGCAAAGGAGACCAGCCCAAACAGCAAAGGCAGCCTCTGAGAGTCACAGAATCACAGACTCGTGCAGGCTGGAAAAGCCCTCTAAGAGCATCAAGTCCTACCATTAACCCAGCACCTCTGTGTTCACCATGTCCCCAAGTGCCACCTCCACATGTCTTTTAACACTTCCAGGGATGGCGACCCCACCACTGCCCTGGGCAGCCTGTTCCAGTGCCAAAGCCCTTTCTGCAAGAAAAGGTGAGCGGGGTTCACGTCCACAACGTCTTGGTCAAGGCTCAGCTGCGGCGGCATTGATGGGAAGCGGGGATGTGGAACGGAGGGAAATGCGTCCAGGTGGGATCTCACGGGGGAGGGACCAACCACGTGCTTGTTCGCAGAGGCCTTGTGACCATGGGAGGTGACAGGACATCACCTCCTCCTCCTGAGCCCACGGGCACTGCTGGCTGCTGGCCCATGTACAGCCGTGAGCCAGATTTTATGCTGCGCATTCCAGGCTTCTCCATGGCCCTCCACAAAACACAGACGTGCTCAGGTGACACCCACCATCATCCCCAGGATCCCAAATCCCTGCTGCCTGCCGAGGCTGTGCGTGCAACACCTGGGTGCAGGGGCATGGGGGTGGAGTGCTGGGCAGCAGGCAGTGACCTGGCCACCACAGTGGCCAGGAGGAGGCCAGCACAGTTTTCACCATCATTTCTCCACGGCTCCTGAGTCAAGTGTGCCCAAATTAGCTCTCGCCATAAGTAACTTTGATATTTCCAGTGGAAATCATGTAACTGGCACGCCTGTTTTCAAAATCAGGGTTGCTCTGACCTTTCTGTCTCCTTGTTTGTGTGGACAGGCAGGAGAGGTTTGGAAAGCCCCATCTGGCTCTGCTGTTCTGGTGGTGAGGGCTCATGAGGAGGGACCACACGGGGCCGGTGTCCTCCCATCCCAGGTGCTGGGGCTGAAGGATCCTGTCCCACCAGGGGCTGGGGGTGGACTTGAGATAATACCACAGGGCTGGCCAGGGGATGAAATGTGGGAGGACATGGGTGGAGCAGGAATAATTCCCCCCTGGAGCCTGGTTTGCTCTGCATTTCAGCTCCCATCTGAAGGGTGATGTTCTCTGGTCTGAGACTGGCTGTTTTCATGGCACTGGTGTCTTCCCAGAGCCGGCTGCCGAGCAGCAGCCTGGGGTGAGCCAAAAATCTGCAGGCACTGGGAAAACCCTGGTGTTAATGTGACCCAGGACCAGTGTCCCCTGCCTGGCCATGCACCACAGCATTTGCCCGTCCCTCTGTCCTCGGTGCGGCTCGGGCAACGCTTCGGTGACCCCCAGCAGCAGCCGTGGGCAGCAGGAGGCACGGGAAGGGAAGGGATGGGATGGGAGTGTGCCGACGTGCCCCAGCCCCGCGGCTGCCCGCCCTGCCTGCGCAGGCAGATGGCTTTTGCAGGGCGCTCCGGATGTTGGAGCCAGGCTATTTTGGACCACGTGGGCGTCTGAATTCCAGGCGAATCCCCGGCTCAAAAAA
>VXBT01003429.1:25508-95614 GCA_013400235.1 Oriolus oriolus | reverse complement strand
GGTAGAATTTCCAAGAGGAGGTATGGTCAGGACAATGCAAGTCTATTTTTGTTTTAATCTTGTTTATGCGAAGTCACTTTGCTGAAGAGTGCTGGAAACTGAGACAGTAATCTTTCCTCAAAAAGTATGAATTTGACAACACAGAATAATTGTGTGTGAAGCTCATAGATTATTTTGCTGGATGTATAGGACAAGATAAAAGTTTCACTGGGAACAGGGACTCTTCAGGTATGCAGCTCCAAGATATAATTTCCTTTGATTTTGGAACTGTGAGAATAACACAGCTTGTACCTTATCTGGCCACGCTGAGTATGCAGCCTAAAGGACTCAATATCCATTTATATACAGATCAGTGAGCATCTAGGGAATTTTGATTTCTAACTTAAAGCTTAGAAAAGGATATCTGACACTAAAAAGCAGACATTATCTCCTGTTCTGCGTGAGCCTCAATGCCATGGTTTCAGCATGCTCTGTACACACCTTGGTCAGGGCTCCTAACTGGCCCTGCATACCACTTGGAGTCAGTGGTAAATAGATGTCCAAGTGTCTCAGACTGAGAAAACTCTTGGCACGCAAAGAGATCAAAACCTGACATGGCCACTACCACTATACTTTACTCCCAGTGCAAACTTGCCTCTTTCACAGCCTTGCAACAGTGGTAAGCTTTGAAATCTATAGCTTGTGTGTTACATAGAAACTAAAAGGATCCTTTAGGTTGTAATTTGGATGTGAGGAATTGACAAAGATGAATACCTGTTTCCTAGATAAAGCATTTTCTTACGGTTTTTTATAGTCTTATCATTAAATATAAGTGGTGAAGATCATAAATATAAAAATAGACTGATAGCTGATTTTATTTCTTTTCATGCTTTTCTGTCTAAAAGTGAATTGCAGTGTTACTATAACAGAGCTTGTGAAGGTGTGTCATGCTGACATAGCCAGTATCAGCACTACCACTAATCTTATCAGCAAGGCTTCTCTGGCAACCTCCTTTCCTACAGTAATTGTCAAAACCCATCATTTCAGAGAGGGAGTCTGATTCACATATCTACATGCGTATTATGCTGCCATCCTTCAGGGTATCACCGTTGCAAAGGCTTTGAAAGCCTGAAACAGGATCAGGCAACCCCAGCAGAACCCTGCGAACATTCATGTACAATCTTTATGCATATATAGCTACACATACAAAAATTAGAAAGGAAGCCAGTAAGTACATCAGGAAAATACCTGCTCCAAGAAGAGCCAGCTGAGAACCCATAGATACAACCCAAAATCCCTGCTGTTCTTAAGTAGACTGGAGGAGAAACCAAAAAGGCAGAATGCACAGACAAGATGATGTCCCTTCCGAATTTCAGTAGCTGCCTTTTGCACCGACTTAAAAAAGCTCACTGAAAGCTTTACAGCACTGCAGACAGTAGTGTAAAGGCACTATTTACTGCTGTGTGCCTTCTGTTGGTATGCCAGCATGCAATAGCAGTGTTCTGTGCAGGCCCAATAGATGCAGATGTCAAACAGCAGAATGTTATCACCTCCAGTATCCAAGGCAGACAGGAGTGACTGTCACCCCCCCAGAATAACTTGGAGCTGCAATTTTAGCAATGCCCATATTGAAAAGAGGCTAATCATAAAGAAGTAGTGCAACTTAACTGTATAGCATGTTATATTAGTCTGTTATCAGTGGAGGATTGCAACAGCCCTTAGTACTTGCCTTGTGCACAAGGACTATTGTTACGGCGGGGCAGATGGTTAGATGCCGTAACCTTCCACAAGCGCCTCCAGTAACAGAGCCACTTGGCAGGTCACTACACACGCACATTTTCATGCACACGCCGGGTAGTGTGCAATCCAAGACAAGGTTGATGGCAAGGAGCAGGGATGGGTTCTTTGTGTACGGTTCCACAGGCAAGGTTTATTGAAGGCTCACGCTTCAAGGGCTCCAGGGATGAAGAACAGGGAAGAATGGAGGGTCCAGGGTTTTATAGGGAGCCAAATAGGGGTGGACAGAGCACCAGGGACCAATGGATGGAGGGCACAGGCGAGGAGCATAGGCGGAGCTAGAGTGCAGGGGCCAATGGGAAAACTCAGGGGAGGAGCCATGGGACACAGGCCAATGGGGGTAGCCGGGAAGGGAGAACTTTCCGGAGAGGAGACATATAGGGTAAAAAGGCATAGGGAGGCCAACAGGCCAATCAGAAAAATGGAACTGGGGTACATCAACATAATCAGCATAATTAACACAAAGCCTCTTGGGAGGGTCACCCTAACCTAAAGAGCCCTAAGGCTCATCCTTCCAGGGGGCTGTGGTGGTTCATTCCGTAACAGACCCACTGGCTTCCACAGACTATAAGCTTGAATATTTACAGTTACTCATTTCTGGTATTTATATGCTCAAATTTCATTTTAGGGAGGAAGATATAGGTATTTATGTATCAGTGGAGAATTTTGTTTCTAGCCATTCAAATGTGAACTGTTTAGCTCTGTTTCTTTGCTAAAATTGTAATAAAAATTTTTAAGAAGGTTATTTTTTTAAAAGTTATAATGGTAATTTTTGAAAATAAACAATAGTAAATAAGAACAAGTTTCTTAAAAAGTATGAGGATAGTATAATTAAAAATAATTTTATTAAAATAATAATTTTTAAATTGTTAAACTTTTCTTTGGTAGTCCATTGTTTCTGTAGAGATGCACTTGAAATGAAAAATCTATTTATTAGTTCCATACAAAGAAATTAATGAAGTTATGGTAACACAGACAGAATTCTTCATGCTTCCTACAGAAGAAAACTAAACTTTCTTTGAAAATTGTTTTTCCTCAGTGACAATAGATTTAAAATTCCAGTCATCAGCTACAGTTCCATCAGAGAAATGAACACGACTGAAAAGGTATGTAATAATCCTTTTAAAATAATGGTTTACTAACAGCTATACAATGCACTCAAAAGGAATTGCATGCTTCTTTTTCATTTTAATACAGATAATTAAGTTCAGAAATACTCATTCCTTTAATATGAGGCTATTTTTTTTTAATGTATGTAATAGTGGAAAAGTAATCCAATAACTTAGAAAATTCTTCGTTCTTTTGGTACAAAGTCCTAGAAAAAATTTCAGTTTGAGTTTTTTGAAAAACTGTCTCTGTATTGCCTGGAGTTTCTATCTGATAACTCTAACCACCTTTTCACATACTAACTCATCAAAATGAAGATTTCCAAAATATTTGCTGTTTATGACTCTTCAGTTTCCACTTCCTTAAGAAGGGTTGTTTTAAACTGGACTCATTCACGAAATAGCAGAAAATTTAAAGCCTTGGAAAGACTCAATTGATTTTTACCATGAACTAGTAGGAGGCATCTTCATAATATATGCAAATCAGGTGTCAGTCATTTCAGAGCTATGTTTTAATATAGCCCCTCTAGACATTCAGATCTCCTAACAGTATGTTCCCACACTAGGCAACTAATAGGCCTTCTGATTCAAAATGCAAGACTTTTTCAAGTTTTCCTAATTTTCTTAAGGCTGTTCTTAAGTTTTCATGTTTTAACTTTAAAATATTTCCTGGTCTATACTACATGTAAGCACCACCCAGTAAACAACTTTTGACTACCATCAAAGTGAAGGTTTTCCACCTAAACATGTAAAGAAGTCTCAAAGCCACACAAAGATAACACAAGAAAAGGAAGAATTAGTCAGTTAAATAGGGCTCTCCTTCAAGTATTAATTTGCCAGGAGTCAGAAAAGGTTAAGTACAAAGGACACATGACCTTCAGTTTCCCATCTGCAACAGGTCTTCAATAAAGATACTCTGTAAATTCCGTTTAAGGATGTTCCATGCAGTTCAAGAGGAGCAACAGTGATAAAATCAGTTGAATAAAATTCAGAAGACCTCTTTGAATTGCAAGACTTCTAGTTTCAGAACAGAAGCACAGAGGTTGCACACACAGTAGATAAAGTGAAACCATATTGTCACTTAGTGCACCAGTGTGCTGGTGATGCTGATAACGGGTAACCAAAAGCTTCATGCCAGGGATGCAGCTTTTGAATCCTCAGTGAACCTCATTCACATGACTAAGTTATAAGTCTTTGCAGATATTTTTTACAGGATCATGTAGGAGTTCTGAAGCGAAAGCAAGGATAGAATTCACTTCTAAACGGCCTCTTTTTTCCTGCAGTTTTTTCTAATATTAGGAATATACACAGTATTATGCTACATCCAGCAGACCAGGGAAAGGCTTTACAGAAAACAGAGCTCTGTCTCTCCCCATTAAAACAGTAGTACTAGCACACTATTAATGATGATAACAAGCAAATTAAAGTTGTCTAGGCTTTAAAACCATAATCAATTTCTTTTAACTTGTATGGACTTTTTAATGCATTGTGCTATACCAAAGAAGAAGTCTTTTTTTCTTTTAACTGTAAGCATATATGGTATCAAAGCTTATCCTTTTAATGAATATGGCTTTACATAGAGCATCCGAAAGGTACTCGCTTGCCTATTTATCTTAAAGAGAATTATTTGGAGCACTAAAAGAATCCTTTAAACTTCACCATATTTGAAGCATAGTATACAGTTTATAATACATAATAGAAGTGAAATTAAGTCATTTTTCAATACCTTAAACTCTGTTAAACTGGTGAGGAAAATATATTAGCATCACAGTAATATGTTCCTGCCTGTGCAACACAACAATGATGACACAACAGTTTCACAGATGCTGAAGTTCCCTATCTGTGTTTCAGTCCTGTGATCTAACTAGCTTCATGAAACATCAAACTATTCACAAGCAATTACAGAGGGTCTGAAGTCAGTGAAATTACATTAATTTCAAAAGAGCAAGGAATGAAAGTCATCCTGTAATCCCTTAATCAGCATCTTCTAACTTTAAAAATTATGCTAATTTCAGCCACTGACCCACTGAAACTTACTTATGAACATATTCATTACTAACAGATAGCAACTAAAATTAATGACCTCAGGTTACTTTACTTTCCAAGTAGGAGGTCTAGGATAAGTAGCAACCTTGTGTCATTTTTCACCAATGTCAAATATAAAGGTCAAATAGGGGGCAGTTCTGAAGCCACAACCCATAATGAATAAACAAATCCAATTTCAGGATTGAAGAGCATTACAAATTAATTATTAATGACATTAGTCAATGAATGATCTTTAATAAATTATTGACTTGTGTTTAACCAAAAAGAGTAAGCAGTAACTCAAAGGTTAAAGTAGAACATAAACGACCTTTTCAAGTCCTGCTTAGCATCCTATTACTTTGAAGTGGAGGAATTAATTTATCTGCAACCTGAGTGGCACTAAATATTGAGTGAGAGATCGAGGAAGATGTTTTCTGAGAATTAATGGAAAGAGGATGAAGTAAATTTTTTTGCTCTTTAAATTAAAATTTCTTACTTGTAATATTCCTGTTTTATAGTTTCTCATACTCCCTAAGAGCAGTTACTTCTTATACCCACGCACTTTCACTCTGCAGAGCTACAGTTTACACTATGGTTCCATGAAAGAGTCAATCTGATACTAAGTAGAAAGGTACCAAAGATGGAAGTAAAATAAGACAGTTGTACAAGACAAAGCTTTGAAAAATTCACTCTGTCTGTTCAAAAGGATTAAAGAATTTTGAAAAGCTAACTTTTTTCCCATATAGACATTATTCCAGATCACATATCAGCCATTCCAGGGCTGCAGAAAGCCAGCATAGAGCTCTATGAGGTGGTCTTTGTGAACAGAAATGCAACTGTGCTATATCTGATCAACTTGAGACCATCAGGGAATTGAGTGCACAAATCCAGCAATACTGAACATAGAGACATGAATTTAATATCAGACATTGCTTCTCTGGTACAGATTAGAGAAAATCTGAAAGAAGCTGAACTCCCCACACTATCCTTCCTATGGTTTCATAAAAAACTGGGGATACATTATTATTTCAGTTTCCATACTGAGTAACTTCTTCCTTAAATAGGTAAAGAAAGCTGGTGGAAGAAAAACCTGAAATTTTCTATCAGTTCTTTCAAAGTTCCACATTTGCTTCATTTAAAAGAAAGCTGTCTGTAGAGTCTCTGATGAAAGGATAAGCAAATTGAACAGAAAGACCCAGCAAGGATCTGAGGAACAGTCATGAGTGGAAGACCCATAGTAACACAATCAGTGAAAACCTAATCAGTGAAAATTAGAGCACAATGAATCAGCTGCCTCTAGAACTATCAAGAGAAAATTATTGTCTCTGGTGTGAATCCCACTGAGATGAGTCAGCAGCAGAAACTCTCTCAGAGGCCTTCAGACTAAAAGGAGATTATTGCCTACAAGGGTACAGGATTTATCATAAAATGGAGTGGGGAAGACGATTTGTGGATTGTGTAAAAATTATTAAGGGATGTGTCAAGTTAACTGTGGGAATGTTCAAAAATTTTTATGGTATGCTTACGGTAAGGACCAAAGGTGGGGAAACAGGGTGACCAAGGTGAACTGGGAGGAACAAACATGGGAAAATAGAGAGGCAACATGACAAAACAGGTTTCATGTGAGCAGATAGCTAGCGAGCAGGTTTGTGCATCCTGCTCAGAGAGGGGAAGAGCAGGTTCTGGCTGTCTGTGAGACTCACGGTTATGTGCATTTATAGGTGCCAGTACAGGCACCACTCTCCGTGGGGGTCATCTGTGTGGCCACAGTCATGTTAGACTTGTGTGCACAGACTAGGAGTAGCTTGTGTCTGGGGACAGGGAGCTACAGGGCCTTCACAAGCATGGCTGGGGAGACTCCCCCAGGCATTCCAGTTCACCAGGTTTGGCTGTGTCTAGCAATCTCTGCAGAAGAATTTGGAAAACTGGAAATGATCCGTGTTACTACTATTATTTTTCAGAGCGATATTTCAGACAGTCACCAAATCATCTTTCGAGCTTAGCAAATGGAGAGTTGTGAATTCAAAGATTCTTCATCCCTGGAGATATTGAAAACCCAACTAGACCTGCCCCTGAGCAACCTGCTGTAGGTGACACTTCTTTAATCAGGGTTTTGGACCAGGCGGTCTCCAGAGGTCCCTGCCAATCTCAACCACCCTGTGATTCTCTGACAAAAAATTCAGCCCCTCTTTTCCAAATGCCCTAAAAATTATGCAGTAGAAATATAAACAAAAAACTTAAGTGAAAGCTCTTAGGGAACAGAAGGCACCTTTCAAGAAGCTTTATGGTCTACACGGCCTCAACACACAGACTCAAGCTTTCTCCATCTCTTTTGTGAACCATGTGCCTCTGTAATTGCATTAAAGCAATGATCCCAACAAATCATCTTAGACTGGTTTCCTTCCGTACCACTGCGAACTTGGGGTTCAGAGCTTTTTCAGATTCATGTAATTCAAAAGGTGAAAAGATCCTGAAAAATATAATATAAAATCTAAACCAAGATCATTATAAGTAAATAGATTTTAATCAAACTGCCAGTTTTATCATGGGGTTAGTAGAAGCCAATTTTAAAAGGAAAAACTAAAACCAGAGACCATTATCAACATTCAGTACAATGTGTTTATGGTAAAACGTTGCCTCAGGGGAGAAGCTGATACTTTCAAAAATAAAAATAAAATGGTTTTCTATAAAACCTCAACTCTTAAAATATTTATATTCCACTTGAAAAGACTTGTCTAATAAAATACTTCAAGATCAAGAGGAATCACTGAGGCATTTAGTCTGCCTTTGCTTGTATCTCGAGCTAAACAATACACCAAATTATTCCTGTAGTCAGTAATAAATGGGTTTGACTGAATCATACCTTTCAGAAATAAACATACAGGACTGATCTGGAAATACCAAGAGGTGGAGAAAGCACCATTTCTCTCTGTAACTATTTCCAGTTGTTAACACTAGCAATGGTAAAGATGCTTTATTTCTAACCTGAATGTATTCGATTTTAACACTCAGACATTAGTTCTTGTTGTGACTTTCTCTGATAGATGAAGGAGCCTTTAATATCCAATATTTTCCCTCCACGAAACTTAACAACTATTAATCACTCAAGATGATGGTGTAATATGCAGGAAGAAATACTTAGCAACTTTAAAGAAAATTTAAGAAGCAAGAAGAAAGAAACTAAAACTTCTTTATATTCTTCCTATCACTCTCTAATACTTTTACTATTCAGGATCATTTCACTATTTTTTTGGGAGGGTTTTTTTTTCAGTATTTGAGAGTATCACACTACTGTTGAAATCAAAAGTCATCTAAACTGTATAGTTCATGTAGGCCAGAACAGTTAGGCAAATCCCATATATGCTTATTTAGGTATGAACATAGGATTGCTATTTATAAATTGCCAGTATAGAAGACTGCAGATTCAGCAGAGTTTCCTATTTTTATCAGAAATTTTATCAAAAACTGAAGAAAAAAGCTTCTTCTTTTTCTTGGGTAGTTTTCCTAGGAACAGAATTCTGTAGAGCAGTGTGCTTAGTTGCTTATTTAGCTTTGAGCATTATTTAACTTCTAGAGAACAATCTTAAATATTATGATTTTTGTTTCTGGACACATTGACATGATTTCAAGTATTATTATGTGAGGACACATTATTTGACAGAAAAACTTATTATATGAGATCAACACTGAAAAAAAAATAGGAGTATATTTGACTTGTAATGTCTTTTAAATTGTAAAATCACTCTCCATGTCAGACATTTTACTTTAGATCACCAGTGTCGTTGTACTCCAGGATCTCATGGGGAACAGAAATAAAGAAGTCTCACAAAAATATGTTGTTTTGGTGATTTTTTGAATTCTTTTATTATAACACTGGGAGTCAGAACAAAAACTACCATAGTGTCATAACAAAAGAATACTAGCTATTGCACTGCTTCATTATACTTCCTGAATAGCCATTTTGTTTCAGGCTTATTCAGAAAATCATTTTCTCCAAGTATTACAGCAGTGAGAGACAGCTTCTAGGTAAGCACATGCCACAGATAACAACTAAGGCTGAATTTTAATCATACCCTTGGTTCTTTTAGCTCCTAAAAAACCATCCTTTTGGAGTAATATTTCTGGACTTTCACTAAAGAACAAGTGCAAGAAAATGTGTCTTCTTGAGCTACAACAGCATAACATATGATTAAAAACATTGTGTGACAAGACAGACAATGAACGGAGATCTTGAATTCATTTAACAATTATTGGAATAATTTTGCAATGACAGATAAATGCATTTAAAGGCAGGGATATATGTAGTAATTGTTGTGTCTACCTTTAAAGATATTGTTAAACAGAGAGGTTTAAATCTGTAAATGTTCTTATTCAAATTTTATATTTGATTGAGATTTCTTATTCAAAACAAATAAGTAGGAATTACTAAACAAAAACAAGCTAAGCTCCCAGTGAGAAAAAGTCATTTTTCATTCAGCAAGTTTTGACAATTAAACCCAGTAAAACCAGGAGAAATAGTTTAATAGAAAGGGTATTTCGGATCTTCCAGCCTTAAGTTTCCAGGTTCAGGAATTTACAAAGTCTGTGTTTTAACTGCCTCCACCTGTACAGAATTTCTAAAATGGTAACTTGCTTTGTCAAAAGATAACCCGCTTCTCATCCTGGAGTGAAACTTATTTTTTCCATGAGATGTTTAAAGTGAAAACATACCAAGACCCCACTTCACAGACACAGTTAGGAGCTGAAGCCTTACTGAAATTAAAGTGGCTTAGGCTACTCAATGCTAGCCCCAAAATCAAACAGAAATTAAGAAGTCCAGTTACAACTGAATTGTGCCTTTAACTTTTCTTCTTCTGGCTGGACAGATATATATATATATATATATATATATATTTAATAAGGAGCAGTAAATAAAATTAGATTTCTTAAGGTATATTAGCATGGCTGAAGTACTGACAGGAAATCACAGAAGCTTTCCCACATCCATCATTCATCTTACTGAATTTTGAAAGCAACTTAAAGTCATTCCAGGCTAGAATCAAAGAAAAATTGTATGCCCCTACAACACCTTGCCTCCATTGTTAGGACATCACTCCTGCTCTTTAAGATTTTGACAACATAAAGGAGGCAAGACAGAGTTGCAGCAGGTGAAGTTCCCCGGACCTCCAAAGAAACCACAAGGAAACAATCAGGCTAGCCTGTTCCCAGACTTCACTGGACAGCCTCATTTATTACCTTAGCTGCATCACTTATCTGTCTTTCTCTTTTTCTGCCTCTTCTAGATGGCTTTGAACTGGTGACAATGAATGATCTTGTTATGTGTGTGAATTTGAGCGAAAGCCAAGCGGCTCTGCTATTGTTAAGGGCTTCTAAGCTCTACTAAGAAAAGTAGTAACAGTAGGAGGGTTTAGAGCTCATACTAAATTTTACTTAATGATACCTGTTACTGGGGCCCAGCAAGCTGTTATTGACACATCACTATTTGAGTGACATCTAATTAATCATTATATCACTAACCAGAATCAATGGTTATAACTCTGAGGACCTCTTTTCAACCTTCCCACTGAATAACTTGCACCAGCTTTGAGTTTAACCTAATGTGAGACTGTTTAACCTATAAACCCTGTGGCTGTAGGAAAGTACCCTGGGGTTTTGTCACCTCGGCGTTTACTGGAATGCAGTTGTATTCTAGTAACAAAATAAATGTATGCTTCTCTCTGATTTGAAAAACATCTCTGTCAAACCTTGGACATATAGCATTTTCCCCTTGTTACCATAAAAGAAAAAGAAAAAGCAGATACATTTTCTTTCACTTAAGAGAGAAATATATGTGGAGAGAACTGTACTTATCTACCAATGCTATATCTTATTTTTCCTTAAATCACTAACTAGTTGAGTTCTGTGATGACAGTGTGGTCACTAACGTTTTTTTTTTTTTTTTAAGAGGCGGAAAAAAATTTAAAAGTCTCAGATCTCCACGTTGTGTGGTTGATGGTGAATGACTCTATAAACATTCTCACGGACCTTGGTTTAAGACTTGTTCATTACTGTTAGAGAGTAAAAAATCAAGATGTGATTCCTTTTGCTTTTATTTTTGCAATGTTGGAGCATTCCAGGTTTCACCTTGATGTTTAGTTGATGTTTAATTTATCCTCCACATTCTGTCTAAAGTTTGCTTATTAGCCTCATTCAAAAGAGAGCACATATGTAAGGACAGGACCATGTTAGTCAAGTCATTAAGAGGAAAAGTCAGTGGCCAAATAAGAGTCTTACTGGGTTTTTCCTACAGCAGAGTTAAAACAAAGCATGGATTGAATCCTAGTAGCATAGTTCAGTCAAATATATAGTTTTCCTGTCTGAAGCATAGCATGAACAAATAGAAACACATCTGCACCTGTATATTCTGAGCAGTAAATTCTTAGAAGGCCAGATTTGGTGCTTAGTCTGGGTTTTTAGTCACTGCTCCATCACATTCCTATTTACATAAAACACTTGAATTTCCTAGTTGAGTTACATTTTCTGTTTCATTTCAAGGGTGGCCCCAGCCTCGTGTTTTCTGGCAACAAGGCACCAAGATTGTAATGCTGAGCTCTTGTTTCTATACATTCCATAAACAGATTCCATAACTTTACTCCACCCTAACCCCTTTGAATAAATTTCTCTGTCATATCTTATGTGTCAAAAACAAATTGCTTATTTTCATACATGGAACTAACAATTAAAAGGCTTACTCTCTTTTTCTCCACTGTACCAAATGTCACTAAGTAGCTAGAGGAAGGCATTTTGCTATTTTAGTTAAGCATATGGAGGAAAACACAAGAACATGACTTTGGAGGAAACATGGAAAGACTAAGCTGGTATCAAAACATCTCAGCAGGTCTGTTTCATTAGAAATCAAGACAATCACACAATAAAATAAACCATGAAAAATTCATATTGAAAAGCCATGGATGATAAACCAAGTTCCATCAGTTTCAATTAATTTATCTTCATTGCATTGAACTCACTAATTACAACTCAGAGAACTGAGCAGTAGTCCTTTGTCTCTGAGCAGAAAAGGTCTAAATTTAAAATGGAATGACAAGAAACCCCAAGGCTTGTATTAAATCAAAAAAACCTAGGCATTTTTAGATGAAGTTTTTTAAAGGGAAAAGGAGAAAGGGGCTGAAAGCAATCTCTGAGTCAACTAGTCCAGTGGTGGCACCAGTGGCTAAAACCAGTTCTCCTTCTGCCTGTGGATGACCTAAACATCCAAAAGTCTATCAGATGATAGGTAAAGATACTGAAGTGGTTTCAGTTAATATTACATCCCTACTACCAGAGGTACCATCATGAAACTAGAATCCATCCAAGACTTTATCTTATGGCAAGGTGAAAACAATACCAAAATAAAATGAGGAAAAATTACTCATATCCTGAATCTCATATCCTGAAACTTCCAACAGATAAATACTGCAAAGTCTTTTTTTTTTTTCTCTAAAATAATGTTAAAATCAGTATTGAGAGCATGTCTTTTAAATACAGAATTCTTGGCCTAAATCAGGATGAATATTTCTCTGTTTACTCTGTGGATACTCTATGTTGCACAACACAAGGAATTTTAACTTTTAGTACAAAGTTCTCTTAAACATTATTGGACAAATAATAAACCAAACTTCTGATAGAAAAATGAGCAAGTTAAGCTAAAATTAAGTTTTAGACACTGAAAATTTGTAGGGTTTGTCACCTCGAGCTTTGTATTTAGGAACACTGTTTTTAAGCTACAATAGTCATGGCTTGAAGAATTAGCTTTTCCTGATAGTCATGTTTCCCCATACTGCAATTTCTATTAACTGCATTTAAAACAAGCCAGAAAGACTATGAAGATGAATTGGACATAAGAAATCCAAAGAAAAGGAAGGGGAAAAAGAAGAAGAAAGCGAGCAGTGGTTTATTTCTAATATGACAACTTTCCTTCTAAATAACTAATCAGTGAACTGAATATATAGTAAACAAAAATGGGGAAGAAAAAGACAAGTACAAGAGGAATGAAGAAAGTAGAGAAACAAAAAAGAAATGCATACCACCTCCAGCAGCTTTTATTTTCACCAGTACAAGCTATTACAAACATAATTGACTTTTTATGTTGGCAGCTGCTGCTCTTTCAACAATAATAGCCAAAGAGCATAATATTACACTGGTTTATCCATGACATTAATTAAACATTCAGCTCTGCATCACCCATGATGATTCACTACCCCTGCATAGTGTAATAAATATACATTCCTAGTTCATTATGAAGGTTAAAAGTGAAGCATAAACTCCATGCCATAACAAATCATTTTGTAAGCAATTCCACTTCTTCCAAACACTTTACAGCAGATGAAAGTCAGTAAGGCATAAAGGGCTTTCATAAGACCATCTCAATCTCCAGCACAGGCAAACAGCTTCAGAAAGCATGTTTATGTACAAGAGTTTCTTTTCCTTTCCAAATCAATTCAGCACAAGCTGGTGAAGATATATGCCCATGGGAGCCAAGGGGATCCACATTTTCTTGTAGGAGGAGATTAGAAGTCCAAAGAATGTATATAAAACACAGCCTACTAATTTCATGAGAAATGGTTTTATTATCTACCAGCAGCATCCATCTTGCATGGATATGGAAGTTTTCCTGTTCAAGGGCCGGTTTAGGAGACTGAATATAGTTTGAATGAGGTTGCATAGTATTACTGAGAGAATGAAGGGTACGCTATAGCTTAATACCCAAGCATATAATATTTTAAAAGTTTATGAACTTACAGGTGTCCATACCAGTGGGTGGAGCACTTGCGTATTTTTGCACATTCAATGTACAAATTGTTACAACTTCTTTGAAAGGAATTTTAATATGTGTAGTGTACACTGTGAGAGGATTTAGCCAACTATCCGAATTACCTAACATAGAATAATTTTAAGAAATTTTCCACTTAAACGTGTGATTGCAAAACTTTTCTGAATGCTTAGTTTAGGAAATATCACCCTACAAATGACTGTTTGCAAACATACTTTTGTTACAGCAAGTTATTGTATCCTCTGTTTCCTTACCATTGATCTCAGTGGAGTTAATTTTGAAAAGATAATGCTAATATCTGATAGCAGTATCTGATAATTCTACGAAGATTTTTTATGATTCAGCAACCGGTAGAACTCCTAGTGTAAGGAGCAGAGGTAATATTGAGAAACCATTTTCAGTCCTGATTTTCAGCAAATCAATGCTTTCAAATTTTTTTTAATCACAGAGACTAGGAAGCCTATGAAATATTTATGAGAAAGCTCATCATATCTATAGCAGTTCTAGTCTGTGACTGCAACATATGGTTTAGAAATTGAAACAGGTGTGGGAGAACAGGTGGTCACAGCCATTCAAGGGTATAGCTGGAATTTACCATGAGGAAAAGTAAAAAAAAAAAAAAGAAAAAAGATTAAGTAGATCGGTTACCTTCTAAGGTAACTTGCAGACTTAATGACAGGTCACAGCTCTTCAGTGGGGAAAGTGAAGTGTGAGACCTTGTGATTTCGTTACACATTAATAACCTGGAACAAGTTTATGGTACATGTCTTCTTTCATACCTTCCCCTGATTAATTTTTGTCAAAATCGATAATAATTTAAGAAAAAAAAGAACTGTTTCTCCATCTTAAGTTTCAAAGAAGTTAAACGAATGTGTAAGAAAAATGATATAGAGGCATAATAG
Organism: Oriolus oriolus; assembly: GCA_013400235.1. Lineage (NCBI taxonomy): Eukaryota > Metazoa > Chordata > Aves > Passeriformes > Corvidae > Oriolus > Oriolus oriolus. Next base: position 80,996 of record VXBT01003429.1, on the reverse strand, counting down.
TCCAACTTCACTGAGATGTCAAACAAAATCAACCTGTCAACTGGTTCCTTTGTTGACTGATCTTTAGATCCTCTAATAGATGTTGCTATGCAATAAAATTAGCCTTGGTGCAATACTTGATCTATTTTGAATTTACATTTAAGTCAATTTGCGGTACAAACTGTAATATATCTAAAATTCACATGCAAGAAGCAAATACATCACCAGTACAGCTCTCAAATTCCTTGAGTATTCAAGCACATCTTAAAAGATCATCAATCTTATACCTTCCTCCTCTATAAGGATGTTTTATCATTCCGTAAATTTCCAATTTTAAAAACTGAGCATTTCATAGATCTTTAACGAAAGCATCAAGTCCATGAATTATATCCCTGAATGGTTTAGAAGTTGCCCTTTGGATCACAAAAAATATCATTTTGAAAAGAGAACACTCATGCACTTTGACATGGAAGTACAGTAAATAAAATAAGCTAAACTTCAAATATATTTGGAGTCTGCATTTTTTTTTTTCAAAATCATCTGCAGCTGTTGGTTTGACTCTGGGAATACCTGAATTCCCACAACACAAGAAAGGTAGGAGGTTGAATTCATTTGTGTTTTCTTAATTGTACTGAACATATGCATTTAAGATGTATGCACTTTGCTAAAATTGATCGTTCTATTTTTTTAATGTTCACAAACCAAAATAATTTAAAATAAAATTAACTTGTTCTAACCTCTGCTTGAGATGAAATTCCTTTTGACATCTGTGTACCGAAAAGCTTTTTTCAGGTGCATAAGAACTGACATGCCAGATCAAACTAATGGTCCATCTAGATAGGATATTAAGTGTGCTTATCAACTCTCACAGTTGAATCAGAAATTCCTGATTCAAAAACTTCCTATTTATTTTTGATGTTGTAGACAAAAATCAAGCCAGAACATTAATTCTGGGGAGCAATTTACCATATGTGCTTGAACATCTTTCCTATGGATCTCAAAAATGCTAGAAGCGTGGTACCTAAATGGTATATTTAATATGTTTTTACTAAATTATGCTGGCACATGCAGTCAGAACAAACAGTCTTCCAACAAAGACCAAATTCATCCCTACCAACATTACGCAGAAGCCAATGGGGTTGCACCAAGGATAAAAGTAACCAGCTATGCCTCGTATTTACTGCTTCTTTCCATTCATTTGAATTAAAGAATAAAATAAACACTCACCACTTTCGCTACTCCTAAAGCAAGCCAGATAAAATTACTTTAAAACTAGTAAAACTACTCCACTTATTAGGCAGAAGCATTACTACAGCTAGAAACTCACAGTTAAAGTTTTTTACATATAGCAAATCTCTTTAAAAAAATGTATCTTCAGGAAATTATCTTATTCTTTGAGAGTGCTCACACATGCAATTAAATTTCATTAAAGTTGATGAGATTTAAGCAGTGTTTAAAGTTAGGCACATGTTTAAGTACTTCCCTGAATTAATCCTGTAACTGTCAAACCATATCAGTAAGCAACCTAGGTGTTTCCCTAATACTCTTTTAGGACTTGACAGCATCTTTACAAATAGTGTATTCTTGCAGAAAAAAAACCCTTAAATTAAACTATTAGATTAATAGTTTATGGTCTTGTGCAGGTATGGTTTTTGTAGGGTTTTTTTTTTTTGATAAATTGTATTGAAAACTAATGTTAGAATAATTTTTAGTATTCCATTAGGAGGGTAAAGAACTGAAACAGGTTTCCTGGAGAAGTTGTGGTTGGCCCTGGAAGTTTTGAAGACCAGGTTGGATGGGGCTTTTAGCAATCTGATCCTAGTGGAAGGGGTCCCTGCCTACGGTGGGGTGGCTGGAACTAGATGATCTTTAAGGTCCCTTCCAACCCAAATGATTCTATGATTCTGTTATTCTAATTTCAGGTCTCTGAAAAATATTTTAAACTTTAATCTCTTGCATGACCTTCACTTGTTCCTGTGCATGTAACGCACATCAGATCCAAGAAGGCAGATTGGTTGCTCCTCTTGTTTGAACTACTTATAAGAAGCTCAATACTCAACCCATCTGTTGGCAGTACGGCTGCTTAGAACATTAAAAGATAGGCTGTGATTTAAAACATCCTCAACTATATTTTACATAACAAATACTTCTATATTTATAATAACAAGTCAATAAGTCTATCACCCCATTTCCAGAATATTTTGTGTTTATTCACAAAAGCAGAGAAATGCTTAACCTAAAGGGAAAGCTGTAACCGGTATAAAAAAAATAACAAAAAATTACACAGAAAGAGGAGTTCGGATAGGCGAGTTTGTCATTTATTCCTTTTCATCACCCAAAAAAAAAAAAAAATTAGCCCAGTCTTTAAAATTCCAGGATGGACAACAGGAATAAACATATTTAAGGTCTAACTTTTCTGTATTTCAATCAGATGTATGTAAAATCACTGACGCTGTGCTCTTCCCACCTGAGACACTAACTGATGATCACTAACAGCGAAACACGGAGGATATGCAAGCACTACAGTTAATGAATGATATGCTGCCCCTACAAGTACATTTTCAATGTAAAACTGAATAGTTTTGCATGTTATGTTATATAAGCACAACTAAGAATTTCATTAATATTACCAAGGTATTTTAAAAATACTACATTAGAGCTGAATGTGAAAATAATCAAAAAGCAGAGCTCAACAGTTTTTAAATTTAAATTTAACACACAGATGTGTATTAAGAAAAAACTCATCTTTGCCATACATTATCTTCTGAAGATGCACAGAGATGGTTTCAAGTGAGCCCAAAGGATCTAATCATAATTATGTTCCAACCTGTTTCAGAAGATGATTCCATTTTCTCTTCACATGGTTGTGATGAAATCAATCTATCTATTCCTGTTGTCCTTCAAAAGAGAGAAATCTAGAGGAGCTCAAATGGGATCAGTCTTGACTTTATGTAACTTGGCAAGTTGCAGAGAATCTGCAGATGTCATTCATTTAGTGGTAGTTTCATGTACGAAATTCCACTCTTAAGATTTTTAGATGGTAAAACTGAGCTCGTGGAGATAAGCCTGGGTAAAATCTCTGGAGTTTAATTCACACCATTTACTTTGCAAGCTACTGTAACTGCATCTTACAGATCTTAAAATTCCAGGATACTGCTGCTGAGGAAGCTCATTATAGTAAGTCTAACAAGACAAATAAAGCAAGAGATAATTCCATTTACAATAAAACCATCACAAATCATGAGAGAAGAAGATGTTCTTTGTTTAGGAACATTCTAGGCCTATGTATGTGTGCCTATGTGTGTATGTATGTGTGTGTATATGTATACAACACACAAGGCGATGTCTCTGACAAGTTACATTTCATTCTGCTGATACTGCAAGTTTGCATAGTGCCTTAGGTTATTTTTTAATTGAATTCCTCTATTTATACATGAACAGTATTAAAGAAATCTCCAAGTGCACTGTTTGATACTGGATGATTTTGTTGAATGCCACGTCATTTTAATTTATATCGAAGGAGAACTTGTTAGAAGCAGGCTGCAGTTGCTTAAGCTTTAAATGTCAAGTAGGGCCAAGGAGAGGGGGTGATGTTTAGTTAATGTAAAAGACAGTTTCCTAAGTAGAATTAAAGAGCATAATTTGTCAGCTAGACTATTTAAGTAAAATGGAGTGTCCTTTTCAGCTCACAGCCTATTAAGGGGGGCAAAAAATCCCCTCAAATACCAATTGCATTTCTGGAGAGTACAGCAAGCCTCTGAACGCATTCTGTAAGAGACTGAAGATTCTTATCTTTTGACCTGTATTGCACCTCCATAGGGTAAAAATATAGGAAAAAAAAGAAAGGAAATTATTTAGAACAACACAAAGTAAGCCGTGTATTATGGTTAATAAAGAGTTGAACAGTTGTTTAACTGAATTTGCTTTTCTGAAGTTGGATAGTTGATTGCAGTCTGAATGAAAATAACACAATTTACAGTAAAGTGACAAACTCGAAACACCACTGTAAAGGAATTCTTTGGAGTCACTCCAATGCAGACTTTTCCTGACTTTTCTTTTAATTAGAATCATAAAATAATGAAGAAAGTTTAAATATGAACAACAATAACAATAATTATAAAGCCTCATTAAAGAAGCATTTTTAGCCCTAGGATCTCAAAATTCGGTAGAAAGAGACATATTTCAATCCACTGTACAGCATGGTTAAGAATAAAACCTGGTCTTCCAAATCTTCTTAGGCTTTGCTGCCTCCTTTCTCTCCCTCTCATATTTCTTCTCAGGGGATGGAGACAAAGGAATATGACTGAAATATTTAGTCAAAAGCAAAAAGTAAAATAAATTCAGGACTTTACCTCTATTTCAATACATCTGTGCAGAGGAGAAAATGAGAGTTCCCTTTTTTTTTTGTGGGAACTCAAAGATGGAAATCTGCCTGAAATGTGCAGTATGTATTTAGTGAGTTTGATTTGTCCAAGGTGCAGCTCAGTCACTGCACATAGCCTTTTTCTGTTGATCTGTCCATATAATCTCAGGCATAGATAAAAAGTTCCTTGAATGGCTTCAACTTGCTTAGATATCCCAGTATACGTGCTCACAGTTTTCAAATTCTATCTATATAAGACTTTTCAGTGGGGGAAAGGAGAAAATGTAGATAAACACAGATATATGATACCTATGTGACATGCAGACATTTTCATTTACAGAATCTAGCAATCTTCCTACGCATGACTGTCATTACCAAGCCTCAAAATCCTCTTGAAAGAATGTGGGGAGAAACAAGGATGCATATATTTAAGGGCTTTTTATTTTGCTAGTCCATTCATTACTATTCTCCCAACCTCGTATGTTCACAAAGCAAGCAAAATTTTTAACTTCAGCATTGCAAGGGTGGCTTAAAAAAACCTCTAAACAGTAAGTTTCTCTAAATATTACTTAAAAATAACATTTTAAACAACAATTACATTCAAACAGGAGAGAAACCACACATATACCTTAATTTTATTAGGGTTAACACCCATAGGTCTAACACTTCCCAGAACTTACTGGGGCATTTCACATAGCCCTTGGGCCCTCTCCACACCCAACCCCAGGAACTTTATACATTCCACCAACGTACTTCCTTCAGGCTGTTTTACTCCCACTTGTACTGCTTTCAGAGAAGGAGAGAGAGAGAAAAAAAGCGGCCTGGGTGTTAAAATTTTTCTGCTTGGCTGCTTCACAGACGATTAGGGCAGCTGCCCTCTTTTATGTCTTTCTGCTAACCTTAGAATGGCTAGATGCTCTTCTTCATCCCCAGGTTTCTGCAAGGAGTTCCCTTCTGAAACACTATAACATGTGACAGAAAACTACTTTTGAGTTTTCACAGAGTGAGAGGAATCACTGGCTGGAGTGTGTCTCATTATTTCTGATCTCAGAAACTCAGAAGAATGCAACAAATGTGTCTGCGTGCTCTCATGTACAAGAGTTGGGATTCTTTTAACTCATTGGCTTTAACAACAATGTAACTTAGGGGAAAAATTTTCCCACTAGTTTTACACTCAAATACTCTCTGAAGGAAAATGTACACTTCTGTAGTTAATTTCTTTGATTAAAGAAAAAAACAAACAAAAGCCAAAATGTCTTATTTGTAACATTATTAATTTGTAACATTAAAGTCGGTAGGCTTCTGCTCCCTCTGAAATAAAGAAAAAAAAAAAAGACCAGGAGACACAGTTTAGCTGTGAAGTAGGTTTTCAAGAGTTCAGTGTCCGATTATCCACTGTGGGATTGACCCTGGCTGGATGCCAGATACCCACCAAGGCTGCTCTATCACTGCCCTCCTCAGCTGGACAGGGGAGACAAAATAAAACTCATGGGTCAAGATAAGGACACAGAAATAACGCAGTAATTCCTGTAATTGGTACAACCAGATCCTAAAACACCTTCCCCACATCCATCCCTTCTTCCCAGGCTCAGCTTCACTCCCAAATTCTCTAACTCCTCCCAACGGCAGCACAGGTGAACAGGGAATGGGGCTTGTGGTCAGTTCATCACATGTGGTCTCTGCTGCTCCTTCCTCCTCATGGGGAGGACTCCTCACACTATTGCCCTGCTTCAGCATGGGGTGCCTCCCACAGGAAACAGTCTTCCATGAACTTCTGCAATGTGTGTCCTTCCTACAGGCTGCAGATCTTCATGAACTTCTCCAGCTTGGGTGTTTTCTACAGGGTGCAGTCCTTCAGACACATACTGCTCTGACCTGGGACCCCACAGAGTCACAAGTCCTGACAGCACACCTGCTCCAGTGTAGGGTCCTCTCTCCATGGGCCAACAGAGCCTGCTCCAGCACAAACTTCCCACAGGGTCACAGAAGTGACCCCTGCTCCAGCATGGAGCTCTCCACAGGCTGTAGGTGGATCTCTGCTCCACTATGGTCCTCCATGGGCTGCAGGGGCACAGCTGCCTCACCATGGGCTGCACCACGGGCTGCAGGGGAGTCTCAGCTCCAGTGCCTGGTGCGCCTCCTGCCCCTCCTTCTGCACTGACCTCGGTGTCTGCAGAGCTGCTGCCCTCACACATTCTCACTCCTGTCTTCCCATTGCTGTTGTGCAGGAGTTATTTCTTGGTCTTAAGCCTGTTATCACAGAGGCGCTACCACCATAGCTGATGGGCTCAGTCTTGACCAGCAGCAGGTCAGTCCTGGAGCCAGATGGAACTGGCTGTGTTGGACATGGGAAAGCTTCTGGCAGCTCCTCACAGCAGACACCCTTGTTGCTTCCCCACTACCAAAACCTTGCCACACAAAGCCAGTACATCTGTTAAAATTAGCAGTCTGTTAAGAAAACCTACTAAAAACAACGTACCCAACTTTAACAAAAATTCCCTGTAAAGGCTGTCTGCTAAAAGTATAGCATGGAATATTTTAGTGTAGCTAAAACTTTTGAAACTCTGCAGACCTTAATTTGGCATCACACTTGTCAAACAGCTCTGCTACTTGCATAGTGCAGGTATTTATATTCTCTTTCAAAGCTGAAGATATAAAACTTCTTTTTTGATGGCTTTCTAGAAAATGCAGTCTTACAGTTCTGGTAATAAGGAATGCCTGCCAGCAAAATCCCTGTAAATGATCATCACCAACACAACTTAAGGGAGTCCAACTACTTCGGTAATTCTCTCATCCATTTCAGTAAACCTTCACTTTAGAACATAATGTATTTTATAATTATGCAGTTAGAAATATGGGCACATTGATTTGTGTGGAATATTGAAATGTTGCCCCTCACCAATTTTTAGCTTCGTCACTGCTGAAACTGCTCCTAATGTTCTTGTGTTTCTTACTGTTTGCACATATGTCCATTTTTAAACCTTCCAGACATTTTTTTTTAAATATCAAGGGTTATTTTAAAAAAAATTATACTCAGATTATACTAATCTGAGTTTCAAGGTACAAGTTAATTTTTTTCTTCCATAGGTCATCAAGCTTCAGCTTGATCTTTTTATAGAGAAAGATTTCTCACTCATATGAAGCATTTTTTCTGTATGGTGTTTGGATAGCTGATTGGACTCTCACTTTCTCCCAATCTCTTACCCCTGGAAAACTGAAATTTTACTGAGATTGGAGGAATAAACAAAAATCTAAAAGGTTGTAAAAAAAAATCAAAAAAATTACATTAGCTAGAAGTCAGAATTTTTTCTCCAAAGGGATGTTTTAAGAAAGCTAATTATAGGAGCTACTGCTCTTACCATATATAAAAAATATTTTTATTTAAATGCTTACAGTATTTATCATTAAGTCTAAAAAATTAGTATTATAGATAGGTACTTGGAAAAAAAAAAACAACAAAATCCCACACCAAATACCCATGCTGCTATTCCAACCACCCCAAAGCTCCTTTGTAAATCATATTTACTGCCAGAATTTAGGAGTCAAATGGTCCTCCCTAATTTTTGCTCCTACTCACAAAGTCCTCAGGATTATGAAACTGCAGTTTTAATGTGTAAAAATGCAATAACTGAATGCAATACATGAAAATTAAACTAACAAAGCTCAATCCAAATAGGGAACTGAAATCTCATGGTGGCATTCCAGTTAATCACTGTCTGGTTTTGTGAACATCACTGATATTCACAAGTCTTATTCATAAACAGTACCAGCTCACTCACAACTATGTGCATGAAACTAAATAATCTCACTTAGAGCCAAAGGGGCATTTACAGCTTCTTTCTTTTTCTGTCTTCTCCTATCCACTGAGATTCATGCAAAATTTTATTGCAACCTTCAACTACCAGGCCAGATTACACATTTTCAGCTTTATCTACACCTCAGATGCTGCACAGCCATCTTTTATGTCTTCTGCTTGTCAGCAACATCACCCATTTTAGGATTATGAGCTCTATGAGTATGAAGCCTAGAAAATACGCGTGAAACCTGTCCAGAGTTTTAGGTGTTCTACTTGGAGCATCATCTTTCCTCTCATATGAGTACAGAATTCCTTTATATGACGCACTTTATTTTCCTGTATACATTCTGGAGTCAAAAGTGACTGGCTTCCTTGGCACCATGTATTAAGTTTCCTGGTTTCAAACTATAGACACTACTTGCATAAACCCAGTCTCTGTGAGGGCTTCCACTACTTCCCCCATTCAGACCTGCTTTCAGGAGCATGGAGTTTAAAACTCAAATAAACATGAACAAAAATTCGTTCTTGAGATGGGTTAACTATGAGCATCCTGCACACCCTGCTCAGTGGTGAGATGAGGCTGTTTACCATTTCCTGCCTTGACTCAGACTTCCTATGCAAATGTAAGCAACGTTTTTCCCCCACGTGGGCAAAATTCCCATATCAAAGTCACATCAAGATGATAAACAAACTTATTGTTTTTAAAATGCAGTTATCATGATGATGAGAGACACATAAAATCATTGTTATCAGAGAAATCATTTTAAATTGCTTCTTATAGCCAAATAAATACTAAATATGATGTTTTCTGATGCTCACAACCATTGTCAACATTTCCTTTCCTTTTTCTTTCAACCCTCTCTGCCTTACCACTGCAGAAACATATCGCCTTCTTTCTGAAATTTGTGGACCAGCTTTACCCAATTGCTCACCTGTTCTATTCACTACTTCTCACTGCATTTCCCCATTTTCAAATTTCCACCTCCACTGGATCACTAAAAAAAAGGCTCTGGGAAAAAAATCTTCATCTTACATTTTACAGACCAGCCTCCCAGCTGGTTGCTGCTCCCCAGTAAAGGGTAATGCAGAAGCACAATCTGAAGCTGTCTTTACTACCACAGACTGTGCTCCATACTCTCATTATTTTTGGTTCTTTCAGCAGCTATCCTTAGTATAACACTATGCTTTCTATCAGGTGTCTGAACATATTTTTATTACTTCTTGCTTGCTTCCACTAGTTTAGCAAATTATATATTGTGCTATTTTTTGTATAATTATGTTTCAGTAATGACACTGAGTCTTATATTCACTAACTACTGTCCCAAATATGAAATTTCAGTAAATTCCACTGAATCTTTTCATTTTTCAATTATAATAAAGTCTAATTTAAGCTATTCTCCTTTTTAGATCCTTAAAATCTAAGGGATTTTTCTTTTTTTACCATTTTAAGCTCTGAAAGTCAGTGGCATACATTGCAAAGTTGCATTACACCAGTATCTAAGGTGAGGTGAAGTGACAATTTTAGCTAGAATATCCATCACTGATTTTGTACTCCTAACAGTACAATCCGAAAAACATGGTTTTCTTCAGCACTGCAACTGCCCTATGCTGAGGAACTGACAATTTTTTCACACAATAACTCCCAAAGTTTTTCTGTTTCTTGGCCAGAAATCTGTGACATCTTTCCTTTTTGTGCATACATTGATTTTTCATTTGCATTTTTGATTTATTATCATACACTTGTCAGTTGACCTACCATCTAAATCTTTCTGCATTGTTTCTAATTATGTTACAGGTATAACAAAGAGATATTTTCCTTGGGTCTTTTTCTCCTAAATTCGACTAGAGAATAATAAATTGTCTTCTTATTATAGAAATAGAAAAGGTCTACATTATGTCCATGCATTATTGGGGAAAAGAAAAGAGACAGCAGGAAGCAATAAAGAGGCATAGTCCAATTCTACATTCTGGAAAGAAAACGGTCTAATATCATTTATGGTGTCAGAAGTAATGTTTCTGGGAAGGGTAGGGATGGATTATGATTACCATCTATCATTCCTCTATAACAGTTAGTCCACAGAGTAGCTCTCAGGCCAAATTTTTTTTCAAATTTGCATTGGAAGCCCATCTCATCATACCACTTCACACTCTTTTACTAACTGGGGTTGTTTCAAATCTTGAGCACTTAGTAAAGTATCTCTTTATTCATGATACACCTCATATTTTGCTTTGCATATTAGAAAATATCAGGACAGTAATTTATAACAACAGATACCTATTTGACCTTACTAGTTAAGGCATAGTACTTCAAGGATACACACATTCTGGTTTGTCAGACCCATGAAATCTGACAAGCAAGTACTTTCTCTTGCATCTTATCAGAGAAAAAGATATCTTCTGGTACTTGGGGAAAGGTGTGGATATTCTCCTTTCTTCTGGGGAAAGTCCTAAGGATGAGGCCACAGTCAAATATCTATTCATAAAAAAGATTCAAACATTTCCAGAAGGCTGAGGCAGCCTTTATGTAAAAGTTAATTTCAGAGCTAGTGTGGGTACAAAGACAACCTCGGTGGAGAAGAAACAACAACCACAAACTGATGCTGCGACAAAGAACATGTAATTTGGGGGAAATCTAATCTAATAATCAAATTGATTAGAGTTAGGCAATTTAAAAGTATATGTAGGCACAAAGGAAGAAGAAACAGGTGATGTGACAGACAAGAACTTCAAGATCTGAAAGATAAGGATCAACACTCTCTGGTGGACTTGCCAGCCTCTGACAGGGAAAGGAAATAGGAGACAGTTTAAGAGGTTCAAAGAGAGGAACAGAAAACAGGAGATGATACAGATGCAGCAGCATCCAAAAAAGAAAAATGCTTAAGGTCTTAAGAAATAATAGAAGGATCCAGACACTTCAGCAATTAGTGAGACTTGACAAGACTTACTCAGTATTACTTACCAGTAGTAGGCGCTAAGGATGCTAAGCATCCTATATTCTTTGCTAATAAAGTGGTACAAGGGATTACATGGTGCATTTCTGCTTTAGCATCTCCCAATGAGAGAAATTAGCAATTTCATTTCATTGTGAGGATTCAGACCCCTAAAGGGAAGTACAAGAAACCCAAAGAGTGACTTTCAATCCTTTCATAGTTATTATGCTGTATAACTAAATGACAGGTAGTTACAGCAGAAGGGATGATGCCCTTAAACAGAAAGTGGGTAGATTTAGATTGAATATTAGGAAGAAAGAAATCCTTCACTGTGGGAGTGGTGAGGCAGTGGAACAGGTTGTCCAGAGAAGTTGTGGATGCTCCATCCCTTGAGAAGTTCAAGGCTAGTTTGGATAGAGCTTTGAGCAACTTGGTCTTGTTGAAGGTTTCCCTGCCCATGACAGGTGGGTTGGAACTAGATGTCTTTTAAAGTCGCTTTCAACCCAAACTATTTTATGATTCTGTGATGATTTCCTCTCTCATCTAGAGGGTGGTGCTAAATGTACCTTGAATCAGCAAGGCTAGTTGAACAAAATGTGTTCCCTCAATCAGCAGCCCAGGCTGTTGTAACACTAGCCATGTTGTTCCCCTTCTGGATTACAAGAGGCTGCCATTCAAAAAGAGTTACTCTTTTTCCCATTTACTCTTTGTGGCAAAATGACAGTGAATTTATTTAGATTTTAAAATTATGGCTCAAAAATATAATGATGCAAAATTATATATCTGAAATTATCTTTATGTAAATTCTGGTGTCAGGACTTGTCCAGAAATATGTCAAGGACCTGATGCAATTCTTACTGGACTGTTAATTGAAGCTGTATTAAACCCATATGAATCCCCTCTGCAAACTACATTTATATCCCAAAAGTAGATTAGGTTATGAGGAAAAAAATTAAAAAATAAAAACTCATGCAGAAAAAGAGTGTGTCTCGATGCAGGGATAGCATACTGTGCTTTGCAAAGATGGTTACTACAAACAGCAGTAGTCCTGCATGAACTGTATGGAAATTAATTTTATTTCGGTACACTGCATTAGAGATCCAAAGTCCAATTCTGTCATTATAATTTTTCATACAATTATGCATGGATCCTATCTTGCTAAAGATTCTATCTGTCTTTTACTGCCTCTGGCTGTCATCTGGAAGAAAGTTCTCGATCATAATGTAAAAGACTTTCCAAACCCAGAAGTTAATGGCCATAGCAATAACTGCTATTTATGCATTCTACTCCCCAAAACCTCTGAAGCGTCAGCAACATCTGCAAATTTGGAAAGGCATATGCCAAAGCATGTGCTAACAGTAGCTTACTGGCAGCAGCATGATGATGGATTTGGGAGCATTTCACCTTAAGAATCAGTCTTTTCCAGACATTTCAAGTGGTTTTATTTGGCTGACTTTACAATAGCTTACTTCAAAATTAATTTGGTGATTAGGTACCTATCCTAAAATAAGCATCTAACTCACAGAACATTGTGGCAAGTTTGTGTACTGTCTCCACAGAAAATCTAAAGGTGGCGTAAATAGCGGGACTGGCAGACACTCTTGTTCTAGTCTGGTTTTAAATAATTAGGGCAGGGTTGCAGCAAAACTAAACTACATGTGGAAATATGGATTGTTCTGACTGCTCCATTTTCTGACGTCTCCCTTTCAGCACACTCTTCTAAGAGACAAAACATTCCTATATCATGTGAGATCTTTCGACTTGAATGCATAATTTATCTATCCAATTCGTATTTGAGAATCTATTGTTTTGAAGAAGTCTCTGGTTCAAATATTTTTTTTAAATTCTTTCTCAAATTAGCTGCTGCATTTCAGGGTTAACCCTCAAAGTACTCTGCCATTCATATTCCGCACAGCAAATCAACGACTGCTGCTCATTTGTGATTCCTGCCAAATCGCTACACTCAGCTCAGACTGAATAGCTCAAGACCCTAATATGGTGACAGCTGCTGGGAATGTTATTCTGTAAAATGAGTAGCTGGATAGTATTCTATCATCTAACAGCACACAGTCTTCTGAGATCTTATTTGACTATAGGTGGTGATAGCACATTTCCTTGTAACCCATATGTACTTCACAATACGCTGAGTTTGTTCCCATTGCAGTAATTATAGCTGCTTGCATTTTTTTAAGTTCATACTAATTCTTGCAGGATCAGGGTCAAACTTCAAAATTAAGCAGACAAATGAAAGTGCAAGTTCTTTTTCTTTTTTTAACTGGTTAACATCATCTTGTGTGGTAAATGCTTTTATGCATAATAAATAAAGATAATTTAGGAAACTAGAATGTGCCTACACCAGAGTCAGTGTGAGCACTTTCTAACATAGGCAAGAAGACAAGAAAACAGTATCATAACAGCCACAAAATCATGCTTTTCATAAACCAATCAATCTTAAGATTAGAATTCATTCCATTTCCTACCTCCACTATTTTTGCTGGAATTCTCTTCCACACTTCACTGCCTTACAGCACACATCTCTTAGGCCCTGCAGCACTTTTGTCTTTTTTTTTTTTTTTAAAGCTAAACAGCTCCTCTCATTCTTTGTTGCCAAAAACATGGACTATTTACAAGGAATATGCACTAGTTCCCAGCCCCTGCTCTACAATCTAAAAATATCCATTTAGTCTCATGCTGTAAGATAGGTAATTCCAACTAATTCTGATATCCTTCTCCTCTTCCTTTTAGAAAACATGATCAGGCCTCCATATGCAGTGGTTCTTGCTCGACATACCTAGCATGAAATGATTTGTAGAAAAGCCAAACCAGTATTTTGTCTTCAAACTTGCACTAGTGGCTTAAGTGGAATCCCTTAAGAGCGAGAAATTTGGGTATTTTACAATAGTTGATCAATGAGATCACAGGTATATATCAATGAGAACTGTCTGCATTGTCAAGTCTGGCCACAGGGAACCAGGAATAAGGAAAGACTAGTGTAACTGTTACAATGTGTGCTAAACTTCAGAAAGTACAGAAAATTTGGGACATTCTGCCTCCTTTCTTAAACTGGGTTGCAAATCGTACTGCCACATGTGGTCACAAAATGTAAACCAAACCACAGAAATGGCCTGGGCAGAAAGAAACCAAAACGAAACCACCCTCCCCACACTGACTCCTGTCCTGCACACTCAGTCCTGGTGAGTGGGCAGTGACATGGGGAGCAGCCAGGAGCTGGAGAGGTAGTTATAAACAAATACGATAAGAGAAAAAAGTATTGCAGCTAGCTTTTATTAATCCTCAGTGTCTTTTGTATTGCTGCAAGTATTTTATTACTGATTTTCCGCTAGATTTTTAACGGGGGGAGGGCAGTTTGTTTGGGCTTTTTTTTAAAAAGGCAAGTTTTGAAAAAGGAGCATCAAACCTGAAGTCGAGAAGCTGAGAGCAGTGTTTCTTTAATTTGGTTAATTTGTGAGGGAAAGGGTTAGTGGTTAAGCAGGTACACGGCACCCTGTGAGGCAGCAGGTGAGTACTGGTGAGACTGAACATTAGATACTGTCCTACAAATGTATTTTATGGCAACAAAGGGCAACTTACTGCAAAAACATCATTTAAAGACCTAGACATAGAGTACTTGAAATACACTGGCTTTAGGCAAGTCCTTTCATGTACATTTAAATTATCTATGGACTCAAGTAGAGTCTCCAGAGGGGGCTTGCAGGTTTCGCAGTCGATTTTCAAGACCTGTTTTAACATTGTGAACAAGAACTAGAACAGGGCTGAATGTGCAGTTATCAACCGTGTGTAATAAACAATGTCATTACTCCCCACAGTGAGCAGATAGGCCTCCTGCCGCACCCTGACTCCCCCTCTGTACTTGAAAGAGCAGTTCAGAGCAGGAACCTAACCCAGGTGCCGCGAGCCAGCCTCAGAAAGTGACTTTTTCTCTCCACTCCTTTCTCTAACCTACTGGTTTAGGCACCTATGACTATCCCAGAGTAAAATTCGCCCATGCCCCACAAATGAGTCATTTGAGAATTTTCTCTGCACTAAAGTTCAAATTTATGTTGAGATTATTAATGAAAATTTTACATTACACCCGATGCAAGACTGATCTTGGAGGAATTTCATTAATATTTCGCCTTTAACAAAATCCATTATCATCTCTGCTTTAGCTGATTCCTCACTTCCTTATAATTCCTGTACCATTCTCTGTCTTCAGCAGTTTAACTACTAATTGCCTGGGTAACACTCTGGTAGATTTATTTCTCTAGACTTATTCAAAGACAACAGGTTAACCAGACTTACTGAACTTTTGGGGAACTGTGTGTTTAATTTTAACTATTTCTATAAGTAGTTTCTAAGCGGCTCATGTTTTCTGTTGTCCTGCAGTACATTCAGTTGTTCTTTTCTCCAAGAAACTTCACAAACCTTGCACTTTACTGAGCTCAAACCAATAGTTCTGTAGTGACATGACACATTTTTGCCTATTCTCTTCACTGAAATTTAAGTGCATTCAAATTTTGAGTTTGAGGTCCACTGTAATACAATATAGGAACCACAGAAAACATTATCCACCTTTTTGAGCATATGGGTTGTATTTGCAGCAATAATTAGGGTCAACCTTAAAGTTACCCTATGCTCTGTGTCAGTCAGGGTCAAGGACCCAAATTTCTGAGGTTAATGGTCAGAAATACCAAGCAAGAAACATCCTGTAGGTATAGTCTATTCTCCTTGACAGCTCAGTTAAAATTTGATAAATCTTTGTATCTATGTCTTTGTTCAGATAACAACATAAAAGTTCATGAACCATGTATGTTACTGTAAGAGAAAATATTAAGTGGAGGAGAACTATATTTTGACAACAGATTGCAGCATAAGAAGAACACTATAAAGTGAAGTTATTTGCTGGGAGTGTGTCAGTGCAACAGTGAAGCATGTTGTCACACTCCCCACCTCCCTCACAGTTTGGTGACCCATAAAACCTGAAGTCTTTTGCTCTGTCCTTGTTGCCAACCAGATTGCTCTGCCCTGCAATCCTGCCATGCTTGCAGAAATCCTGAAGTTTACATTCTTCTCTCACCCTAACCCTGCTCCTTTCATTGGCAAATCTCTCAGCTTTGCAGGGTACAAGGCAGTCAGCACGATCTCCACCACACATAAAAACCTTAAACTCCTTCCTCAAACACCCTTCACAACTGCATGAAGTGCAGAGCAGCCTGAAAACACTCTGCATTATAGAAAGGCTGCACTTTGAGTGTGGATCATACACAGTGGATAAAACAAGCATGAATGATAGGTAGGACACAGACAAAGAAGGAGGCTCAGGTAGTCCAGAAGGGACAATGTCAGTGAAGACAAACCTGCAATAGCAGCTTGCTCAGCAACAGGAAGACCTGATACAGTTGTGAATGTGATTCCAGGACATGCTAAAGCTTTACAAACACCCTGCTGGTGCACCAGGAATATTTTTACAGAAAGAAGGACTTGTAAATCATTTGGCCGGGTAGTCAAAGGAGAAAAACAGAGGTGTTTAAATATGCCAAAATAATTTAACAAGAAATAGAATTTATACATTTGTCAAAAAACAGCCAATAACATAAACAGCTAGGTAGGGACAAGATAAGATGCAGATGGGAACCTAAACTGGTACTTCTTATCTTCTGAGTGCTTGACTTCATAACCTTAATACTACAGGTTTTGAATGAATAATGTCCTCGTTTTGTTTTAAAACTACAGCCACAGATAACACACCAGAGAGAAGACTCAGCAGCAGGGGAAAAAGTTGGGTTATCGCTTCATTTGACATTTTCATAGAGACTATCTTCTTTTTCTTAAAGTATTTGATTATGTTTGAATGCTTAAAAATACCTCAAACATGAATCTACTAACAGCCTCCACTTTTTATTTACCATTTTTCAGGGAGGCATGGCTGTAAAGAGGCTTTTTCTGACTACTTGAAAACAGAATTTACATAGAGATTAATACACTTGAGACATTCCACGGGACACAAATCTGTTTAATTGGTTTCTCTTGACTGTAATAATTCTATCCAAGATATTTTTTTCCACACTTGAAAAATTACAGACAAAAAATCCAGTTTGTAATCATCTTGCTGAACCATGCAGAAGTCCTCTATTAATTTTCTATTGATACATTCTTTGCTCATTGGCTGAAAGTGCAGCTTTCTCCCTGAAGTTATAATATGAGCAAAAAAGTAAGAATATCTCTACAAAGCAATGGCTGATACGAACGGCTGGCTAGATGCTGTGCAAACCTCCGTGCTGGTAATGCCACCAGCTGACTCAGAAGCTGTTGAAAGCTTCTAATCTGCTTCACTTTTGCCTCATTTGCTGCAGCATTTTTGCTTAATGGTGGAATTTTGACAAGGCATTGCTATGGCTTTATTTCAATTTAGTTTACACCCTGATCTAGCTATACCACAGGTTTGGCAGGTACTAAAATATACTTCATTCTCCCATATCCCCAGTGATTTTACAGTCTTCATAATGTTCAGATCTTATCAGCCACTGATGAAATAAGACTAAATATCTTCTCAGAAAGTGAAACTTTCCTATCCTTCCTGTTCTTTGCCACCAAACATTCCGTTTTATTGTGATTTTCAAGCCTTCAACTTTAGAGCATAGAGGTCAGTGAATTTGTCATCTTTACATCTACAGAGATACTCCTGTGCATCCTAAAACAACTACCAAATAGTTCTCAGACGACACAACACACTAAATCCCTGCTAGAGCATTTCTTTGCAAGACTGTTATTCTATGAAACTTCTTGCATGACATTTATTCAATCAAATTATAATTGACTTCTCTTATGCCATCCCCATAAAGAGTAAAATATTAAAGTAGTGCAATGAAGTGAAAAATAAGAGTTGGTATATAAGGATCATGCATTTTAAAAATGAGTTGTTAATCTGTCGATAAAATCAATAAACATTTGTGGGTATTCCTGTCTGTGGAAGAGATAAATATTTTGTTGTAAATATAAAGAAGCCAGTTGCAAATTTTGCTTGTCACTGCAAAGCCACAATGTATGATGTATTAACCTTTCAACCCATAAGCATTTCTCTGTGTATTGGCTCTAACTGGCACCAGCAAACATCATACTTTGGCAAGAAAAGAAATAATTTTTTTTCTGAATGCAATGCGTGATAAGGCCAGCCAAAGGGAAATTATAACCACTTTTTTCTCAGCAGGCCTCTTAATTAAAGTCAATTTTAAAAAAAATTTATAACTGAAATATTCATGAGAGAAATAATAGTCTAACTAGAAAGTATTCATTGAAGATGCATTTTTACATATTCAGTGATGTTTGTACAGCTGCTTAAACCTGTAATTGACATCAGGTCTTCTTGCTGATTTTCTGAGAAAATCCAGCTCTGGTGAGAAAGATTTTTTTTCAGTCTTTCAAGACACAAAACTGCAGAAAAGTGTATTCAACAGGGATGTTTGAAGTAGCATGCAGGAGCTAAAGCCTGTTAACAAATAATGAAATGAAGGTTTAAATCCCATAAATCTCACTCAGTTTCTTTTAATGTTTATAAACTGTTTACTGAAATAATAGTGTTTCTGTTTAGCAGTGAATGCAACAGTGAGATATTTCTTCTTTAGGGGAAAATCTAAAAGGTAATGCTTTTTTCCTAATAAGATTTGTACTTAGTTATGGCATAGCACTGCTGATGTTGAAGGTTTAAAGCTGAGTAACAAAAGGATTTTATTAATGTTTAGTGACAGTCTGCCCAGTAGAAAGGATGGAATTGATGGATAGTCATGCTTTTTTACGCCACTTACTCGGTGGCTCCACTGTCTCTGTGAGCACAGAATAAGGCTGTCTGTTAGGTACACATAAGAAGCCCAAGTTTTTCCAGCACCAAAAGGAATGCTACAGTAATTTCATTCTGTACACTCAGCCCTCATTTCTCACATCAGAGGGGTTTTAGGCCTAGAAGTAATCGGGTTTGTTGTGTTTTTTTAAAGTCAGATTAATTCCCTAATTCCCAATTCACCTAACATGAACAAAGACTTGCGCTGACACAGCACAAAGGAGGGCGGTGCTGCAGGAGGGAAGCAAGAAAAATTAAAGTCAACAGGCACTGAGACATAGCACTTTGTACCATGAAACTACTGCTCAAATCAGGAGCAGCTTAATTTCTCTAGAGAAGGGCATGAGCAGCAGCTGTAATTACTGCCTGTAAGTACAAACACTCCCTCACTTCTCTGCCTTGGAGAGGCTGAGCTGCTGCTGGCCATTTAAGACAATTCACTGTTCCCTTGCCAGAGTAAACAGTTATATCCAATAACGCCTCTCACTTCTTCTTCCTTTTTAAGAGGAGCTTGTTTTTTAACATACATCATCCCAGTGATCTGGTTTCCACCAGGACCTCGCAAAGGCAGAGACAGAACTAAATGGGCTGCAAACTGCAGAGCAGGCGTAGAAAAGCCTCTCGTTAAAATGTGGCCCACACGCTGGTGTAGCTACAGGCGCTAATGGAGGATGGTGGCTGCTGCAGCAAGCGTCTCAAACCTTCCCCACTGAAAGGGCTTTGTGACAACCTACATTTCCAGCTTTTTTTCACTTGTGGTCAGAGAATCTTTCCTATTTCTATTTAAATATTTCTGTTTGCAGAATTAAGCAGATTTCATGTCCTCCCACTGGACTTAACTTGGCTTCTGAGATTTTTAAGAGGATTTTTCAAGGGCAGACCTGGTTCCACTCCAAGAGAAGAGGGAAAATCTGCTTGGCAAACACGAATGTATCCCAAGGGCACACACCTTCTCAAGTATGTTTGGTCATATGCCTCCTGTAACCTAGTTCAGAGCACTCGTGTTCTCATCTCTTCCTAGCTTACTTAACTTTTCTATCAAAGCCTCAACAACACTGATAGGTACAAAACAAAACATAGGTAAAATAAGATCCCAAGCTATGCAAGATTACATGAATTTTACTTACTGCACTTCTGAAGCCTGTACCAAAAAAACCTACGTGCTATTGACCAAGTGGAAATTTCCACTCATGTCGTAGTTTGCTAAAGCATATGATCATTTTTAAATTTGAGCAAATACTTTTCATGCTCTAGGACTAGAATGAGGCATATTTGCTCCACTTGTATTTGAAAGGGTAATTCATTAGCACATTACGCCTACATCAAAACATTCATCCTCAGAGGTGCTAAAAAGTCATCTGTCAGTTTTCTGGAACTTTTAGTTCTATATTATCTTTACCCATAATACAAGAAAATTTTCCTTCATGCAAAAAAATCTATCTGTGTTTTGCTGAATGTTCATGAAACTAGTATATCCTTCTCTCTGCATCTTAACTATGGCTTCTCTTAATTCTTAAATGGACAGATTGGGATGACCCTTCACCTTGTAATTCTACTGATGCCAGTAGAATTACTCTAAGGGGGGCACAGAGGCAACTCCCCACCCACTGCTGATACTTCAGGCTCTGCAAATAATTCTGCTTTCTCTCTAGAAAGAGTTATATGCTTAGCTCTCAGTTAACATCCTTCTTTCCTTCTTCCCTTTATCCTCAGATTCCTAAGGGAACAAGAAATGTTCCTGAGAACATTTCTGTTCTCATTTAACCAATTAAATTGCTTAGTTGATGTGCCGTACAGAGACCTACACATACTCACTCAACAGTAAATCAGTAGCAGTATTAAAGCATTTCTCAATAAGAATAGCTAAGCACGCACAGGTTCCTAATGAAGAGGGTTTTCTAAATACTTTTTTTTTAACCTTGGTTTGTTTTATCATTACTGTAAGCTGCAGCAGGCTTTACAAGCCTGAAGGACAGGTGAGTAAGCAGAAAGCAGATGAAAGGCACTTTTTGAACAAGTCACTTCTGGCAGCATGGCAGAGGTTGATCTAAGAGGTTAGTCAGAGGCAGAGAAGATAAGAGCTCTGTGTGGCTATCCTAGACAGGCTGTAGGACAGCCTTGTGCAGCTGCTATGCAGGAGGCAGGGAGGAAGCAGAA
The DNA here is from genome assembly GCA_013400235.1 of Oriolus oriolus. Classification (NCBI taxonomy): domain Eukaryota; kingdom Metazoa; phylum Chordata; class Aves; order Passeriformes; family Corvidae; genus Oriolus; species Oriolus oriolus. The sequence continues at coordinate 59,937 of VXBT01003429.1, read as the reverse complement.
AAGACCAGGAATGCTCCCAACACCCTCAAAATGGCAGCTACAGGAAGGGAAAAAGGAAATGGACTAGAGGAAAAGAAAGCTGCAGTTATGTTCAAAGTTATGTTGAAGTTTGAAATTGAGAACAAGAGGTTTTATTTAATACAATAATAGAGAGACGGCCATTGGGATTTGAAAAGAAGAATTATGTCTCTGTGTCAATAGAAAGGAATATTATTCTGGTAGCTTCATTTTGTAAGAATAGAAGAGGTAAGGGATTGGGGGCCTATTTGTGATAATAGATTCAGAGCTCACATCTAACACAATTAAGTTTAATAAACAATACCAAAAATATCTCTCCCCACATTCAGCATAATTGTGATATATTTAGCTGCTGAAAGTATTTGTTGATCCTGCCTCTCCCCCTCACTTGCCCTTATGCCCACAGATGACAAAAATCTTCTTTCCAATTCTTTCTTAAGCGAGAAAAAATATTTGCTATTGAAGATGCTACCACCAGTATTGCTTTTCTTTAATCATGGAGAGACATTCAGCTGAACCCTTAACAATTGAATTTCACAGTGTTTACATAAAAGTGGATGTGGATACAATTCATTTCTGTGTGTTGTAAAGAAAGGGGGTTTTATTCTGCAAAATGCAGCACATTTCCATATTTATCATTGTAAGCATAGAATTGCTTAAAGGCAGCACATCTTTAATTAATTTTTACTGCAGTGTGAAAAGAATCCTAAATCATTAATCATTTTCCTTTCACTATATACTGAAAGGAAATTTTCCTGTCTTGTTCTGTACACACACATGCACACACACAGAGGAAATCGTGTTGAACCTGACTTTCCAACACACTGGTTACAAACTGAGCCCCTTTCAGCCTCTTGATCTAAGCTGATCTACCCATCAGAGAATAGCTCTCTGGTAATGCTGGGTTGCCAGTGCCCACCCAGCAACTTCTTCCAGAGCCTTCACCAGTTTCAACAGGAACAGATGCTGGATTGAATTTAAAATATAATGTTTATTTTTCCACTGATTCTTTTTAGCTTTCATTCACCTTCCCTAACTGGCTGACCATTTTTTCTCAGCCCAACCATCCTCCTGTCTTCTGTTACTTTGCATTACAAGAGGTGAATAAATAGCTTCCTGTTGGAGAAGGCAGTTGTATTTCTTCCACACATGTATTTTTCCCTATATAAATGTCAGCAAATAAGATGTTTCATTCAGTAGTCTCCAGTAGAGTAGTTTAAATGAATGCACCTTATCATTCAATCTGCTGCCTAAACAAAGCCTGGCAAATCAACTTACTATACATGCCAAACATATTATGAATATTAACTGACCAATCATTACTGGCCCCATCCGAAGGATGAAATAATGAACAAAGAGAGAGAAGAAATTATGTCTCTGTATTACTTCTACAGCTCAAGATTCTAAAAACTTTCTTAGAGATCTGGTGAACTTTACAGGGTTTGACAAGTAACTATTTGGTGGCCAAATTAAAATTTGATCAATATAAGGAATCCAGGATCACAGGCAGACAGAACTGGATGCATACTCTGAAATTTCATAGTGCCAAAACTATAGCATGTACCAATTTTTGATCCTTAAAAGAACAGCAGCTTTCTTATTATTCTGAAGGACAATTCTTACATTTTCCTTTTTTTTTCCTTTTTTTAAGGTTCCCAGGGTGGCAAGTATGTACTAAAATTGTACTGTTCTTGACAAGCATGAGAAATTAATTAACTTCACCATATATACCTCAGCATGATCAGAATCAGAAAGGAGGCATTTTTTTGTCCAAGTTATACAAGTGTGGTCTTATGTAGGCAAGGAAGTTAATGTCAAGCCTTTGTGCTGATTTTCACAGAGTCACAAAATCATGGAATCACAGAATAAGCTGAGTTGGAACAGACCCACAAGGATCGTCGAGTCCCAGCCCTGCACAGCACCATCCCCAGGAGTCACACCATGTGCCCAAGAGTATTTTATACCTAGGGTGAGCAATTTTTACCCATTGCAGACTTACAGGCAATCCAGCTGAAGAGGGTAGCCCATACCATGAGCCACTTGATCCACAGTTCGTGCAAGACAATACAGAGAGATTCAGTTTCACATCAAAGCTGAATATGTTGTTCTGGTGATTTATGACAAGAGAAAATAAATCTCCTTAATGCTGACATATAAATAGTCTTCATTTTTATGTTGCAACTTGGTGATTAGCTATATTTTAACATTTCCTAATAGCATTTTTTATTAATTCAGCATTTGCCTTACTTTTCAACCAAATTCAGCATATAAATTAGTGTCAGCAGATTTTAATATCACACTGGGTAAGAAGTTCTGTTTTCAGGTAGCATTAGCACTCTTGCTATAAAATGATCTTCTGAACGACTCAGGAAGACTCTGAAAATCATCTTCGAGTAGGCTCACAATTGTCTCTAACACATATGTTACACTCACGTTTAACATTTTAGGGCCAAATATCAGGGGAGTTATTTCAGTGGTGACACACAGATTGAGACTACACAACTTTCAGCTAGCATACAGACCATGGTAGGTTTTAGCTTTTCTTTCTCATCACTGTCATTATTTGCTGTGTGTCATATCAAAATATTCAGGCAGATAGTTTCTGATAGTTATTGCTAAGATGAAATGCTACTCTTCTTGCTTTCTTAAGAAGAAACACATTGATGGATATGCAATAAAGAGATGAAAAAGATAAAAATTCTCTACAAGGGGGGTAGTATTTATCATATAGTATTTCTGTGTCACTCACTACTAAATATACTATGTCACATTAGCTTCTCTCTATACATAACTTTCCACAAAGGCTACTCTTTACCAGGTGATACACCTTCTGTGAAGGCAGCTCTTGAATAGGGGACCTATATGATCTTGGCATGTGAAATGGATTAGAAATGTATTTAAGCAGATGATTCTTTCTCCATCCATTATGGCTTTAGGATGGCTTTCTTCAAATAAGCATGCTTCTGGTTTTGTCTGAAAGTGGAAAAATATAAATGTTTACATTTTTTTTCTTTCTCCATGATGGTAGCATTCTTTTACATATATATTTTTATATATTCATATAGAACGTATTGTTTATGCAAAATACATTTTTTATATATTTAGACTACATGTAGTTCAAATAGATTACTGTAAAATCTCTGCTTTATAACAAAAAATAATTCCATGTGTGTGAATAGAACTAGAAAAAAGTCATCTCCATTTGGTAGTTAGGGGAGATCATTGTTTAGCTGCATTTGACTGAGATCAAAATAAGAATAACCACATCATATGGCACCTCACATCCAATCAGCTCTATGTCATTTAACATAATCCTTTATGTCCAAACTCCAGATCTTAAAGCCTGTACATCACTTAATTAACTAAAGCATACAAGGTCCTGGAGATGAAAGTTCCAGGAGCTGTCTGAAATTATAGAACACAGCTTTGAAGTGTAATAGAACAAATAAGAGATCATAAACAGGAAAAAAAATCCACTTAAATAGTGTCACAGAATGGGTCAGCTCAGCAGGAAGTATCATTTGTCTGCGAGACAATTTAAACCCTGCTTGCATTGCTTATGTTCAAGCATTGATGATTTAAAAGATTTTTCTGTGCCTTAGATTTCCATAGCACTTCTTACAAAACTGCCTCAAAACCAAAGAAAAGTATTTTAAAAATGCTAAATATACTTTCATGTTGGAGGCTTAAGAATAACCCATTTAGGTCTGTGGTAGCAAGTGCAGCAACTGGCACAGCAATAGCCTGGGTGTTATTCTCAGCTCTGATATTTTGCCAGTTCTTTTGACTTTTACCCAAGAAAGTTTAAATCATTTTAATGAATTCCCGAAATCTTTAATGTGGCATGTAGTAGCACTGCTTGTTATTTAGCAACATGCAGATTTTGAAATAAATTGGATTTAAAACATGTACAAGTAATAAAAAATATTTTAATTATTTCTCTCTGCTCTTCCTTTGGTGTGGTTTTCTTTTCAGAAAAACTTTTTTGCTTTTCATAAAAGAAATGCTTGAAGCTTTTACATGATTTATTATCTGCATTATACTAGCATGTAGCATAAAAGATGAGAATGAACTTTCCCTTTTCCAGCCAGAAAACAGAATACACATAAACCATGAAAGAGCTTCAATTCAATAGAGTAACAGGTATACCAGAATAGTCAAACATTTTTTGTGCATTTTGTCAGTTTTAAACAGTTTGTAGATAAAGATACACTTGAAGAAGCATAATCAAAGATGACTGAAATCTAGTATTTTAAATATTATAGTAATGTGGTTTACTTTTTAATCAGGAGTATTATTTTCCCTCAGCATGAAACATAAACTTAGAGGACTGAAATATAATAACACCTATTACAAGTTGGAATGAGGGGGAAGCGGAAGAAAAACAATCTTACCAAGGAAAGAAGAACTGAACTTTGAAACAAGAAAAGATGTCTTTCTCAACATCTCTTATGGAATAGGTAGTAAAGGACAGAAGATAGAAACTTCAATTATACTTCAGAGTTCTTTCTGAAGATTCTCGTCATAGGTACTAACCCAGGTAAAGTGGGGTCCTTTTTAGAAGTTTTCTGCAAATCTAAAAATCCAATTATGACACAAAGGACTTAATTATTCACTTTCAGTATGACAGAGGACACATACTTTTAATCTTGGAGATTTTAATGGGCCAGTCAGTCTGTCTCAGCCCTAAGAAGTCTTTAAGATTATGGTAGTCATTTTACATACCAGAAATTCATCCACTCAACATCACGTTATTGTCCTTACCTTAGATCTTTTATCCATGTTTGATGGAAGAGAAATTAAACTTGTGATAGTCCAGACTTGAAACACTGACATTAAAAGGGAAGAATGTATGTTTTTACTCCCAAATCATGTCATATTCAGTCAGTCAGGGCTTAAAATCTCCATGTTCTCCCAAGATTAAGGAACAGGCACATGTTAGTGGAGCTGCTCCAAAAAGAGTCTCTGAAGACTGTCAGCCACCAGACCCAGCATTCTGAAGGGGCATTAAGTCTTCTCCAGTAATGGCAGGACTGTTGTAGGTGCAGTGTCATAGGGAAGGGAGCAAATAGAATACCACAAAATTTATAGAACAATCTCTCTTCCTTATCTCCTCTGTCTCTTTTTCTGATTTAAACGGGAGTTACGATGACATGACAAATGTATGAAGAAATATAAGGGAGACACAGGATAAAGGACTGCTGACCTCATTTCATGGATGACTTGTTTCACAGAAAGAACATCCCTCATTGTCTTAACTCAAGGAACATTAGATGGTTTTGAAATAATCATACAAGAGCAAGATAAGGCTGTTTTGGCAAATATGTTGCGGGAATAAGTACCTGAGCTAACAATAGCAATTTAGTAGGTGTAGGAAGGAGCTGCCAGAGGTTTAAAAGGCGACAGTTCCATTAAATACTAAAACAAGTGCTGCAAAGAAAAGGATTTTCAAAGTTATTAATTATTTTTATGCTTCACCAGGGAAGAAAAACATGACACACAAACTTTATTTCTTGCTAAAGCCAGCAAGCTCTATGATTACTGAATGGATTGATACAAAACAATTGATTATGCAGAACCTGCTCAGACTATGAAGCAACTTCAGTCTCAACCTAAAAAACAGACATAGGGAGCCAGCCATCAGGTCAGCAAATTTTAACCTGATAACCCTTTGACCCTGCTTCCCATATCTTGCTCTGAAAACGGAAGAGTTGCCATTTTAGGAAGGACTATGGCTCTTTTATACTACAAGCAGCTTCAGTGTTTCCAGTCTAGCATCTGTGAGAATAAATCTTCAGAGGGTCTGTGAACAAAGGGGATGTTCAAGGGTATGAGGGCAAATGAGAATGAAATGAGATGGAATTTCTTCTTTATTTTTTTTCTCTTTGTGGAGGGGTTGGAGGAACTGCATGGCAGAATTCATATTTACGGTCAGTCTGTTTTATAATCTGGGATTGGCATTACTGAATATTTGAAATGATTTCATAAATATTTATTCCAAATGCATGCTTACATTTCACTGACATCATAGCCTTGTACAGAGTCTGAAGGACTGCACTGGATGAAGATAAAGGAATTGTTTAGTGCTTATTATTTATGTATAAATTTTGCTGGATTAGGACTTTGAAAACACAACTGTTTCTCTAACTGTTTTTCTCTCTTAACTTCTCACAATTTAATACTCTCTCATATTCCTGCTCATGCAGTCAAAAGTATTTTTGCCGTAGGAATATTGTGTTGAAGAAGTAGGCTTAGAATTCTAAATAGGAGGTACTTTAATTATCAATTCATATTCACCATCAATCTATTCAGCATCTCTAAAAATTGGTTCTCTCTTTTATTTTTTTCAACCAGAAGCAGCTCAGTACAATGTAACTTACACTACTGCAACAGGATTGTCTTCAGAAAGCCACCACCCCAGTTCAGTGATTTCTCTGACAACTTTTTCAGGTCTTGACTGAATTACACAAGAGTGAGAAATACAAAGTGGCATGCATCCCTGCCCCCATTTTCTATAAAACACTTTTTTTTCTGATATCAGATTTAGAGCAATTAATAGCAGAGATAACATTTCATAACTATGCCATCATATCTGTAAGAATAAAATCCTAATATGTAAACTATTCTATTTGAAATTCAGCACTAATTACTTGCCAAAATGCCAATACCAATTAGTTATTGAATTATGCAAAATGGCAGCTCACTAAACCTAACTGATCTCTAAGATCTAAATCAGCTATGTCCAGTTTCAAGTTGAGTCCTGTCACTAGCAGGCTACAAAACATATGTTCTTACATATGTGCTCTCTTACTATCTACTTTTTCCTCTTCCTTGATCGTGGCATCCTTCTATGACTCCTGAGATGTCCATTTCTTTTTCATCCATTGATTGTATCATTTTTCTACCAGAATAACAATACACAAAATTTAAATCTTACAGAATGTTAATTCTACCTTATTCATATGAAGAATAAGAAACTATTTTGCAAGGGAATAAATAGACTTCCTGATACACACTCGCAAGTGTTTTACTCAACTACAAGTTGTTCATGCCACTGCAGAAATACCTGAGTCAAGCTGTAAAGAAAGAAGTTTCTCGAGTCCATAACAATCCCCTGGACAAAATCTTGCCTGGGAATATAAAATTACACCTCCAGATAATTGAACATATTTTTTAAAATTTCTTGCTGCAAGAAACACATAGTCTAATGATACACCTTTTTTTCATACTGAATCTTTTTACTTGCTAATTGGTTGGAGTAAATTATACATTATATGATATCTTAACATTTATTTAATGCACAGAAGCTGATATTTTTTCTTGAAATATCACCCCCTGCATAAGAAAATGTTTAAATGTGCTTAAAACTAAGCACAAACTTAATCCCTTTAGAGTGAACAAAATTAGTCCCATGCTAAGGTCATGTATCTGTTTAAGTACAGTGAAGCATGAAGATAATATAGTTGAAGGAAATTATTTCCATTATTCATTTAGATATGCTTAAACAAATGAACATAAAAGAATATTTTAAAAATCATTATTTTTTAAAGATAACTTTGGACATCTGTGATAGCTGTACCTTTAACTCCATTATGATGCCTCACAAATCTCAATCTTTTTTATTAACGCTCCATACTTCATTTTGCAGCCATGTTTAACACAATAAACAGCAGAGTCTGTAAAAGGCTGACTACTGGCAGTAGTTCTGGTGAATTCTGCAGAGGGGCTTAAATGTACAGTTCACAAGGCAGCGCAGATGTAACCAAGGCAAATTGTGGAATGGGGCTCTGAACCCTGCTAGCCAGATCTGCTCCTCCTGGTTCTGTCAGCAGCAAACGGGACAGGAGCAGCACCAGCCTCACCTCACCTGGGGTGCTGTTAAAGACAGAACTATGTTCTGTGTTAGCACACAGCTAAACAACTGCCCTGCTCTGCAGCAGACTTGCCTTCAGCCCTGTGCCGGAGTGGATCCAGCTGGGCTTTGGACAGAGAGGAGGATCAGAGCCCACTGTGCTTTTGCTGTGGTGAGCAGCATTAAAGGAAGACGAAAGGTGTTAGTCCAGTTAAGGAGAACATGGAATTTTCTCCTTGATAATCAAAGCCTAAGGCATATGTCCTCAAAGGATACTGCTGTGTAATGAAGACCTTCCTATCTTTTTCCTGGTCACATCTCAGCATGCCAAAGCATGCAGACCTTGAGGCTGCTGAATCCAAATTCCTCAACTTATTTATGAGGAGTAAGTGCATGGAATAAGGAGAGCTGCAGACAATACACAGAAAAGGATCATCTTTCTTTGTTACCTCCCACTCCTCTCACAGCAAGAATCAGTGATGGCCTGTGTCCACTAAATTCTGTGTGTTGCTGAAGCATCAAATCTATGGGCTGCACTTTACTCATAATTTGATAGAATTCCACATGACCTGTTGGAGGAATGTTATATAAATACATTTAGGTATTAATGTGCTGCATTTACAGACAGACTCTCCTAGACATTACTCTTGGTAAGCCTAGAAAGCATTCTGTGGTCACTGACTCAAAACAATAAAAAACAATTCTGCAAACCACAATAGGTACAAGGAACAATTGTGAATAGATGGGTATTATTATTTTTAATGAACAGTGGGCAACATCACTCTTTCTAGCTGTATTGATAAATAACAGCTTTTGTGTAAAATTTAAAATCATGCAGAGTAAGAAAGTATTGTCCACCTGTTAGCCAACACCTCTAAATCTGATTTTTAACTGTAGAAAATTATTAGATGACAAGTACTTTATCAATGTGTTTTTATTTTCTATAACACTACTTCTGTTTGCTGAGCTTGCTGTCTATAAACAACTTAAAATGTTCACTTTTGATTTAAGCAGTGCTAACGTTTCTGCATTTACTGCAATAATACTGTGTGAGCCATAACACCGTAAAGTAAGCCATAAAAGCAATTTGATCTCGATATGATATTGATTTTTAAATAAATTAATAAAGTTCATGTTTATTCCATGCAGAAAGCAAAAAACAATAGTAGAATTTAAAAAACTACACTTACAGCTTTTTCAACTTATCTAAAACAGAACACTGGTTATGTGAAAAGTTTTGTGGATACATCCTTAAAGCCCACAGGAACACACCACATTCTTAGCAAAACTTAGGACTTCTTCTAAACATATATCAACATGACAATTTCTGGACAAGTCAGAGCTTAAAGTTGAAAAAGGAATACTTTAAAGCAAATACTTTGCCAGTATACAAAGCTTCATTAAGAAATGGATTACTTTCTTTCCAGTATTATATTTCCAGACCAGTTTCACTGAACCTTCTAGAAATCACACCATCTTTATTTTTTCTGATATGCTTATGGGTCTACAGTGTCAAACATATTGAGTCAAACACAAGCTGTTTCCTGATTCTCCAAATCATAGTTAACAGGGAAAGAGTATCAGAGAAAATGGGGTCCTGTTCTTTTTCTGAGCCTGACTCCTGTGTCTGATACTAAGGACAGGCAGAGACAATTTTTATGGTGCTAACCGACTTCTCATCTGTCACTGATGGAGAAGTAGCTGTAGAATGGATTAAGCAGCTCATTCTGAGTGACATAAGGAACAGAAATTCCTTCCTAGAAATTCTTGTTAAGAAAAAAAGAAAAAAAAAAGACAGATTTTAAGATTAGGGCTAACTGAGAAACAGAATCCTTAGTTTGGTGGAGGGAAAAAAGGGGAAAAAAACAACCAAACAAAAAAGACCCCACGCATATGCATCAAGAGAGAAAAAAAAGAACCATGCCAGCATGTAAACACAGATGGTGCCCACTCCTTGAACAATATATTCAGGGTTGGCCCTGCCACAGCAGAAAGCGTAAGTAGGAAAGGCCATGGATGGGCAGGCGTTTGGAACACTTCCGAAAGAGGAGAGAATAAACAAACGACGATTTTTCAGCTTGGAAAAGGGATGATGCATGACGTTTTGTGAAACTGTTTTGAAAGGAATAAATAGTTACAGCAGTATATATATTACTTTGATCATTGAACCATGAATAGTATAAAGATAGTGAATAGGAAATTACAGTGGCAGTTTGCAGATATTAATTATAACAATTAGCAATAACAATTAATATATCTACTACCTATACATATACATACTAATTACACATACATACATATATATATACATACATATATAAATATATATATACACACACACACCATAGAAATTAATTATAGGTAATGATTACAATGATTATTACTACAACATTATTCAATTGTGGTACAGTGCCACAAAATCCTGTGAGAGCTGAAAGTGAATTCCAGAAAGGATAGGAAAAATTCACAGGAGACACGGCCATCAATGGCTGGTCAACACTGTGCTTTTAGCCCAATACTGGCTTTAAAAATTCTCTCTATTTAGTTGGCATAAGATGGGAGAGAAAACCTGGAAGATCTTTTGTCTTCCTTGGATTTTTAAAACTTTTTTGCTGTGTATCCAATATTTGTCATCATTACAGACAGAGTGCTGGTCCAGGTGGATATTCAGTTTGACACAGGACAGGAGTACTGGCTCTCTAGGGCATGTAATCAGCCCTGTATCATTAAATTTATAGATGCATATGAAAAAAGAAGAGCAACCTGAGAAACTTAGGAAAATCTTAGGCTGACATTTAACTTTAGTTGTTGGAATTACAAGAGTTTCATTATTATTTTGTGCAGATTCAAGGGATTTATACACAGCAGTAATCATAGAATCACAGAATGGTTTGGGCTGGAAGCAACCCTAAAGATCATCTAGTTCCAATCCCCTTATCATGGGAAGAGACACATTCCACAAGGCCAGGTTCCTCAGAGCTCCATCCAGCGTGGGCTCAAACACCTGCAGGGATGGGGCATCCACAACTTCTTGGGGCAACCTGTTCCAGTGCCAAGTAATGCATGAGATTTATACACAGACAATGTTAAAGAGATTCAACCACTTAGATAAAATGTATTTTTAATTCCTTGTGAAAATAGGTTATTTCATTTATAATCTTTTCAGAAGTTTTTCTAATAGGAAGAAAAGTATATATCCAAGTATTTATCATCCAGCAGGTTATACAAATACCTTTAAAAAAAACCCCAAACAATAAATCATATTACTTGATACATTTGACTTATGTCTTCTCTGTTGTCCTACTGCTGATTTCAGAATATCACCCTCTCTAGGGACAGCTCTAAGGTTTAGAGGGCATCAGATAGTCTCACTGATTATTTTACCTAGTCAGAAATTACCCTCAGACATTAAGCTCTATCACAGATCATGAGGGACACTGGTGTGTGGTCCAGACTGTATTATCAGTTTCACAGCTTCCCTTACTTGTGAAGAGCACTACTGAAGTAACCACATCTCTGCTGTATGGGCATGTCAGAAATTAAACAGTACCACCATCTGTAGGATGTCCATGTCAGACAAAATTCTTGGGTTTCACTTCTAATAATAGAATAAAAGCCATTTAATCAAGTGTCAGTCTTTCAGGGGTTTAATTCTATGATCTTGTTGATCAGGATGACACACAGAATAGTTTTGTTCCTTGGAAGCCAAAGTATGGTGTCACTGGTGTAGGAGGGATCAGGTTTTCACCTCTGCTATCAAGGAAATCAATAATTCTCTTCTTTAGAGAGACAATATTTAGATACATACAGATGATATGATAAGTAAGTTTGCAGTGTTGACTTATGTGTTCTGCTAGGTAAGAAGTATCTCAGATGTAATCAGTTTGAATTTTTATTTCCAAGTCATATTTACTGCTGAACTCTTTTCTTAGAGCCCTTGACAGTTCCTGTTAATATTATAGAACTCTAATATTTACAGACTCACTCCTTTTAGAGATTTAGGTACAGAAATGTAAAATTACATTAAATAAGCAATCAAAAGTATATTTTAATTGGTTATATAATATTACGCCTTTTTTCTGAGAAATTTAGACATGGAGATTTATGAGGAACTTACTCTAAACAACCATCTTCTACAACTGATTTTATTTACATATATTGGAGGGATCATTTTGCTGTGAGTTTTCTTATATTGTCTCTGTTTCTCTTTCTTACACTCCCAGCTCTGTTGTGACCTTCCCCACAGAAAACACCAGCATTTCCTTGACTCGTGAAGCTCTAGTTCCTCTACCTAGCTCTGCCTACCATGAAGTTATTGAAAGTCTGGCCTCATTGCTTCCTGCTGCCAGCTGCACAGCAGGTGCTGGTATTCAGCGCCCCTGGAGTCAGAGCTCTCCTTGGATGTTATCCAAACAGCAGCATATTTCCAGAGGCATCTTCTCTGCTGCTTGGGAGTCTTGTACAAAATTATATTGTGGTGCCCCAAACTGCACACAGGACTGAAGGCGAGGCCGCCCCAGTGCAGAGCAGAGCGGGACAATCCCCTCCCTTGCCCGGCTGGCCATGCTGTGTCTGATGCACCCAGGACATGGGTGGCCCTCCTGGCTGCCAGAAGAAACACACTGGCAGGAGAATTAACCTGAATTAACCTCTCTCTGAGAGCAAGAGAGAGGAAAAAGACCAGACAACAAATTCATCCTATGTTACCTGATTGTATTGCTGCATGTACATCAGTAGACTTCTCACCAAAAAAAAGTCTTGGTATCTGAGAAGAATAAGGTGCTGCTTCCCTTAGATTCCATCTGAACCTGCGTTGTGGGTTCCAAGACTCCAGGCAGCTTTGGGGACCTCAGAAGAATTTCAGAATGGCCTGGCATTTTGAAATCCTGAGAGCTGTGTTAAAATTCCAAGGCAAAAAGGGATTTCAAATCTGTGTTATCTTTAGAAAACTGTTACCTTATTGAAATAATGTAATTTTCTGTAGTATTGTTTTAGAGAATTCTAACTGCAATTTGTTTTTTACATTGCTGCTTGATTAACCAATTGCACATTCTTTCATAAGCACCAAGGCCAGTCATTTCCTCTAAAAACCTCCTACCGAGACCATCTTTCTCAAAATCATTGCAAACAGGGAAATTTCATAAAGTCACAAGCTCTCTATTCTCTATATTGTATTTAATTCAGAATACTCTAATCAGGCTTCTGACCTTCATTAAATTACTTCAAAATAATAAAGTATTTTTTGATAAAAGTTACAAATAGTTATCACAGGATCTTTATTTGTTGCTAAGTCTATACTACATCAACAAAAATTATCCTTTAAGTACCATATCTAAACTCAAAACAACACCCTCTTAGAAATTTAATTCTGTAAAAAATGCAAAATCTCATTATTTCGGTCTACTTCATGTGCTCATTCAAATCTATACTTCTCTAACTCAATTGGACTCATAAAAACTCAGAAAAGGAATCACACAAAGACAAATCAGATCCAGCATAGTTTAAAGAAGGTTTCACCTTTTCTTATTTGAAATTGTGCTTCTGAAATTTGGTTCAGGTAGATCCCAGAAAAAGAATCTCAGTAGAATACCCTGAGAATACTAGGAAAGGAATCATGGTGCAAATAAGCAATGCAAAAATCCAACATTATGCATGTAGGAATTTACATTGCTTACATTACAAGCATTTACATTATGCATGAAAATCTCTGAGATGCAAATGAAAGAGGGGAGATAAATTTGACATGACTAATAATCAGTTGTACAATGTGCTCACATGGAAAGGCAAAGTCATCTCTGAAAGGTAGTATGCAAAATATTTTTGGTAAGTATTCATGGCTTTTACAGAAAGTAATTTCAAAATGTTCTTTTAATTACTCCTTCACAATTCTGGTCATTCATGTTCAAGAGCAATCACTCTCTACCTGGAGCAAGTAGATGGGGAAGAATGACCACAATTTTGGACAGTGTTTTACAGGGAAGACTAAAGGAACACTTGGCTTCCTGACTCTCTTAGAGGAAAAGCCAAGAGGAGATATGTTTGCTCTATGTAAATACATCACGAAGTTAAATATTAGAGACAGAAGGGCTGTTAAGTTAACAGGCAAAGTCACAAAAAGACAAAAAGTAATGCCCAAGGAATACATTCAGAGCAAGAATTATTAAAACTGCTTAGCTGTCAGGTGAGATAGTTTCTGGAACATTTTTCAAATAGCAACAGAGAAACAGAAGCAAAAAAGAAAATCTCATTTAGTATAAATAATCAAGTAGTATATGGGTCATGGTTATTTGCATGTACAGACTATTAGACCCAGTAGACATAGGAGATTCACGCATGTGGCATGTGTTACACCATTCCATGAGTTGGGAGACAGACAGTAAGTGTCCCTCCAGAGATATTAATGATGCATTCCCAGGAGAGCTCCACAGGCTGTCGGGCTTTGCGCGGCAGTGGGCAAGCGGGGCACAGGAATGTTCTTCGTGTCTGTATTTTGCAAGCTATTGCACCCTGCTCAGAACCACTCTGTAGCTATGGAGTCATACAGCTCACCCAGGAAAAGCAAACCTTGGCTTGCTAGGTTGGAGTGTCTGGATGATGCTCTCAGTTATGTGGCTCAGCCTTAGGTAGACCTGGCAGGAGCAGGGAGTTGGATCAATGATCCTTATGGGTCCTTTCCAAACTAAGATATTCTATGATTCTAATGTGAATAATTGGTACAAAAAGCGAGACTCTCCCAACTTTTTTTCTGCTCAGAGCTCCTAATAAAGCCATAGGCAGACATATTACACTCCAGAAAGATTTCCTAGTGAATATTTAAATACCTGCAAGACTACATAGAGTTAAGCAGCAATTTTAGGTATCTACCTTTATTTAAACTTAATTTTTAAAAATGATACTATGCAGAAAAACATTACCTTTGCACATTTATGAGTCTGTCTTTTAGATGGAGCACATTTAAGCAAACTAAACCTAATTCTAAAAGGCAGAGTGCTGGAATTTAAGCTAATTTAAATAACATTTTCTTCAATGACTCTAAGGCACCATATATTTTATACAGAAAGGTTTTCAGCACGATAAATGCAATTTTGCACACATTTTTCTGACCTATTCAGATTATTGCCTTGTATGTTATCAAGATACAGCAGTGTATTGTGTTATCATATTTTCAAGTTAAATAAGAAATATTTTGGTATTTCTCTTTAAAAATTCATTCCATGAATGTTTCATTTAGAGAAAAGGGTTAATTGGCTTATGTTCACTGAAATGTTTAAAAAAAAATATTATTTGATTGCAAAATGAAAACATCTTTTTTTGGGAACCTCATCCTGATGCCATAAGGATTGTCATTATGTTGAGCATTCAGTGGTAAATGTGTCTCACTGGAAGTGAGTGAGAAAGGAAGACTATAAAGTCAATATGCTGTCAAGCCAAATATCTTCCCAAAGCAAGATGGGCTGCCAATTCCTCCTAAAGAATTCTCAAAGGGAATTAAATTATATTCTTCACTGCCTAAAAGTCCCTAAACACAGGTTACAGCAGGTTTTATGAAATGCTGTGCTTTCAACTCCATGCAAGTACTCCTAAAAGAGCACCTTGCTATGCTTGCAACTGCCTCATTCTCATCAAGTCCACACAGTGAGCACTGACCTGTGACCGAGGTAAATAAAGTATTAAGTAGCTTTATACAACATGCATTAAAATCAACAAAGAACTTTCCAGTTACTTCAGTAAATATTGATTTGGATCTTATAGAAATAAGAGTAAGGCAAAAGGATCTTGTAGGATATTAAGAGGGTTTGGGGTTTTGAGGTGTGGGCTTTTTACCTCTCAGTAGAAGACTGAAACATCTCTTTATATGGCCATTATAGGGGAGAGGAAAAAACACAGTAAAAATTTCAAACACGTAAAAGGCTAATTTAATTCCTGATCAAGCCTGAAGAAATGAAACTCTCACTTAAACACTCATCTTTTTCCATTTATTTGTAGGGGGGTATGAAGAGCTGCATGAATGCAAGTATATAGGGGTGGAACCCTGGACCTTCAAGCTGAAGAGGCCAATTTTGTTATTCACTTTGTTGCTTCAAAGCAGGATAAGCTGTACCTGTATTGTTTCTTTGGCATGAAGTTATTCTGTCAAGTACTGATTGTCACAAAACCTTGGCCCTAAGCAGCTGGGGATCCTTTTTAAATTTACCAAACCACACTGACCTGAACACTCACTGATAATCACCAGGATGACTAAATACCTTCTCTGATCTTCCTTTAGTTGTCTTTTTTTCCCCACTAAGTCTCCTACTGAAAACAAACAAACAAACAAACAAAACAAAACAACAATAAAATTAAAAAAAACTTAATCAGAGAAAGGAATGGAAGATACCTTTGTTTTGGGAAAACAGAGAAGAAATCTCTTCACATAGAACAGAGTACCTTTGACCATAGTCCATTGATCTACACTCCAGTGCAAATATCCAGCAGCCAATTTCCATTTTCAGCACCACTGCCACATCCCCAAGAGCTATCATTAGTCATGCAGTCTCAGAGTGTTGAAATATTAGCAATATATTAAGAAAATAATGCTTAATTCAGCCTAGTGGCTTCATCTCCAGGCAGCAGCAATGCTGGGCACAATTCACCCTCTCTTCCATTCTGTCCATGGCTGCAGCAGGGTAAGTCAAATAAAAGGATCATTTTACTAGCTTCATTAACAGTCCTTTCATTTGGTGCATTGCCCAAACCTCATGCTGTTTCTCTTCTTGCTGGAAGATTTTGAAGACCATGGCAGTCTATAGTCACGGGGGACAGGACAAGACTCTTAAAAGGCTGGGCAGAGGTACAGAGGAAGCCCATGAAGCAGAACAAGCTGTTCCCCATTCTCTGTTCCTTGCTCTGAGAGGGATAGTCTTGTCCATTTAAATGGTATCTGTTTACTTCAGAAGCTGATTGCAACAAGATCAATAAGAACAGCCTGACTGCATATTCTGCCCTATTTTGCCAAGTTTGCACATTCTGGAATTAAAGTTGTACTATTTCAGTAAGGTTAAAAAAGACAACTGTTGAGATATTAACCATGTTAAAGGGGATCACACATTGATCAGGACCAAATGCTTAGCAACTTGCTGAACAGCTTATAGTTTTCAGACATCCCTTCCATATGAGTTTTCTAAAAAAAAACTCTTTTCTGTTTAATTTAAGTCAAATTTTACAAAAGAAGAGTTTTGCAGTGTGAAGAATTTTATCACTAGAAATAATTAAATAGAAATATCACAAACTTCTGTACAATACAAAGATGTTACAATGTAAAGCAAAACAATTAAGATACAGATAAGGATCAGTGAAGCCAAATGAGACAAGCTCTTTAAGGCAATTTCTTCAGAACAATGCTTCTATAAAATACTTTTCAAATTTTACAAGTTAAAAATACCTTGTAGATTAAATTGTTCAATATTTTTCATTAAAATTCCTTTTCCCTTGTATATTCTTAGCTGTAGAGTAGATGAGTTGGTGATCTTATTGCTAAGTGCAATTAAGGCTGCTCAGACAACCATAGTTCTTATGTTTATTATGTCTTGCTTGTGTAACTCTTCAGTACTTAATTTCTTGTAACACAGATCTTTTGGACATAGACCACAAACAGTGCAAGTTCTCCCCTTCTGAGCCACTCATAGTCTAATGCAGTCACAGATGCGTCACACATGAAGAAATTCATGTATGTAGGAACTGCTTATCACTTGTAAAAAGATCAATAATGGAAGCCTTTCTGAAATCAAATGAATTTCAAGCAGTATGGAAAAGACCTTTTTTGACCTAAGTGTTAGCCCAAGGGCCATTTCAGGTTGGAGATTAACCTGATAATAGTCAAATGTTTCTTAGGTGTCATTGTATTTGCTTACAAAGCATCTTAATGTTTGCTCTCACTGTGTTCTCAAATGCTTTTCTCTCTGCTTCTCTGCCTTTTCTCTTGCAGACAGACACATTCGCTCTTACCAAGCAACATCACAACAATATGTCCATTTAAGAAATGCTCTGAAGTTGCCTTTGTGCTGCCTTTTACAGTGAGAGCCTCTTTTGTTTCACCTTTCCAATTCCATAGATACTTTAGCTGTACATATGAATATTTATTAGCAATGACTACCAGATTGACTAGATTTCACACAATTCATAAACACACAAATCTCCCTCCACACAAGAAAGACAGTTCATTTCAATCCCACAACGCACTTGAAAACATTGAAAAGACAACGGCTGGATTTTTATTGCCCTTAGGCAAGTTTGCTGGCATTTAATTACTTACTCTCATTGGGTGAATCTTAAAAAGGCTCAGCATACAGCTCCAGCAGCCCTGGAGCACAGACAGACATATTTTTAAATCTTTCCAATATTAAGTATTTTGAAGGAATTATTCCTCATGTAATGCAGACAGACAGAAGGTACTGTCTAAAACTGCAGAGAGGCCTCCCAGAACCTTAGAACTTGGCAGCTCCCATGCTGTCATGTTCTCAGCAGATTCTCCTTCCCTACCAAAACCCTGGACCTGATTAAGGCAGACAGTGTTCTGAGGCACAGTGGGTGCAGCTGTTTGTCCTGAATAAAGTTTTCCCCTTCCAAAAGTACCACTAAAGTAAACAATATATTTTCAACCACATACATAGAAAACATAAGTTGCATTGATTCTATCTTGACCGTTTCATGTGAAACATACTGCTGTAGGTCTACAGGCACTGGGAGAGAATGCAATTAATTGCTTCACCTCACTTGTGCGTAATCGTGCAATACAAGTCATTTAGGTGCCAAGAAAAATGCCTTTTTTTGTTTCTTTTTGAATGTGATTTCTTGACTGTTGCACAGCATAACTGACATGAACCAACCAGAGACACAAAGCGGAGGACAACTACACAGCGTGTGATTTTCGTGCTGTTGTTCCCAGCTGTCTATTTGTGGTTTTCATTTGCACTGATGCTAACTACTAAAGCAGACACTTATGCTTGAAGCAGCATTTTTATGGGCTTCATCTATGTACCTTCTGAACCAGAAATCATGTGGAGTTTTTATGCAAAAGATAATTCTTAGCCTATAGCTAGGAATGGTAATACTAAGATGCACATGCCTAAATATTACTGTTTGTCAATGGTAAGTGAAAGAAATATGAAATGAACTGATTTTTACTGCTTTGGCCATAATGATTAATTTCTCGCTTGATGGAACAGTGTGATTATAGGGCCAAATGCAGAAGATGTTGTTCTTTTATCTTTTTATTTCACTTTCCTTCAGGCCACTTGAGCTTTATTTACCGGGTTTATTAACCACCATGGAGTTTCCTCTGCAAAACTGTATGATCACATGACTAGTGACTGACAGCAGGTACCAATAGATGAACAACAGTTCAGAACAAGCAAAAACTTCAGGAGTTACCCAGCAACATAAAGTCTAGTAAAACAGGATTAATCAAAACACATAGGTGAATTTCCTTTTATTTTACCTGTGCAGAATGCTAAAATTATTAGGTTTAAATTAATACCACCTTAACATCTCCTGCAGAGGCATCTTTGTGTACAAAGGGCTCAGTAGGAAAGCACATTTAAGAGATGGTTGCCTTCAGTCACAAGCACAGCTTTCTTCAAGTGCCCCATAGCACACAACTTATCCAGGCCATGTGGTACTGGAATAACTGCTTTGGAGTTCTGCGGTAAAATTCAATCAGTAACCGATTTGGGACAAAATAATGCAGCATTTCCCTGTTCCAATAAAAAGGCTAATCCTAAAGCACCCAGTTGTGTGATTTTGAAGCAGTGAGGTTAGGAATCAGGAAGTCTTTAAGTGTGCTCCTAAAACACTTCTATTGAATATCTACAATTTAACCATCCCCTCTGTAAATCAGCCTTGAAAAATCTAAGGAAATCACCCTGCCAACAGCCAAGAAGCAAATCTTCAAATAGGAACAACTTCAGTAAATGGATAAATACAAATCTTTCTTTTAATTTTTTTTCTTATAAAAACACTTTTTTCAAGTGGAAATCTATCAGTTGCATTTCCGATGTTGCTTTATAAACTGTTATCCTCTGCCAATAGTTACAGGGTGATTTTGTGTTGGTTTGGGTTTTTTTTCTGGTTTTCTTAAAGGACATAAATTCTTAAAGGACTACAAATATAACAAATGAGATCTATCACATTTAACTCTGTCTAGATATGCCTGTACTTTCTCTGCCCTTTGTAATATTCGAACCCTACTGTCTGTATTCAACTATGTATGATTGAAGATAATTATGTTCCTTCAAGTATTGTGAAAATCAGCAGTTAGAGGGAAGGGTAGGGCATAAATTGCTGTCCTGCTGAGAGAAAGACAAACAGATTTCAGCCCGTGTACACTCCATTTGGCAGCAGCTTTCTAGCAAGTCAGCAAGTGCACCCTTGCTGGCTGATCAGCACAGATAGTTCCAGTCTAGGTATAGCACTACTGTCTCTTGCTGGTAAGGGATGTCATGGATGACATGAAAGAGAACTCAGCTGGAAAAGGTTAGAGACAAAAGATACAAATTATAAGAAAAAAAGACTCATTAATTCTGCTTTTCATGGTGTAGCCAACAGTCTTGGACCATACGAATTACATCATGCAAGTATGTCTCATATAAGCATATATTTTCTAGAAGATTAATTATTTGGCAGGGTGCAAGTCATGTGGCAGAAAAGAACTGTTAGCATTAGGAAGACTTAAACTTTTCAGCCATGGCAAAGTTACATTGTAGAATATGATTAAGTCAGATGCTTTGTCCTGTTTCTCCTGCTTTTTTGCCTTTTTTCCTGACTTGGAAAGTTCTGCTCTTTGCTCGGCTGCTGCTGCATTTTTATTCTCTCAGACATTTTGTAGGTCACAAGGGTATCGTTCTGACTGAGATGTGGTCAGAGAGAATAAGAAAAATCGATTTTGGAAAACCTCTGTTAGAACTCTTTCATGAACATTTTGTTATATCCATTGTGAGCTTTTAAAAGACTGAACCTGTGAATTTGCTATTGCCATGTCTTTGTATGATTTTTGTAGGCTTATAAGCTGAGAAAGAGCAGCACAGCATAGAAAACACCCCAGTCTTCATGTGCACTGGGACAGATTCCCTTTTGTATTAGAGTGCAATTTAATATTCTGTGCACAGGCATGCAGAATTTCTTGCTGGGCACTGAATTATGCAGAGAACTGTCGATCTGCAAACAGGAAGCTAAGCTTAGAAAAGATAATGTATTAAAAGCGCCAGTGAAAAGCTATTCTGCTTTCTATGTTCTTTAACTCCCCCTAAAAGTCCTCTGTTCTTTACTAAATCTACAGGAAGATATTTGGCACAGATGTGTTGAAAGGTAAAGTTTCTTCAAAGACTTGAAAACTGCTAGTCCTATCTATCTGCCAAGCTTTTATATGGTTCCCTTCACCATAACACCTTGGAATTTCCACTGATCAGGTCTCTGAAAAATCAATGCAGAAGATGAATTAAGTATATCAGTGTTTGTGTGAGACCGAAAAGCCTTTTGATTCACGATCTCGGCACTGTTTTTTAGTTTTGTTCAACAGCAGCAGAGTGGGGGGGGAAAGAGTGAGGACTTGTGGTTAGATAAACACCTTTTAATTTTTTCTTTCTGTCTAAGCCAGATGGAAACACATGGACAATTGGTTTACAGAGATCTTTATCCTCTCTCCTTCATTAGCACCACAGGGAAGTTTCTATAGTGGCTAATGCACTTACTGACATGGTTTCAACAATTTAATCACCCAGAAGCCTCTCTGTAAGGTCAATGTTCCCTACATTTGTTCCAACTCATTTATTGAGTAGAAAGGTGAACTTTTTCATTCCAGGTATGTCATTATGGAAATCATGTTAATGAATCAAGACACTGGAGGGCATATGTATCTCTGTTAGCACAAGATTAATGGAGACTTCATCAAGCAGGATTCAGTCTTAGATTCTTCTGGTAAATCCAGGTCTGAAATCTAATTGTCCATTAATCGTCTGGACTTTATACTGGCATAGCAGCTTCCATCTAAGAGAAACTCAAAACATTTTGCAAACATCAATACAGCACACCCAAGGAACAGTTCTATTACTGAAACACAATAACCTGAGGGCACAAAGACGGTTGTAGCACACAGCACAGCATAGTAAACTGGGAAGGATGTCAGCACATGCATACTACAAACCCTGCTCCTGAAAGAAAAAGCTTTTACTCAATGAACAGCAAGCTTTTTTTTTTTTCTGTTTATAGATCATATGCATATACTATTTACTCTATATTTGGGTTTAAGCTTACTGGTACAGAATCTCACTTAATTGTTTATGATCATAAAGTGAACTGAACAACAAAGTTTCCATGTTGTCAAAAAGCAAATATTCACTTCATATTCCCTAAAATTTTTCTGCAGAAATAACCCTCTGATTACAGAAAAGTAATTAAATGTGTTTTGTAATTTAATCTGCTTTCTTGCTCATGAAAGTTTCCAGACATCAAACAGAACAGTAAAAATGGGGGGTTGAAAAGAGTGAAAAATAGTAATCTAGAATTAGTGGGAAGGCGCATTCCTAATTACTCTCCTAGTACATATGAGAATACTACTTGTTCATTTATGATTCAAATGCCTAAAAAAGAGAAAGGGAAGTGCAGGTGCACTGAATACAGAAATTTTTTATAGATGAAAAGGATGGATAATTTCTTTACTTTCAAGGTAGCTTCAGGTCATAATTTGATTTGGGGCTCTATATCCAGCTCTATTTTAGAGAAAAATTTGAATGTGTCTGCAATTATATATTCTGAAAAAATATGTTTCTCTACTGTAACATAATCTTACTTTCTAATTGTAGAATTCAACACACTGCTATTTGGAATAAACTTGGACTCTTCACATTGCTTTACCACTATATTATAGAAATTGATAAAATCAGACTGACGCCTGTTGAGAGCTCAAGCATTTAGAAAAAAACACATACTGTTGACCTTTTCATTTTCAATCTTTTTTCAACAGTAGGCATACAATCAGTTTAAAAAACTTTCTATATTCAGAAATTCCACTACTTTCAATATTTTTCCTTTCTTTTTTTTTAGTTTAAAAGCTTTAACACAGAAAATATTTCATTTTCCTATTTTCTGTAGTTAAAAATAATGAAAAATCATTATTGACAGATCATTGATGACAGATCAATAAAAAGTGTAGGCAACATCCAGAGGGCATCCCAGATTTCACATTCTCCCTAGATGTATTTTTGTATGACTGTATCACTGTCTTCAGAGAGAGGCCAAATATTTTGATCTTTTCATGTAGTACAACATTATACCAGATGAAGTCGATCTGACGAAAGAAATAAGCAGCCTCTCCGAATAATAATTGTTGTATCAATGTTTAAATATATAACTATTATAATAGAGGTTAGCAATAAAGTGACTCAATTTCTCTAATCCTGCCAGAACCACGAATATATGATAACTCTCAAAAATGGAAAAGAAAAATATAAGGTGTTCTACCATATAAACCTCCCTCTGTCCTCTGGGATTGGTGACAAACACTTGGATTATACTCTATACATATTCTGTCCAGGGCTATCCTAGAAACAAAAATTCCAGGAGGACTATGTGCCATTTTAGGATGTACAGTATTTTCCACAGAACTGTCTTCTCTTATTCCTCTTACAGGAATTCGACCTGCTTTTCTCCATAGTAGCAGTGATGTACTGACTGGTGAAGAATATATATTTTAGCAGGTTGCCAGGAGTCGAGATGAACCAGTGCCTCTGCATCTTAGCAATCATAGATCCTTTGTTCCTGTGCTGAGTTATGTGGAGCATGCACATACAGAAGTAGAATAATCTATTCTTGCCAGAAGGACACGAGTAATCCAGTTAGTTGCACATGCTAACAGTATAATGAAAAGAGAGAATCCTTGGGTGAATGTCAATGAAAGGTTAAATCTGGCTAGCCTGGCATGCTTTGTACAGAAGTGAATTTGCTTCAAGTACAGCAAGCTCATATTCAATGCTTTGTCTTCATGTACATAAAGCAGTGAAAACCCAGTCAGGATGGGCTCCTCTCTCCTGTATATGACACAGGTTCCTAGGCCTGATACACAGCCAGATCCCACTAGAGACAGTGGATTTGCATGAGCATTCTTAAACATTTATTTTCTCTCCAGTCTGAATCTTTTCAGGTATCAGGCAACCCATACAGAGTTCTTTAAAGATGGAGATACTGGAGCCAGAGGTGGAACCTAGACTTGTTACATCACAGTTTGGTACATGGTCATATAAACCAATATAGACCAAAGCCTCATTTCCACTAAAATTCTATAACATCTAAAGTACCCATGTACTGGGAACTATGTTAATAGACTTTGCCTTTGTTGATGCAATTAATTCATTTTCCTTGCTGGCAGGGCAGTTACCCCACTCACAGCTGTAAGCTCCTGAGAACCGTCTCCGTGGGTATAAAGGATTTCTGCTTCATGGATAAGAAAAGCTGTCCAGAAAAAATTCAGAATTTCCCTCCTACACCTTGCTCAGTCTCCTGCCTTTCAGAGTAAGTGATATGCATGATGAGGGAAAAGTCCAAGAATAGAGTCAGCATACATTAATTATAATTCTCAAAAATACCATTTCCAGCCTTCAAGCATTTGTGGCTCATCCCGTGCTAGAAGTGTTCTCCACACATTTAGTAACCCCCACCCTGTATCTTTACACAATTTCCCCAGTCTCCCTTACTCCTAAGTAAACATTTACTAGCTACAATACATGACAGCAAAGATTGCTATACTTTAATGAGCTTAATTTTACAGAAAGGGAGATTGCACCTGCCAGTTAAGATGGCCTCTTGCTCCCAACTCTGCATCATATCTTCCAGTTATCCAGATCTTGAATTCTCTGAAGTTATGATAGGTAGCAATGGTGAAGGGTGCAAGAATAGAGACAGGATGTCTTTCTTCTGCATCTGTCAGCAACTAGAGGACAAACCAAAAAAACTGATTTTATATTCAAATGCGAAGAAGAAGAATGAACCAGTGAGTACTGGATCACTTTTAATCTGTTTCTTGATAATTTGCTGGAGGGGGGAAAGTAATGGTAGAAAAATATCTGCCTGCACTGCTTTAGAACTCATCTCTTCTGTTTAAAGTGAGTCAGAAATTATCATTTTCTATTCTGCTCTATGCTTTGCATTTGTGAAAATCATGGTTATTCATTTCTATTGGTCCTCTGTACCCATTTTCTTCACTGCAAGATAAAGTAACTCTCAGCTGCGCATTGCTGTGATAATTGAAGTAGATTGTGAGTGATTTGATAGATATGACAGAGGTAACCTTCAAATCACTCTCTTTTATGATAGATACAACAAACCTCCCTACATGCTGCATTTGCTAGGGGTTAGAAAAAGGGTATCCCTCCCACCTTCCCAAGAGGGAGCTCACACACCAAGGTACTATTAATGCCCACCTCACTGCCTAGTGTTACCGATAACCAAAAAGGGCAGAGGTGCATGGCTTATTGAAAGAAACATAGCCCTCCAATGATGGGAAGAGACAGGGAATTTCACAGACAGTGCCTGCACATATAAACTGAAAAAGAGGAGCCTGGGTTAGCAAAAGACTACTGTATCTGTGTTATGAGTAAGGCAGTAATCTACAGATAGGTACCTTTTTGGACTCAGGTGTTTAATAAGCCTGAAAAGCACTGCAGAAGAGAAAAATTTTTGAGTGACATCCAGGGAACTTGGGTCTGCTTTTGTACAGACAGAGATGCGATATTGCAAAAGACTCAATACAAAAATGCTTGCATGAGGTACTCAGATTCAGCTATAATGTACTGATTCAAGGGACTTAGGGGTTAAAAGGATGGTTTGCCATGAGGCTCGTTTGTACAATGCTGATTTTGCTTGCCAAAGTAAAGGGAGGATGTGAGACCTCGCATAAGGGGAAGCAACCGTGACCAGAGATCCTGCTTTGGACCCTGGAACCAGCTCGAACCAGCTTTGAAGTCTGGACTCGGACCAGGAATACAGAGAGCATGTGCAAGGAGGTAGGGTGAAAAGTTCACCACAAGGAAGAGTCCTTACTTTCCGAGGAAGACTTTTACTTCATCCCAGAGACCCTGGCCCATGACCACCAGGCAGCACTGCACAGATGCAAGAATATGGAAATGACTTTCAAACTCATTATAATACAAAGCAGGGATAGGTCATGAATATGTATGAATGTATTGTGTAATCTTGGCGCTGTTGGGGGCTGCCCGAGGCTGCACAGCATCCTCCTGCAGATGTCCCTGGTAGCTGCAGTGCATGGACAAGGCTGGCTCCTGCCCGAGGAGTAAGCCCCAAACAAAGGTGGTAAAAAAGGCGGAGGCAGAGGCAAAGGATGAGGAAGGGGTCTTTCGTGTGGGTTCCAGCCTGTTTATTGAAGGTGAAGGGTCCAGGAACAAAAGACAGACAAAGTGGAGGGTCCAGGGATTATACACAGGGAGGTACAAGAGGCGGGGAAGCAATTGTAACCAATAGGGTGAGGGCCAGGGGGGGGAGGATACATTGAATGATAGGGTCTGGGCCAATGGGGAAGGTGCAAGGAGGGACAAAGGGACAAGGGACCAATGGGGTGTCGAAGAAGGGAGAACTTTCTAGAACTGATGCATAGGCTATTAGGGGGTATATATAATCATGAACATATACATAAAACTGGGTGGAGAATGCTTTAACCGATAAACTTAGAAGATGCAAACTAAGATCAACTGCGAACATGGGTACTTGCCGTAACCAGAAGGAGGGAGCTAGACCTCCGTGTTTTGGAGGCCTGTCCACCGGTCTTCCAACTGGTCTGCGGTAGTGGCCACAGCCACAAGCACCGCAACATAATCTAATGCATATGTAGTGTGTAACCAGATACATGTTGAGCTGAAGATCGCAAAGGTGATGTGCGTGTCTTTGGAGGGGCTACCTCCCACGCACCCCAGCTGGAATAAAAACATGCCTACTTCATAACTCATGAGTTGTGGAGTTCTTGGTCCGCGCTACAGTACAAGCAAGAACTCTGGGCATCTTAGTCAAAAGAAAATCTAATTTGTGGGCTAGAATTAGAGTTCTATATATGAGACAGCAATTGGGGAAAGGAGGAGGAAGGAAGAGAAAAGAGGAGGCAGGAGTGATGCCTTATCATCCAGGATAACTTCAATTCACTTTTACTCAGGGAATAATGAATATATCATACAATGGACAGAAATTATACAGGGAACCTTTCAGGGGCTTTGTGCCAGAGTAAAGCCATAAACTCTGAGTGTTTGTTCTTTTTTTTCTCTCTCTTTACAGTAAATCAGTATAGTTCTTGCTAAGAAATATACAGGCTAACTGCAACAGTATTTGTTCTATAGCAATTACTCCATGGATTTGCAGCATATGATTGAGTGCAACAGCATGAAAGGAGTCAGATTGAGCCTGTACTACACACAATTAATGCATGAGGGGGTTTTCTTTGTTTTTCCCTTGTAAAGGAAATGTTTCTAATGTCAGCAATTTATCAGTTTGAAACTCTCACCTACTTGCTTTTCTCATTGGTTTTAATTCAAAACAGCTGTATGAAAACTTATGTATGGACTTATACACTGAAGAGAATCAATTGCTTCCAAAAAATCATCATCAAGATTTTTTTCTCCTGAACCTGAGTCCTACTGTGTTTTTAATATGTATTTAAGAACATTAAAATTTAACTCAATCAGTGAGTGAATCTCAGACTCACAGAGAAGTTTTAAAATAATCATGGGAGTTATTCAGTAATTCGTTTATAACAGATAACAGATATAAACTTATATTTATACATTTTAAATTTAGTTATTTTACTATATTATACATGTTTTCATGTTTTTATATAAAGTAGCAACTGTTATGATTCCAAATAGCATAAGACTTTCCACATCCTCAGACTATTTTGCTCTCGATAGTGGTAACAAAAAGCTTTTCATGAGAATTTTGAAGAAAAATATGATCAGGAATTTGCTCCAGTAGCGTTCAGAAATCTCTGCATACCTCAGAATATATGCTAACAACCTCTTGGAGCCTCATATCTCCAGAAATGTAAAATTCCACACATTTGTCTTTTTTTTTCAGTTTCCACAAGTAGTTAGTGTTGATTTGAGAAGGACAATAAAACATAAACTCAGGTATCAAATTGTTCTCTCACACAGAAAAAAAAATAAGCTGCAGATATCCCTCCATCCCTCCTGAGAAGCTAAAAAGTATGTGAAGTTCCCAGTCACTCTCTTCTTAATAAACCTGTTCTAAATGGATTTCCACTTGCCAACAATATTTCTGTTTCTATCTTTAATTCCTCCTTTTTTAGAACCACTCGTTCTTTTCCTTCATCATACTCTCTCCTCCGAACAGGTTCTACCCCAATGTCTCATTAATTTTGAATAGTCTCTGTTAGCTTGCACCTCGTCATTTCTGCTCACCAGCATCCCAGTCTCCCATTACTTCAGCTTGTTGCCATGATGCAGGATGGCATTGAAGCTTTTTGGTCTACACCATTATCCTCTGACTCTGGTCTCTCAGCTGGAACTCATTATGCTTCAATATACAAATACACTCATCCCTAAGCTACTCACACTTAAGGGAGATCTGGCTACACTTCAGATGTGGCATAACTTTGAAGAAGGGCAAAGCTCCTTTCCAAAATCCATGCTGTTACCTAAGAGAAAGCAGGAGACTGAGAGAATGATTTAGTAACGTAACACAAACCTCAGCAGCACAAAGACACACGTGCTCATTATGGAAAAAATATCTCCCTCAGTAGACTTGCTTACAGCAAGCTCTTTGGCATTGAGACTGTTTCTTCTTCTCTGTTTATGAAAGAATTGTACAATGGGGAGCCAGACTTCATGGGCACCATGGGACATCACCATGACATAGAAAATCAGCATCTGAAGAAAAGAGCTACTCTCATGTCAGCTGTGTGAGAATCATTGCCCCCAAATTTAGTTTCAGTCGTCAAATCAGTCTCCTGCTCCTACTTGTTGATATGTATTGGACTGAAAAGAGAGCATTTTTGTTTCCAAATGAGATTGGATTAAGAAAAGCAGGTGTATGAGACACTGTAGCTTCCCCTTTTCCACACTTTGGCTGTTCATCTCATTTTCAATTCTGATAATTAACTGAGCAAACCTCCAGCCAGTACTCTTTTTTTCCAGTTCATTGTGCTATCTGGCACACTACTCACTGTTTCTGTGCAATCACAAAAGAATTGCTTTGCTTATTCTCTGCCCTGTTCCTTACTCATTTCAGTGATATAGGGTTTTGTACATGTCTGTCTCAGTTTGAGACAAATTAGGAGGAAACATCCTGAGATGAATGTGTCCTCTAATGGAAGGCAGGTTTCAGCAGCCCCTCCCCCACAGGTTTGAAAGGAATTTCTTGGAGGAAAGGGAAAAAAATCTGTTTATTTAACAAGTAGGGTGCACACAGGCACGAGAAAAAAATGAAAAATGTTAGATAATAAACCTTTTCGTTGTGGAGAAGGATGGTGGATTTTTTAGAGTCCTGCTCAGCTTCTCCCGAGGTCCTCCAGAGATGGGGTGCGGTGCTCCAGGGCCTCCCTCCAGGCTGCAGCGTGGGGCTCCTGGAGATGTCCTGGTGTTTTGGACCAGAGCAAAGCTGAACAGTTCAAGAAGAAGAAGAAAAAGAAGACGAAGAAGCCACAGTCTCAGGAAAAATTTCTTGCCTCAGCTAACAGGCTGGCTAAAAGCAGGAAGGTGTTCCCTTGGCTCTGCAGTGGTGAGAGCGTGGGGAGTGTGTGTGAATCCTTGAACACAAACCATGCTGAAGAATTCACCTGGCTTCTCTCCCCCCTATTCTGGACCCAGCTTAAAGCTGTGGGACCCATTTCTGGGCAATAAGCAGACAATAGGGAATACAGTATCATAGAGTCACCCCAGGACACTGTCCATTGTGCCAGATTTCCCTTGCTTCTGGTGGACACCTCTCTCTGCAGCTGCCTGCGTTTTGTTGCTCTGCCTCCAGAGGTATGGATGGGAGGCTGAGCTCTTTCCAAAGCAACTCAATGAACTTAGTTGAAGTGAGGCAAAAAAAACAAGCAATTGGCAGCAAAGGCAGACAGGGTGACAGAGGCTTTTAAATATTATGGCATTGGAAAGCACACAGGTGTTATAGACAGGAAGAAAATGGAAGAGAGAAAAATATTGCACAGGAGAAAGCAAAACATAAAAGACAATGAAGCGGTCAAGTGACAACTTCAGCAAGCTATTGCATTGGTCACCAGAAATCTGGTTTGCATGGAGGCAGAAAATACTGCCCAGTGAATGACAAACACTTGTTTCCCTTGTTCTGCTTTCATTGTCCTCTCTTTATTCCCTCATTCTCGTCTCTCATGTCTTTTTTCCATCTAATTCTTTGAATTACTTCTTTGCACTATAGATTTTTCAGTTGGACTTTGAAGCAGCAATAGAGAAGTAATCAGAAGAGAGAGCAAAGAATGCATTTCTCTAGATCTGATGCAACATTTTGTTGCACTCTCCTAATAGGTGTTATATTTTTTTTAATAGCACATAATTATATGTGTATGACCCTAGCAACTTTAGGTCACTTCTGTCCATAAGTGCTATTAACAGTTCTCACAATCTTATCATCATTCCTGTCATATTTAATGCTTTTCTTGAAGCCCCATCTCTCATATTCATATCATTATATGACAATCTCAAGTTATATTCTTTGAGAAATAAATGAAGGGTGGGATTCATCTCACCTAATTTAATCTGAGTAGAATGTAGACACCTACATCTCAGCTCCCTAGGCTGACTTCATAGTCAATGAAGAGAAATAGGCAATTTTAAAGCTTGGTTCCTCTGATCTATTTTAGAAGTCTATTTCAGAATGAGATATGCTGCACCCAAGAAGTGCCTACTTCTCCCCACTGACAGAGAGGAAGCTCAGGATGAATAGCTGAGCTGTAGATGACAACATTTAGTCAGATGAAATCTTTTTATACCTCGGGGACTTCTGGAAAAAAAATCAGAAAGCAAAGTCTAATAAGGATAACTTTCTAATTACTATAACATTAATATGCAAATAATAACCCCAAATATCATATTTAAAAACACACGTGCTTCAAAAATTTCAGCTTTAATTTCTTTAGTCTATTTGATGAGCAGGCTGGTTTTTGGTTTTTTGTTATATTTGAGTACCTGAAACTGATATTAAAAACTGCTTTTAAAATACCATTTCCCCTTCTCTTCAAATACTGCTTTGTCTCTCACTTCACCCACCTTGCAGTTCTCTCACTTTCTATGGCTTTTTCTCGTTTTCTGGGATTCACTGTATTGACTTCTGCAAGGGTATGTGGAAGGCAAGAACATACAAGGATATCTGATCAATGACCTTTTCAATGTAAAAGGAGATATTAAGTGAAGGGGGAAGGGTTAACAAGAATGACAAACAAGGTAGACAAAGGATAGATAATAAAGACAATGGCAAAGACCAAAATTGTCCAGGTAATAACTGCTGGACCATTAAGAAACTCCAGGAAGAATTTTGGAAAGGATCAGCCTGTGATTTTAACTGACAAGAAGAGGGAAACATGGTTACTCAAGACATTTCTGTGTTTATTTGAGTGCTGCAAGGACTAAGGTGCCACTTCTGAGGTAACGAGAGGGAATTTGGACAAGGGTGTGTGGACAAGTTTGCCTCACCTGTGGTGTCACTCTCTGGAGCCAGTGGGGTCTCTGTGCCACCCACAGGTCTGAGTGGGGGTCTTGGACTCAGCCACTTTGGTAGGAATGGTGTGTGTACCCCCAAAAACTAGCAAGTGAGGCAAGCATGAGTGAAGAGTGTGAGGGACTCAACACTGGCAGCTGGAATGAGAGCATGGATCACAGCCTGTGTGCCTGGTGCCAGCTGCTGGGCAGGGGCACGTGTCTCTGTCTCCCCCAGCTCCTGTGTGTGGGGTAGGTGGGGTCACTAGGAAACCACGCCGTGAGTGACAGACCTGTGTGGAGTGTCAGAGGGCGCAGGGTCCGGGCAGGGGTGGCAGCTGGACAAGTACCATTACCATGCCAGTACTTGGGGGACCAGTGAATGTACAAGTGCTTGTGAATATGTGCACATGAGATTTTTATAACTGGCGTAAAAATTAAAATCCCTCCTTCTCTTTTCTTTTAGCCAGAGTTTGAAGTTTTCTTCTCTTGTCTATGCACTATATCTGGCTGCATTTGACACACCTTGTAATATGTATCCCAAATAGAGCTGTGTGCAACTTGGCAGTTTTGCTTCCCAGGGGCTCATGCAATTACAGTCTGTCAAACATATATCACTTAGCTAAGCAACAACTACGAAGAGCAATAATAACCTACAAATTTTTCATGGGAAAGCACTGCAGAAGGAGAGGCACTATTCCAAGTGACAAAAAGGGATTATAGCTCCAGGAAGAATAATGAGCTAAAATTAAGAAGGGTGTTTGTTTTGATTATTTTGCTAAATATCAGGACGGGAAATCATTCTGTCTGGGGAATTATTCACCTTGTTACTCCTCTAAGAGAAATATTAGAAACTCTGTCACTTGGAAAATGTACTGGCAACTGGACAAAAGGGAAAATAAAGAATAAGCCAGGGGATAAAAAGACAATAAGTTTGGGGGAGAGCTAGATGCCTTTTCGGGCTTTTTAATATTGTTTTAGCCCCTGCAACATATTTTGGGAATGTGTGAGCAGCTTCTCACAAGCTATTGAATTTGCAATTTTTTAACAGAATCCTAGACTAATAAATAGTCAAAAACAGTGATTGCAAATAATTTGAGTATTTTTTGTCTGGTTTAGATTGCAAGTGAAAATTTTCATTTTGCCATAATATTAAAATGACTGGAGAAAGAAAGGGATAGGAAGGAATGTGGGGGTGGGATGTTAATACCATGCTGAATAATAAATATTATTCATGCTGAATTTGTAGGGAAGGCTGGACAACAGTATGAGCAGGGGGAGTAACACTGTGAAAGAACCCCAGAGCAAAGCTGTGGGGAAGAACCTGTCCACGCTGTGGACAAAGTCACCATCTTTCAGACTGATGAACAGAAGTGTTCTTATAGATTAAGCACGGTTGGTCCAATGTCTCATCAGCAGGGTTCTAACCAAAGCCCCCACGCCTTCTTATGTGACACCAGGCAAATCCTGGCACTTTTTTTTTTTTTTTTGACAGAAAAGATTGTGAAACTATGTTCTTTGTTGTCTTTGGGTATTCACTCACTGTTTGTCAGATTCTCAACAGATTAAACACTCCTGTATTTTCTTTTGAGTTGGTGTTTGTAGTACAGCTTCACTCTATTTTCTGGCTTCTGAGAAAACAAAATCTATACTTGTTTTTCTTTTTCTTTTCTTCCTATTTTTTTGGTATTATTCTGGGTCTATGCTAAACAGATCACTGTTCAACAGTTTGACTGTGAACAAAAGAGTAAGAAATTACAGTATTTTCATCTCAAAATGAAAATCATAAGTAGTCTGCAAAGGCCAAAGGTTGACTGTTTCTTGCAGAATCTAATTTGCTAAGCATTGCAAATTAGACCAAGAAAGCTGATTATGTGTGAGGTTTTTACTTCATTCTGTACTCTGCTATTCCATAAATGGTTGCAGGATAAACATATTCAATTAAGATAAGGTACTGTATATTGTTCAGAAAATATATTACGGCTTTTTGAAAGTAAGTTTCTGTTTTTTCATCTCTTTTTTGAAGTTTTCTTTCTTATGGAAAAAGCCTCTGCTTTCTGTGTTCTTGTTTAACTCAAATTACATTTTGTGATCTGAAATAAAAAAGTCTGCATTAAAAATGTTGCAACATATAAAATAGTTGACATTAGTTTAGTGACCCCTGTCATCAACAGTAAGATATCGGCCATATTTCTAGTGATAATGTAAAATCTGTGATATATTATTTGATATCTTATTATACAAAAATATATCTTATTATAAAATAATTCTATATTATCATAACTTTATATCTATATTTTTATAGTAATTATAAAGCAATTCAATTTCAAAGGAAAACAAGACCACTTTTAGAAAAGAACGTTGTCCTCAAAGGACCGAGTATCGTTGTGTTTGATTTTCAGAGGCTCAGTCCTGCAAGTGAAATTTGGAGTCCCAGCCCTGTTATCATAAAAGAAAGTAAAGTGCTGGGGAGTAGCATCCATTCAGAAACCCATTATGTTAAAAAAAATCATAAACAATGAAATGAGAAAAAAAATGTTGCATGTAAAATCCTATTTTGTCTGTGGTCATAAACACCCATTGGTCATAAACATCTGTGTCTGTGGTTATATGTGTCTGGTATATCTATCTGAAAGTCTAGTTTACTGGCTGTAGAGTTTACAACAAAACTCAGTCTTTTCTGGAAATCTCAAGTAAGTCTTAACCCTGGCTAAGAAAAATCTGTAATGTTATCAATGTTTTTCAGTAAGCAAAAAAGCAACATGTAAGGGAAGTTACTCCTTTTTCTTTTTCTTTTCTTTTTCTTTTCTTTTCTTTTCTTTTCTTTTCTTTTCTTTTCTTTTCTTTTCTTTTCTTTTCTTTT